>CM051655.1:2470522-2811469 GCA_028020825.1 Podargus strigoides
CCCAAGCGCCCCCTTGGGACCCCCAACCATCCCTGGGATATCCAAATGCTCCCTAGACCCCCAACCCACCCCCAGGACCCCCCCCTCAAATGCTCCCTGGGCCCCCAAGTGCCCCCTGGGCCCCCAACCCACCCCCAACACCCCCCCAAATGCTCCCTGGGCCCCCCAAATGCCCCCTTGGGACCCCCAACCATCCCTGGGACCCCCAAGTGCCCCCTGGGACCCCAGCCCAGCCCCAGAACCCCCCCCAAATGCTCCCTGGGCCCCCAAGTGCCCCGAACCCACCCTGGGACCCTCAAATGTGCCCCCCTGGGAGCCCAGCCCACCCCCAGGACCCCTCCCAAACATTCCCTCCCCCCCCCCCCCCAGTGTGTCATCCAACCCCCCCGGGCGCCCCCCCAGCCCCCCGTGCGCACAGCTGGGGCCCGCCGGTGCAGTTGGTCTTGTGGTGGATGTCGTTCCAGGTGATGACGTTGGGGCGCCCGGTGGTGAGCGAGGTGCCCACGGTGAAGGTGAGGCGCTGGGGCGAAGGCCTTGCGGAACAGCCCCAGCACCTTGTTTCCCCTCGGGGCAGTCGGGCAGGTACGCCACCCGCGTGGTGCCCGGGTACCGCACCCCCGGGTTGGGGTGCTCCACCTGCGGGGGCACAGCGGGGGGTGGGCGACAGGGCAGGGAGAGGGGGCACCCAGCAGGGTTTGGGGGTGCTCAAAGGGGTCAGGGGCACCCAGCAGGGAAATTTAAGGGTACCCAGGGATACAGGGATGGGTGGGAGGCACCCAGCAAGGTTTGGGGTGCCCAAGGGTGCCAAGGGGCCCACAGTACGGTTTTGGGGGTACTCAGAGGTACAGAGATGGTCTGGGGGTACCCAGGGGTGCCAGTGACACCCAGCAGGGTTTGGGGGTGCCCAAAGGGGTCAGGGGCACCCAGCAGGATTTAAGGGTACAGGGATGGGTGGGAGGCACCCAGTAGGTGTTTGGGGGTGCCCAGGGATGCCAGTGACACCCAGCAGGGTTTGGGGGTGCCCAAAGGGGTCAGGGGCACCCCAGCAGGATTTAAGGGTACCCAGGGGTACAGGGATGGGTGGGAGGCACCCAGCAAGGTTTGGGGTGCCCAAGGGTGCCAGGTGCCCACAGTAGGGTTTTGGGGGTACTCAGGGGTGCCAGTGACACTTGGCAAGGTTTAGGGGTATCCAGGGGGACAGGGCTGGGTGAGGGGCACCCAGCAGGGTCTGGGGTGCCCAAGGGTGCCAGGGGCCCTCAGTAGGATTTTCAGGGTACCCAGGGGTACAGAGTTGGTCTGTGGGCACCCAGTAGGGTTTGGGGGTACCCAGGGGTGCCACTGACACCCATCAGGTTTTGGGTGCACCCAGGGGTGCCAGTCTGGCTGAGGAGCACCCCAATAGCTGGGGATATGGGTCAGAGGCATCCAGCAGGTTTTGGGGGTACCCAGGGGTGCCAGTGCCACCCAGTAGGGTTTGGGGGTACCCATGGGTGCCAGTCTGGCTGAGGAGCACCCCAATAGCTGGGGATATAGGTCAGAGGCATCCAGCAGGTTTTGGGGGGTACCCAGGGGTGCCAGTGCCACCCAGCAAGGTTTGGGGGTGCCCAAAGGGGGCACAGAGCTGAGACAGGGACACCCATCAGGTTCTGAGGTGACACCAGCGTGCCAGGGGCACAAAGCTGGGCTGGGGGCAACGCAGCAGGGTTTGGGGTACCCAGTGTCACAGGGCTGGGTTTGGGGGACACTCAGGGGTGCCACCCTGAGGAGCACCCCGGTATCTGGTAACACAGCTCCCCCGCTGGGTACCGCTCAGGCTGGCACGGGGGGGGGGGCGCAGGAGGGGGGCCGCGGATGCCATCTTACCCCCTGCACGCCGGGCGGGAAGACGTACTGGATGATGATGGTGCCGAAGCTCTCGTAGCCGGGCAGGGGCAGCGCGGCGTCGCGGGTGACCAGCATGCGCCCGTTGGGGGGCTGGTTGCCCACCAGCTGCCCGTAGAAGCGCCCGCACATGGGGCAGGCGCGCTTCACCTGCAGCGCCCCGCGTGATGCACTCCTCGCAGAACGAGTGGCGGCACTTCTCCAGCGTCTTCATCTGCTGGATCTCGCCCAGGCAGATGGGGCACTGCCCGCTCCGGCTCCTCCTCCCGCGAGCACCCGGGGCTCACCGGGGGGGCCCCGCCGCGGCCCCCCCGCCGCCGCCCCGCCCCCCCAGCGCGGCGCCCCCGGGTTCCAGGGACGGTGACGCAGCCCATGAGCTCGCCGGGACGGTGCGGAGGCTTCTTCTTCAGTTCCTTCTCCGTCTCCTTGAGCAGAGCTTTGAGGGCCTTACGGGCAGGGCAGAGCCCCCCCGGGGGGGCCCGGGGGGGGCACGCAGAGCTGCAGGACGTAGATGTCGGAGGTCTCGCCGTCCACCATGATGCTGACCTTGGTCTCCTCCTTCAGGCGCGCCAGCTTGGCCGGGCTCTCCTTGGTCAGGAAGTCCCACACCCGCTTGGAGACCGTCACCTTGTTCTTGGTGGCCCCCCCCGCAGGGCCGCCATCCTGGAGAGGACGAACGACACTGCGGGGGGACGAGGAGGGGGACCCCCAGGTGTCACAGGTCGAGGGTGGCACCCAAGGGTTGCCCTCAGTGGGCCAGGGTGTCCCCCGCACCCCCCAATGGGACGTTTGTCCACCCAAGGTGGCACCTCAAGGATTAACCCCCCCCCACAAAGGTCACGTCATGGGGGTGTCACAGCCCCGTGACCCTGGGGGGACACACGAGGTGTGGGGCATCCCCTTACCCCCCCCAGTGGGACATGGGAGGACATTTGCCCACTAAAGGGGACATCTCAAACGTTAACACCTCCCCCCCCAAAGACTGTGTGACCCCATGGGGGTGTCACAGCCCTGTGACCCCTAGGGGGGTGATGAGGTGTGGGGGACCCCCTCACCCTGCAGACCTCCCCCAGCATGGCACTCCCCGTCCCCAGGGGGAAGGCACAGGGGGGGCTGCCTGCATTGGGGCCCCCCCACTCTGGGGGGGTCCTCACGCCTGGGGTCAGAGTCCGGACACACACTGGGGGGCGCCACATCCTGGGTCAGGGTCCCCACACCCCGGGGTGTCCCAACACCCTAGGAGAGCGGTCCCCACATCTGAGGGCAGGGTCCCCACATCCCGGGGGAGGTCCCCACAGCTGGGATCAGGGACCCCACACATGGGGGGCTTCCCCCCACACCCCGAGGGGGAGCCCCACACCTGACATCAGGGTTCCCACACCCCAGGGGGGGTCCCCACACACCGTGGTGGGGGGGGAGTGGCACCCACCTGGCGAGCCCATGGGGGACAGCACGAGCCGGTGACGCCAGCGGATCAGCGGAGCCACGGGCCGCAGGCTGGGGGGGACACAGGCGGGAAGGGGGTGTCACACAGGGGCCCCCAGCCCCCCCCAAGCACAATCTGGGGGCCCAGCGTGAAGGGAACTAACCCCTCCCCCCGGGAGACCCTACAATAACACCGGCAGTGTCACCCACCCCCTGCCCCCCCGTGTCCCCAGGGGACCCCACAGTAACACACAGCTCCCGTGCCCCCCCCCAGCAGTTGGGGGGGCTTACCAGCTCCTCAGTGCTCCCTTCCCGGCCCCCCCCAACCCCTTTTGCACCCCACGATTTGGGGGGGGTGTTTACCCACCCCTCCATGTGGGAGGATCCCCGCTGCTGGGGGGGGCTGCAGATGACGATGCTGCCCCCCCCCCCCCTCCCCTCCCACTACAGAGTCCCTCCGCCCCAAACGCCGCGGGGGGGCCATGCAAGGGATGGGGACTGGGGGGGCAGGATGGGGTCCTGGGCATGGGGGGGCAGGACAGGCCCGGAGGGGGGGGCTGGGGGGGCAGGAGGGGTCCGGGGGAGGTGACAGGCCCAGGGCGGGTCTGGGGGAGCAGGAGGAGCCCGGGGGAGGTGACAGGCCCGGATGGGGGGTCTGGGGGGGGACAGGAGGGGCCCGGGGGTGGGGCGCCAGGCCCAGGGGGGGCGACCTAGGGGTACAAGAGGGGTCCGGGGGGGACAGGCCAGGCCTGGGGCAGGTCTGTGGGTACAAGAAGGGGCCCGGGGGGAGGGGGAGACAGGCCCGAGGGGGGGGCCTCCGGCTGGGGGCAGCGGCCAGGCCCGGGGCGGGGGTGAGGATGGGCCCGGGGGCGCTCGGGGAGGCCGCGCCAGGCCGCGGGGCCGGTGCCGCGGGAGGCCCAGGGCTGGCGGGCCCGGTGACGCCGGTAACGGGGCAGGAAGGGTCCCCGCGCCCCCCCCGCCCCCCCCGGACCCACCATCGCCGGGCGGTCGCAGCATGGCGGGGGCGGCGCGGCCGGAGCGGGGCAGCGGCGGCGGAGCGGGGGGGCCCTGCCCGGGGCCGCGTCACGTGACCGCGCGGGGCGGGGCCACCATGGCAACGGGGCGGGGGCCATGGCAACGGCGCGCGGCGCGGGGGGGGGGGGAGAAAAGGGCGGGGCCACGGAGCACCGAGCCGGTCGCCATGGGAACGGCGCGTGACGGCGTGGGCGGGGCCAAGAGACGGGGCGGGGCCAGAAGTCCCGGGACCGGGGCGGGGGGTTCCCCGGGACGGGGGGGGGGAAGGTAACGGGGCAGAGCCGGGTCCGGTTCAATAATTTATTTCTCAGTACACAATGGGGGGGGGGAGCCCCCTCCGGTGCAGGGGGGGCCCCGCTGGTCCTGGGGGCCGAGGGAGGAGGGGGTGTCACACGCAGGGCCCTGCCCCCCCCCCCCCCCCCCGGGGAGTCACACAGGCCCCCCCACCTGGGAACTGGGGTCACCGCTGGGGGCTGCAGTAAAGGGCAGGGGGGGGGGGGGCTCCGCTGCCCCCTCTAGGTCCCACATGGAGGGGAGGGCAAGGAATGCTCCCCCCCCCGGGCTAAGTAGTGTTTGATTCCCCCCCCAGCATGGGAGGGGAGAAAGAGCTCCCTGTCTTTGGGGGGGTGGGGTGGCCCCAGACCCCACCCCCCCCCCCTACTGGGGAGGAAAAGGGCCGGAACCCTGTGCCCCCCCCCCAAATAAAGTTAAGGCACTTGAGTAGCAAAGCCCCCGCCTGCTGGGGTGGGGGGAGCTGCCGTGGGGGGGCCACGCCTTAGGGGGAAGGGCTGGGGGGCCCAGGGGCGGCTGTGCATGCCGGGGGGGTTCCCTTGGTCCAGGGGGGGTTCCCTTGGTCTGAGGGGAGCCCCCCCCTCTACGCAAAGATGTTGGTGATGAAGTCGAGGAAGCGCTTGGCGTACTGCTCGGGGTGCACTGTGGAGATCTCCGCTCCAGCCTGGGGGCGGGGCACAGGGTCAGAACCCCCCAGCACCCCCCTGGACTCCCCCCAGACCGCCCACCACCACCCCCCCACAATGAGGGCACCTCCAACCCCCCAACCCTTCTCCCCTCCAGTGTCCCCCCCCCCAGCCCCTCTCTCTTCCACCACAACACGGCTCTAGGACCACCCAACCTCCCCAAAAAACCCAACCAGATGGGTCCCTGCCAGCCCCCCAATAAGAGGGGGGTCCCTGCCAGCCGCCCCCGTTTGGGGGTGCCTGCCCCTCACCCCGTGCTTGACAGTCTTGGCTGCGTGCGCCGCCTTCTTGCGGGCATCATACTGGGTGAGGACATCGATCAGCCCCATGAAATACACCTCGCGCCGGGGGGCGGCTGTGGGGGGGACACACACGGGGGGGAAGGTGTCAGGCCTGAGCCCCCCCCCTCCTCCTCCAAATGCCCCCCCAGATCCCCCCTCCTGCTCACCCTCGGTTCCGCGGAGGGCGTAGACATCGACGTAGGGGTCAAAGTCGCCGGGGCCGAGGGGGCGGTGGGAGTTGAGGTAGGTGCCAATGCCCTCGGGGGAGGTGCTGTAAGGGCCCCCCCACCCCCAGTGGGCCCCCCCCCTCGTCACACCCTCCCCCTTCTTCTTCCTCCACCTCCTCCTCCTCCTCCTGCTCCCCTCGGCCCACCTCGTGGATCCCCAGCAGCAGGCTGTAATCCATGATCTTCAGCTGCACCAGGAACTGGGCGGGGACACACACAAAACCAAGGGGTCACTTGGGGTGAGGGGTACGCCCTGGGGGTCCACCTACACCATGCAAGAGGGGGCACTCTGATGGCCTGGGGGGTACAGCCCCCCCTCACAGCTCCCAGGGGGTGTGCAGCCCCCCAGCTCACCCACCTCCACGTCCCTCTTGAGCTTCTCCATGAAGTCCCTCTGGTCCTCCTCGCCCACGTAGACCTTCTCGTTCTTGTTCAAGAAGTCCATGTCCTTGAGGGTGGGCAGGTCCTTCCCCTGGAGGGGGGCACATATGCAGCACCCCCGCCAGAAAACATCAAACGGGGGGGGAGGGGCGGCGGGGCAGCCAGGGGGTCCCCAGGGACAAAGTGGACTCCCCCAAGTGGGGCGGTCAAAGGCTTTGGATCTCCTGCGCCAGCCCCATCGCTAACGAGGTGTGGGTATGAGGGGGGGGCAGATAATGAGCTTTCATTAATGGGGGAAAGGGGGGGGGGCGATAATGAGGCATAAAGACATCTCCCCCCTTAAGACTTGGAAGGGGGTCGCAGCGTCACGCCACCGCGGTACCTTCTCCTTGTCGCTGGCCTCCCGGGACACGAGGGAGCCCTGGAGAGGGGACAGGATGAGAGGTGATGGGAGGCGATGGAGGGGTCTGGCCCCCCTGGCGGGGGATGTGTGTCACAGGGTAGGTGGGGGGCACCCTGTTACCTTGAGGTCATATTTCCTGTGGACGGGGAGGCGGTGGCTGAACATGTTCCTCATGACCAGCAGGTACGTCTCCTCGCTGTCCACGCTCACCCGGTACATCCCCAGGAAACGGGGGAGCAGTGTGCTGCCGTGGCACTGCACCACGTACTGGGGGACACGGTGGGGGGGGGACGACAGTGACACGGTGACACACGCTGTGAGCCCCCCCAGTGTCACCCCACCGTACCTGGTGGTAGTGTGACAGGAGCCCGTGGACATCGGCCACGTCCTCGCTCGACAGCTCCTTGGCCACCAACGTGCGGTCAGCGGAGAGGAGGAACCGTCGGTCGTCGCCCTCCCAGTGCGGGGGGCTGCGCGTCAGGGACACCTTTGGGGTGGGGGACACACACGGAGGGTCAAAGGTCACAGAGTCACACCCCGCCCCCCCACGGGGGTGTCACCCCACCTGGTAATCCTGATCGTCGATGCCGAAGCGCTCGCGGAGGTTGCGGAAGACTTGGGGACAGTACTCCTTGAACTTGAAGTGGGTGGGGAGGTTCTCCCTGGAGATTAAGGGGAGGGGGTGTGAGATATGGACCCCCCCCCCTGCATGGGTGGGACTCCCATTCGTGTGCCCCCCCCGTCCCTGCCAGCAGAGCTCACCGATTGAAGAGGTGGTTGTTGACCTTGATTTTGGAGCTGGCTTTGAAGTCATCGGGCAGCAGCATGACGGGGAGGGGGACCTGGCTCAGCTCGTTGATCTGGGGTGGGGGTAGCTCCGGTCACTCCCTTCTCGGTGACAACCGGCGCCCGTGAACACCACGTCCCCTTCCACCCGTGGTGCGTGGTGTTCACGGGCGCCGGTTGTCCATGAGGGGTGAAGGCCGCGGTGCTGCCCCGGTAGGCCCCGTCCCATCCCCGGCCTCACCTGGTGGCTGACGCCCCAGGCCAGCACGGCCAGGAGGGGGTCAGCGGCCTTCGGAACCTTCACCCGCTGCGGTACGAACCGCTTCTGTTTTTTCTTGGTCTTGGTACGTGGTGCCGAGGGACCGCTCGAAGCCGATCCCGCCGCTGCTGCCGCCGCCATGGCTGCCGCTTCCGCCCGCCCCGGAGCGGCGTCGGAACCCGGAAGTGGCCGTGGGAACCCGGATGTCCCCCCAGAACCCGGAAGTTACTGTGACGGCCCCGCGCGATGCGCTCTGCGCCCCTAGCGCTGCCTACAGGGGACGTGTGAGCTCCCTATAGGGGATGTGTGTGCTCCCTGTAAGGACAGGTGTGACCCCTATAGGGGACGTGTCTTTGTTATAGGGACGTGTGACCCCTATACGGGATGTGTCTTTGTTATAGGGACGTGTGAGCTCCCTATAGGGGATGTGTGCTCCCTGTAAGGGACAGGTGTGACCCCTTATAGGGGACGTGTCTTTGTTACAGGACAAGTGTGACCCCTATAGGGGACGTGTCTTTGTTACAGGGACAGGTGTGACCCCTATAGGGGACGTGTCTTTGTTATAGGGACGTTGTGACCCCTACAGGGGATGTGTGTGCTCCCTGTAAGGGACAGGTGTGACCCCTATAGAGGACGTGTCTTTGTTATAGGGACGTGTGAGCTCCCTATAGGGGATGTGTGCTCCCTGTAAGGGACAGGTGTGACCCCTATAGGGGACGCGTCTTTGTTATAGGGACAGGTGTGGACTCCTACAGGGGATGTGTGTGCTCCCTGTAAGGGACAGGTGTGACCCCTATAGGGGACATGTCTTTGTTATAGGGACGTGTGACCCCTACAGGGGATGTGTGTGCTCCCTATAGGAGATGGGGGTGTGTGCTCTCTATAAGGGATGTGTGTAATCCTTATAGGGGACGTGAGTTTGCTATAGGGGATGTGGGAACTCCTGGGGGGGGGTGTTTGTGACCCCTATAGGGGGGTGTGCTCCCTACAGGAGGTGTATGCTTCCTACAGGGGCATGTGTGCTCTCTACAGGGGGGGGTGTGACCCCTATAGGTTATGTGTGTGATCCCTATAAGGGACATGTGTAATCCCTATAGGGGACGTGTATGATCCCTATAGGGTGTGTGCTCCCTACGGGGACGTGCCCCAGCTATAGGGTGTGTTCCCTATAGGGTGCGGTGTCTATAGGGGTGCCCCATGCTCCCTGTAAGGCTCTCTGCTCCCTATAGGGTACCGCCCCTTTGCCATAGGGGCCCGTCTGCAGGGGTGGGGGCCCGCTCCCAATGGGGAAACTGGGGGCAGCAGTGACCCACCCTCTGTGTCCCCCCATGTTTCCCCTGCCCCCCCCCACCCCCGAGTCACCCCCCAGTCCCCTCCATGTCCCTTCATGTCTCCCCCCACCCCCCCTGTGTCCCCCCCCGGTGTGTCCCCCTCCCCCAGGCCCCCCCGTGTCCCCTCACCCCCCCAGCCCCCCTGTATCCACTCATGTGTGTCCCCCCCCATGTCCCCCCCAGGCTCCTCTCAGCATCTCTGGCCTTTATTGAGCCGCTCCCAGCAGCACTGGGGCGGGGACATGCAGCGCTGGGGGGGGGGCACGGGGGGGGGGGGGGCACGGGGGGGGGGCACGGGGGGGGGGGACATAGGGGGCACGGGGGGGGCTGGGCCCCGGGGGACCCTCCCCACGTGGTTGGAAGGGGGGGGGCACAGCTGAGGTGCCAAGCGAAGGGACCCGGGAGGGAGTTGGGGGGGTGTGCAAGGGGGGGGGGCTGACCCGCCCCGTGAGGGGGTGACCCCCACTTGGGGGGCTGGGGCAAGGGGGGGGCCCCGACATTCCTCCAGTTAGCAGCTTAAGGCATCTCGAAGCGGACCCGGGAAGCACCCCCAGCCCCCAGCCGGGCCCCCCTGGGAGGGTGGGGGGGTCCTGCGGGGGGGCCCCTGGGGAGGGGAAGCTCCTCTGCCCCCCCCCCGCGCCGTGGGGCAGGACACGCGTGGCGGCGAGCACACAGGACACGGAGGTGACACTGGGACATGCGAGCGGAGATGGGTCCGGGGGGACCTGGGGGGGACACGCAGGGTTGGGGGGTGCGGTTCCCCCCCTCCAGGGGTCCCAGAGAGTGGGGATGCCTGGAGGGGGAGGGGGACCCAAGGGATGGAGGGGGCTGGAGGAGATGGGGGGGGGCCAGGGGATGTGGGGGGGTCCCTGGGGTTGCTGGGTGACCTCAAGGGGACACACACGTGTGAGATGTGGGGACACAAGGGATATGGGGGCACCCAAGGGGGCACATGGGACTGGGGGGGGCACATGGAGGTCGGGGTCCCAAGGGGATGGGGGAGTCAAGGGATGCAGGGAGAACCCAAAGGACATGGTGGGGGGCAATGTGGGGGTCCCCGGGGGCACCTGAGGAGTGGGTCCCCCAGTACCTGGGGGTGGGTCCCCAGTACCTGGCGGAGGGGGGGCATTAGCTGGCTGCTGTCTCCTGGCGCCGGGGGAAGAGCTTGGACTGCTCCTCAGCCTCGCAGGCGCAGGACAGGTCACTCCTGGGGGGGACACGGGGGGGTCAGCCAGCACCTGGGACACGGCCCCCCCCCCCCGCCCACAGCACTGCTGGTCCCCCTGGCCCCCCCTCACCTGTTATCGTTGATGTCTGTCATGTTCCCTGCAAGAAACAGCAGCAGCTCCAGGGGGGGTTATGGGATCCCCCCCAAACGGCCCCATCCCACAACCAGGGACCCCCCGTCCGCTGGGACACACCCCTCCCCAGACACCCCCCCCACAGGGCCCCCCCCTCACCATTATCCACGTTGAGCTGCTGGTAGGTGTCCGGGGGGCTGCTGGAGAGCGTGGGGGGGCCGCTGGCAAAGCTGGGGGGGGCATGTGAGGATTGGGGGGGACACACGGGGGGGACATGGGGTCATGAGGACAGAGGCCTTCAGACCCCCTGGTCACTGCTGGCACCAGGGGGGGTTCACCCCATGTCTGGTCCCCTCCCTGCCCCCCATAGCCCCTGTACCCCCCCTGTGACACCCCTCCCCGCCCTGCTGCCCCCCAGCATCCCCATGGGCCCCCCCCACGCCCTGTCCCCTGTGACCCCTCCCCATCTCCCCCCCCGCCCTGTGCTCCCCATTCTCTGCCCCCAGGATCCCCCAAGCCCCCTGCACACCCCCCTCCCGTGCCCCCCCCCACTCACAGGGCCTGGGGGCCGGGCAGGGCGCCCCCCCCGGGGTACCCCTGGAAGAGGCTGTTGGTGTAGCTGAGCCGGTGGGTGACGCCGCTGGCATCTGCCCGGGCCGCACCGGCTTGGCTGGGGGGGCACATGGGGGTGCTGAGGGGGGCTGGCTGGCACCCGCCCCCCCCCAGGATCACCCAGGGAACCCCCCCAGCGTCTGTCCCCCACCCCTGCCGGGCTGGGTGCCAATCCCTGTGCCCCCCCCGCACCCCCAGAGCATTGCCAGGTGTCCGTGCCCACCCTGCACCCCATGCAGCCCCTGCACCCCCGTTCCCTGCACCCCCTCTGTACCCCCTGCACCCCCCGGCGCTTGTTCCCCCCCGCACCCTGTGCCCCGTGCCCCCCCCGGGCACTCTCCTCACACCCGGTGCCCATCACCCCATACCCCCCCATTGGTGCCCACCATGCCCCCCCCCCGGTGCCCGTCCCCCCCCATTGGTGCCCCCCATGCCTCCCCCCGGTGCCCGTGCCCCCCGGTGCCCGTCCCCCATACCCCCCATTGGTGCCCCCCATGCCTCCCCCGTGCCCGTCCCCCATACCCCCCCATTGGTGCCCACCATGCCCCCCCCCCGGTGCCCGTCCCCCCATACCCCCCCATTGGTGCCCACCATGCCCCCCCCCGGTGCCCGTCCCCCATACCCCCCCATTGGTGCCCACCATGCCCCCCCCCCGGTGCCCGTCCCCCCATACCCCCCCATTGGTGCCCACCATGCCCCCCCCCGGTCGCCCGTCCCCCCCCATTGGTGCCCCCCATGCCCCCCCCCCGGTGCCCGTCCCCCCCCATTGGTGCCCCCCATGCCTCCCCCCGGTGCTTGTCCCCCCCATGCCCCCCTGTCCCCCCCAGTGCCCCCCCTGGTGCTCATACCCCCTCCCGCGCCCCCCTTCACGCCCCCCCGCGCGCCGGTCCGTACCGATGTGGGCGGCGGGGCCGCGGCGGGGCCCCCCCCCGCGCGCGCACGGCCTCGCGGATGCGCTCCCACCTCCTGCTGGTAGCGCCGCTTGTCCAGGCGCGGCGCCCTCCTTGGCCGCCCTCAGCGCCCCCTCCAGCGCGCGCAACGCGCTCAGCCCGTAGCGCGCAGCCGCTCCTCCAGCTTCGGAAGCTCGCAGCGCAGGTCTGCATTGTCACGGACCAGCTGCGCCGCCGCGTGAGCACCGGCACACCGCACACCGGTACACAGCGGTACACAGCGGTACACAGCGGTACACACCGGCACACACCGGTACACACCGGTACACACCGGTACACAGCGGGTCACAGCGGGCACACACCGGCACACACCGGCACACCGGTACACAGCGGGCACACCGGTACACAGCGGGCACACACCAGTACCCCCCAGTGCACACCAGGCACACACTGGGCACAGCGGGCACACACCCAGCACACACCGGTACCCACCACATCACCACACAGCACCAGTACCGAGCACAGCGGGCACATGGGCACTCACCGGGCACACACCTGTACCCACCGGGCACACACCAGGCACCCCCCGGCACCCACCAGTGCACACCAGGCACCCCCCAGTGCTCACCGGGCACACACCATTACACACCGGGCACACACCAGTACCCACCAGTGCACACCGGGCACCCCAGTGCTCACCGGGCACACACCAGTGCACACCGGGCACACACCAGTACACACCAGGCACCCCCCGGCACCCACCAGTACACACTGGGCACACACTGGCACCCCCAGTGCTCACCAGGCACCCCCCAGTACACACCGGGCACACACCAGTACCCCCCAGTGCACACCAGGCACACACTGGGCACAGCGGGCACACACCCAGCACACACCGGTACCCACCACATCCACCACACACACCAGTACCGAGCACAGCGGGCACATGGGCACTCACCGGGCACACACCAGTACCCACCAATACACACCGGGCACACACTGGGCACACACCAGTACCCACCAATACACACCGGGCACAGCGGGCACGCACCGGGCACACCATTACACTGCACACACTGGTGCCAGCACCCACCACACACACACCGGGCACACACCAGTACCCACCAGTACACACTGGGCACACCAGTACTGGGCACTCACTGGGCACCCATTGCACCCACTGGCACTGGGGGACCCACCACCCCCAACCCCCCAGCACCCCCCCTGCCCCAGCAGCCCCAGGGGACACCCTCCCCCCCGAAGTGCCTTGGGGGTCCCACCCCCCCCGGCCCCCCGCAGTGTCTGAGGGGGGGGTCACATGCGGCGGGGGGGCTGTGGCTGTGAAGCTGAGCTGGGGGGGGGGGCAGGTGAGGGGGGGCACCACTGCCAGGCGGGGGGGGCAGCAGGCAGGGGTGGGCAGGAAAGTGCCAGGGAAATGCCCCCCCCCCCCCCCCGCAAAACTGGGGGGGGTCCAGGTGGGGGGGTGTCTATCCCCCTGCCCCACATCCATCCTCCCCGCGGAGCGGGGCAGTGGGGGCCCCCCCACGCGTGTCCTGCCCGTGTGGGTGGTGGCATGGGGGGGTCGCAGTACCTTGGACACCCAGAGATCCAACTGGGGGGGAGGCAGCGAAGGGGAGGGGGGCAACAGAGGGGGCATTAGCGTGTGCCACCCCCCAGCCATGCCACCCCCCTGGAGGGGCTGGGGGGGGGCACCCTGGGGGGGCAGGGGGGGGCGGGATGGAGCAGAGTGCGGGGGGGGGCGGGGGGTGATGCCAGGGGCGGGACACAAGGAAAGCAACGGGGGGGGGGGGGGGCTTGCAGTATGGGGGGGCTGGAGCAGGGCGATGGTGGGGGCCCCGTCCCCCCACCCACCTGTTTGTGAACCTTTGTAAGTTGTTCCAGGTTGTTCTCAAGAAAGGAAATCTTCTGCTTCTGGGAGTGCAGCCCCCCACTGTCCTCGGGCTCCAGCTCTGCGCTCTGGGGGGGCACCCGGCATGGACCCCCACGGGATGGGGCCCCACTCCGCATGGACCCCCCGACTAAGACTGGCCCCCTCCATGTGAACTGGGACCCCCCCAGTGCAAGCTTGGATCCCCCCCAGAGCAGGACCCCCGCCCCTTCCCCCAACCCCGGCCCCCTGCCCCCCATCTCTGCCCCCACTCTCTCCCCTTCCCCCACTTTCGGCCCCCTCCCCTTTTTACCCCCCCGTTTCGCCCCCCCCTCACTTTCTTGACTCGAGTCGTGACGTCTTGAACAAACAGCTTGCGCAGGTTGTGGAGGGTCTGGAGCTCACGGGCCTGGGGGCAGCGGGGGTGAGGGGGTGCATGGGACCCCCCAAATCCCCCCAGGCCCCCCTCACATGCGCCCCACCTACCACGGTCTCCTCCAGCCCCTTGAGGTCCTGCTTGGACTGCTCGTGGCGCTCGTAGAGAAATCTGGGGGGACACGGGGGGGTCACCCCAGGGATGGAGGGGGGCACTTCAAAGATTGGGGGGGTCACCCCAAGGATTGGGGGGGGTCACTCCAAGGTTGGGGGGGGTCATCCCAGGGATTGAGGGTATCACCCCAAGGATGGAGGGGTCACTCCAAGGTGGGGGGGAGCACCTCAAGGTTGGGAGGGGCACACCAAGGATGGAGGGGGTGTTTGGGGGGTTGAGGGGGTCACCCCAAGGTTGCTGGGGGAGTGCTGAGGGGCTTGGAGGGGCCTCAGGGGTCTTTTGAGGGGGGCTGAGCGGGGGCTCCAAAGTGGTGCAGGGTCTTGGGGGGTGTCCCCCTGGGGTGGGGGCTCCTCATGATGTTGGGGGTCCTGGGGGGTCCCGTGGCTCCTGGAGGCGGTGCAAGGGGCCAGGGGGGTGCCCCCATGGGTGGGGTCCCAGGGTTGTTGGGGCTCCCAGGGGTGTCGGGGGAGGGTGGGGTGCGGGGACCCCCGGGGTGGGGGGGTCTCACGTGAGCTCCTGCAGGCGGGCGGCCTTGGCTCGCTCCTCCCCCCGCAGCGCCTCGTGCTCCGCCCGCAGCTTCTCCAGCTCCAGCTCCAGCTTCTGGTTCAGGCTGCGGGGACCGACGGGCGGGTGGGGGGACAGAGGGACAGATGGGCGGTTGAGGGGACGGATGGACAGACAGACCCCCGAGGGCACAGCCTCTGCCCTGTGTCCCCACCCGGCCAGGGATGAGCCCAGGGAAGGGATGGGGCTGGGCTGGGGTCACCCGGGGCTGGGGACAGGGTCAGGGTCAGGACTGGGGACAGGGACAGGGTCAGGGTCAGGACTGGGGACAGGGACAGGGACAGGGTCAGGGACAGGGTCAGGGTCAGGACTAGGGACAGGGACAGGGACAGGGTCAGGGTCAGGACTGGGGACAGGGACAGGGACACGGTCAGGACTGGGGACAGGGACAGGGTCAGGGTCAGGACTGGGGACGGGGACAGGGACACGGTCAGGACTGGGGACAGGGTCAGGGTCAGGGTCAGGACTGGGGACAGGGACAGGGACAGGGTCAGGGACAGGGACAGGGTCAGGACTAGGGACAGGGACAGGGACAGGGACAGGGACAGGGTCAGGGTCAGGGTCAGGACTGGGGACAGGGACAGGGTCAGGGTCAGGACTGGGGACAGGGACAGGGTCAGGACTGGGGACAGGGTCAGGGTCAGGACTGGGGACAGGGACAGGGACAGGGCGGGGCACACTCACTCCCGCAGCTCATCGATGATTTTCTGTCTCTCGTTGACCTCGTCCCGCAGCCGCCCCAGCTGCTTCTGCTGCGCCTCCCGCTGGCTCTCGAGCTGCAGCTCCAGCGCCTTCTGCACCCCAGGCTTAGCACAGGGCCCCCTGCACCCCCACACCGCCCGGGGACCCCCTGCACCCCCACACCCCCCAAACACCCACAGCACCCCCACACCCTGACATCTCCTGGGGGCCCCAACACCTCCCAGGGACCCCCCGCATCTTCCAGCACCCTGTGGATGCCCAGCACCCCCCAGCACCCCAGGGACCCCCATCCCACCTCTAGGACACCCCACATGCTGTAAGGACTCCCAGCTGCCCCCCTCCCCGGGTCCCCAACACCTTTCAGGGACCCTGGGCACCCCCAAGTGACCTCCAGGGGTGGCCCCACACCCCCGTCTCACCTTGACCTCGTCGGTGTCCTGGCTCTCGTCCTGCTCCCGCTCCTTCCGGGCCACCCCCTGCGCCGTCTCTGCGGGACGGAGCTCACGTTGGGGGCACGTTGAGGGGACAGGCCAGGGACCTCTCCCAGCCCCCCAGGTCCCACGGGGAGCCCCCAGGACACTGAGCTCCTCCAGCCCCCCAGGCCATGCCCTCCCAGCCCCCCGAGCCCCCCCCCTGTGCCCCCCAGCACCCTGACCCCCTCCATGACCCCTAGCCCCCCAAGTTCTGCTGGACCCTCACCCCTTGAGGCTCCCAGCCCCTCCCATGCCCCCCAGCCCCCTGAGGCTCCCCAGCCCCCCCGTGCCCCTCCGTGCCCCCCACCCTGGGCCTGCAGGCGGGCCAGCTCCTCGCTCAGGGTGTCGTAGGACTCCTCCAGGTGCCGCTTCTTCAGCTCCACCGATGCCATGTACTCCGTCAGCGACCGGATCTTCGCCTCGTGCTGTGGGACCGGCCTCAGCCACCGCCCCCTGGCTGGGGGCCCGCGGCCACCGCCTCCTGCCACCACCAGGGCCAGCCCTGGGGCCACCCCGTCACCAAACCATGGGCTCATCAAACCCCTGGGCCACCAAATCCTGGGGCAACCAAAACCTGGGGTCACTAAACCCTTGGGCCACCAAACCCCAGGGCCACCAAACCCTTTGGTCACCAAACTCTGGAGCCACCAAACCTCGGGATCACCAAACCCCATGGCCACCAAACCCTGGAGTCACCGAGCCCTGGGGCCACCAAACCCTGGGGCCACCAAACCTTGGAGTCACCAAACCCCATGGCCACCAAACCCCAGTCCAGCAAAGCCCGTGGCCACCACGGCGGTGGCACCGCTCCCGGGAGGTCCCCAGCACACCTGGGAGATGAGGAGCTGGCAGGAGGAGAGCTCCCGCCCGGTCACCTCCATCTTGCGGTGGCACTCCACCTGCAGGTTCTCCAGCTGCCGGCACCGCTTCACCACCGACTTCACCTCCGACTTGATCTTGCTGATGTAGAGCCGGGCGACGGTGAACTCCTCCTCGATGGCCCCGCTCACCTCCACTGGCTGGGCACCGCATGGCACGCGGGTCAGCGTGGCACGGGCATGGCGCGGTGTGGGCACGTGCCACACGTGGGTACAGCGTGGCGTGGGCACGGCATGCATATGGGTATGGCATGGCATGGGCACAGCATGGGTATGGCGTGGCATGTGTACGGGCATGGCACGGGCATGGCACACACATGGCAACGGGCATGGCGTGGTGTAGGCATGTAGCACATGTTGGTACGGCATGGCATCGACATGGCATGGGCATGGCACAGCACGGCACGGGCATGGCACACACATGGCAATGGGCACAGCCTGTCTATGGATATGGCACGGCACATGGGGTGGCACAGCACCGCCCAGGCATGGCATGGGTGTGGCACAGACATGGCAAGGGCACAGCATGTGTACAGGTACGGCATGGCATGCAGAGTGGCACGGCATGGCATGGCATGAGCATGACACACACATGGCAATGGGCATGGCATGTGTACGGATATGCCATGGCACGTGGGGCAGCATGGCACGGGCATGGCACAGCATGGGCAAGTACCGCATGTGGGTACAGCATGGCATGGGCATGGCATGGGTACGGCACACACATGGCATGGGCAAAGCACGTCACAAGTATGGATATGGCATGATGTGTCACAGCACGGGCACAGCACAGGCACAGCTCGGTGTGCGTGTGGCATGGCATGGGCATGGCACAGGTATGGCACACACATGGCAAGGGCATGGCACAGGTATGGCACACACATGGCATGGGCAGGCGAGGTGGCATGGCACAGTATGGGCACGGCACGGCACGAGTATGGCACAGACATAGCAAGGGCATGGCACAGGCACGGCATGCATGACACGGGCACCACGGGCACCCATGGGTGCCGCCTGGCACGGTGCCCCCCTCACCAGCTTGATCTCGCCGTTGCCCACGATGAGGCTGAACTCGCTCAGGTCCTTCATGAGCCCGTTGAGCACCTCGGCCGCCCGCTTGCGCTGCTGCCCCCCCAGCTCCCGCACCCGCGCCAGCTCCGTCTCCAGGGACAGCGTCGTCGCCTGCAGGCACAGCGCAGCCTGGCACCCGGCACCCCCCAACACCACTCAGCACCCCCTGGCATCCCTGGCACCCCTAGCACCCCCCACTCTGACACCTCTGACATCCCCTGCCCTGGCACCTCCAGCACCCCCCCAGCACCTACTGGCACCCCCAGCCCCAGCATCCCAACACCCCACCCATGGGTGCTGCTCTCAGTCCCCCGGGAGCACCCAGTCTGGCACCTCGGTTTAAGAGGAGTGTCCCCCAGTTTGGGATCTGGTTTGAGGGGTAGGGAGGGATCCCCTCTTCTGGTTGAGGGGGTGCCCTCTTTGGGGGGTGGTTTGAGGCAGTCTCCCTCTTTGGGGTCTGATTTGGGGGGTGTGAGGGGCTGCCCCTCTTTGGGATCTGGTTTGGGGAGGGGGTCCCCCTCTTTCAGGTCTGGTTTGGGGGGGGTGTCCCTCTTTGGGGTCTGGTTTGAGGGGTGTGTTGGGGGACCCTCTTCTTTGCCGTCTGGTTTGGCCAGGGGGTCCCCCTCTTTGGGGTCTGGTTTGGGCTTTGGGGGCTCCCAGGTCTGAGATTTCTGCTTTGGGGGATCCCTGGCTCAGAGCAGCCCAGTTTGGGTCTGGGAGTCCCAGTTGGGGACTGGGGGTGCTGGTTCAGAGGCTGGGGGTCCCAGTAGGATCCCAAGGTCCTGGTGTGGGGGTCCCAGTTTGGAGGGGCCCTGGCTCTGGGGACTCCAGTTGGGGTGCTGGTGGGGGTCCCAGTTGTTTCCTAGTCTGGGTCCCATTTGCCAGACAAGGTTTCCAGTGGGGTCCCAGGGGGACACTGAGGGTCACCAGTGGGGGTCCCAGTAGGGTTCCCAGTTTAGGAGCCACTTTGGGGTTCCCAGTGGGGCCAAGCAGGGGTCTCAGCAGGGTTCTCAGCTGGGGTCGCCACTGGGTGTCCCAGTGGGTGTCCCAGTGGGTGTCCCAGTGGGTGTCCCAGTCGGATGCCCATGGCGGTTCCCAGTAGAGACCCGCTGGGAACCCCAGCTGGGTGCCTGCTGGGAGTCCTGGGGGGGTCACCTCGGTGCGGGCCAGCTCGTCGGCCAGGCGGCGGTTGTGGCGGCCGCTGTCCTCGGCCTCCTGTGCCTTGCGGTCGTAGCTGCGCGCCAGCTCCTCCAGCGCCGCCAGCACTTCGGCCACCTCGGCCCGGGCCGCCCCGTGCTCCGCGCGCAGGGCCACCAGCTCCCGCCGCGCCGCCTCGCCGCCCCCCCGCGCTGCCGCCAGCACCTGGGGCAGAGGGGCCCAGGGGTCAGGGTGGGGGGCCCAGGGGGGTCCCAGAGGTCATGGGAGTCCCAGAAGGGCCCGGGGGTCAGGGTGGGGGTCCCAGGGATCACAGTGAGGGTCACAGAGTGGTCCAGGGGGTGAGGGTGGGGGTCCCAGGGGGGTCCACGGGTCAGAGCAGAGGTTCCAGGAGTCATAGCGAGGGTCCCAGGGGTTCGAGGAGGTCAGGGTGGGGGTCCCAGGGATCACAGTGAGGGTCCCAGGGGGATCCAGGAGGTCAGGGTGGGGGTCCCAGTAGGGTCCAGGGAGTCAGGGTGAGGGTCACAGAGTGGTCCCAGGGGTCATACTGAGGGACCCAGAGGGCTGCAGGGGGTCAGGGTGAGAGTCCCATAGGGGTCCTAGAGGGGTCCTGATGGGGTCAGGTTAAGGGGTCCCAGAGGCTCAGGGTGGAAGGGTTCAGGGGGTCATAGTGGGGGTCCCAGAAGGGTCCACGTGAAGTCAGGGTGGGGGTCCTACGGGTCATAGTGGGGGTCCCAGAGGGGTCCTAGTGAAGTCAGGGTGGGGGTCCTAGGGGTCATAGTGGGGGTCTCAGAGAGGTTCCAGCAGGGTCACATTAGAGAGTCCCGGGGGTCAGATTTGGGGGGGGTGTCAGGGTGAAGGGGTCCAAGTGATCAGGGTGGGGGTCCCAGAGGGGTCCGTCCCAGGGATCATCATGGGGGTGCCAGGGGGATCCAAGTGGGTCAGGGTGGGGGTCTGGTCCCAGTGGGTCCCAGGGGGTCTGGGTGGGCGCATAGGGGGACCAGTCCGGGGTCCCAGCAGGGTGAGGTTACCGGGTCAGTCAGATAGAGCTGGGGGGACATGGGGGCTGGGGGGGGAGACAGCGGGGGGCCCCTCACCTCCTCCTGGTCCAGCATCTGCTGCTTGAGCTTCTCCATGATCTGACTCTGCTGGTTGATCTCATCGTCCTGGGGGGAGGACGGGGGGTCTGTGCCAGCTGGCCCCAAGGGGCTGGGGGCAGCGGGGGGGACTTGGGGGTCCTGGGGGGGCCCCGAGGAGGGGTCTGGGGGGTCCCCACCTTGTCATCCAGCTGCTTGTAGAGCTTGCGGATCTCCTCCTCATACTTGCGGCGCTCCTCCTCGGAGATGTGGATGACGATGGAGGAGCTGTTGTCGTTGAGGGGGGTCTCGTCGGTGGGTCCCGTCTCCGGCCCCTCGCCTGGCCCCTCGCCCGCCCCGGCCTCCGCCTCGGTCCCGCTCAGCTGCTCTGTCTCCGGCACGGCCTCCCCTGCGGACACGGCCTCAGTTTCCCCATCTGGTGCTGGGGGGGTGGTGGGGTCCCCTCCCAGACATGGAGGTCCCCTCCGAGGTGCAGGGGTCCCCTCCCAGACGCGGGCCCCCCTCACCGCTCCGCCAGCGGCTCAGCTCGGCCTCCAGCCTCCCCACCGTCTCCTTCAGCGCTTTGTTCTTCTCCTTCTCCTTCTCGTACTTCTTCTTCCACTGCTCCGCCGTCAGCTCCAGGTTCACCGACGCCGTGTTCTTGATGGTCTTGGCCCTGGATATGGGGGGCACCCCTCAACCAGGACCCCCCTGTCCAGGCAGGGTCCCCTAGGCACCGCCCTGAGGTGTCCCCCACGGTGACCCCCATCTCAGGGCCCACCTTCCCAGGTCTGGTGCTGACAGTTGGGGTACAACGAGCGCTTGGGGTGCGGGTGGGATGCAATGGGTGCTCATGGGGTGCAGCTGAGGTGCAATTAGGTTGTGATGGGCACATGGGGTGCATTTGGGGTACAATGGGTGTGGGGGGGACTGTTGGGGTGCAGCTGGGGTGTAACGGGTGCTGTTGGGGTGAAGTTACTCAACCACAGAGTCACAGAGTGGGGGGGCTGGAAGGGACCCCCAGAGCTCCCCCAGCCCAACCCCCCTGCTGGAGCAGGATCCCCGAGCAGATCCCCCAGGAACACCTCCAGCCGGGGGGGAATGGCTCCAGAGACGGAGACTCCCCCACCTCTCTGGGCAGGGCCAGGGCTCAGTCCCCCTCCCAGCAAAGAAGGGTTTCCTTAGGGTTCCAGGGAACCTCCTGGGGCCCAGTTTGGGCCCAGTGCCCCTTGTCCTGGCACTGGGCACCACCCAGCAGAGTCTGGCCCCAGCTGAGCAGCCCCAGCTCCCTCAGCCTCTCCTCACATGGGAGATGCTCCAGTCCCTCCAGCAGCTCCCTGCCCTGCGCTGGGCTCTCCCCAGTAGCTCCATGGAACTGGGCAGCCCCGAACTGGACCCCAGATGCCAGCGGAGGCCTCAGCAGGGCAGAGTGGAGGGGGAGGAGAAGCTCCCTCCCCCTGCTGCCCACACTCCTCTCCCTGCAGCCCAGGATGCCCTCGGCCACCTTGGCCGCGAGGGCACATTGCTGGCTCCTGGGCACCCTGCTGTCCCCCGGGACCCCCAGGGCCTGTCCCCAGAGCTGCTCTCCCAGCCCAGCCCGCGCTGACCCTGGGGGTGCAGTTGGGGTAGAACAGGAGCATGGGGTGAAGTTGAGGTGCAGTTGGGGTGCAATGGGTGCTCTTGGGGTACGTGGGGTGCAGTTGGGGCACAGCTGAGGTGCAGAGGGGTGCAGAGGGGTGCAGGGGCACCCGACACCCATCCCCCTCCCCTACCTCTGCCCGAACATGAGGGTGGACTTGGTCTCGGCGTCGTTGTAGCTGGAGGGGGAGCAGCAGATGAACATGGTGGTGCGGCAGTTCCCCCCCAGCGAGTCCTGCAGGATCCGCGTCATCTTGCTGTCCCGGTAGGGCACGTAGGCCTTCTGCGGGGGGCACGGGGGCTCAGCGGGACCCCCGGCTCCAGGGTCCCTGGGGCGGGCTGTGGGGCTGGGGGGACACGCGGGCTCTCACCGTGCCCTCGGCCAGGGCCGAGATGACGTTGCCCAGCGCCGACAGGGACTTGTTGATGTTCTTGGCCTCGTCCAGCACGGCCCCCTCAGCCCCCGTCTTGCTGACCTGTGGGGCCGGGAGCTCAGAGACCCCCACGGGGCCACCCCTGCCCCAGGGACGCCCACCCGAGGGACATCCCCATCCCAGGCCCCCAGACCCAAGGCTGCCACCAGACAGAAGACTCCCCCAGACTCCCAGTCCAGAGACCCTTCATCCAAAGACCCCCACCCCAGCCTGAAGACCCCCAACCCCGATGTCCCACAGCCCAAGGACCCACCCAAGGCCCCCACCCAAGTTCCCCCAGAGACCCCCACATACCTCAGCCCAGGGCCCCCCACAGACCCCTCCCCAGCCCAAGCCCCCCAGGGTCCCTCAGCCAGGGCCCCCCCGACCTTCTCGCTCCCTGCCAGGTCGACCAGGTAGAGCTTCCCGCTGAGCTTCTGCTCCGTCTCCACGTTCTCCTGCTTGATGTTGATGAGGAAGATGCTGTGGCTGCGGGAGCTGTGCTCGTTCATGTCTGTGGGCATGGGGAGAGGCTGCACGCCCGCACCGCCGGCCCCCGGGGACCCCTGAACCCCGGGGGACCCCTGCAGCACCCCACAATGCCCCAGGAACCCCACAGTGCCCCAGGGGGTCCCCCACTGCACTCCAGGGACCCCACGATGTCTCAGGGACCCCCATGGTGCCCCAATGACCTCTGTAGCACCCCAAGGTCCCTATGGCACCCCAGGGACCCCCCAATGCCCCAGGGATCTCCATGGCACCCTAATGATTCCTACAGCACCCCAGGGACCCCCATGGTGCCCCAGACCCCCCAGCACCCCAGGGACCCCACAGTCCCCTGCACAGCAGGGACCAGCACCCCATACCCCCCCCTCCACTCTGCCCCCCCATGTCCCCGTGTCCCCAGGGCGCTCACTGGTGACAGCCACGTGCCGGTTGGATTTCCCCTCGTCGATCACATCCAGGATCTCCTCGGGGCTGGAGACGAAGCGCTCGGTGCAGCCCTGAGGGAGCAGGGGGTGGGGTGTGAGGCTGCAGCCCCCTCTCTGGGGGTGCCCCTTGGGGTCCCCCACCCAAGGGACCCTCACAGCTGCTCCTCACTTTGACGTAGGGCACCCGGTTCTTGTCCTCGTGCACCGACAGGTTGGTCTTGGTCACTGGGGTGGGGGACACGGGATGAGGGGGCTGGTGACCCCCCAACATGCACTCACAGCTCCCAGTGCCCCCCAGTGCCCCCCAGTGCTCCCCCATACCCTTCCACTGACTCCCAGTGCTCCCCAGTACCCACCCAGTGCCCCCCAGTGCTCCCCCATACCCTTCCACTGACTCCCAGTGCTCCCCAGTACCCACCCAGTGCCCCTCAGTGCTCCCCCATACCCTTCCACTGACCCCCAGTGCTCCCCAGTACCCACCCAGTGCCCTCCAGTGCTTCCCCATACCCTTCCACTGACCCCCAGTGCTCCCCAGTACCCACCCAGTGCCTCCCAGTGCTTCCCCATACCCTTCCACTGACTCCCAGTGCTCCCCAGTACCCACCCAGTGTCTCACAGTGCCCCCCCACTCACTGTCCAGCAGGTCCCGGATCTTGTCCAGATAAATTTCAAAGTAAGAAACCTAGTAAGAGGGAATTGAGGGTGTCAGGGTGGTGACGGGGGTCAGGACCCAACTTCCCAGTCCTCCCAGTCACTCCCAGTCCCCACCTTGATGTGGAACTCGAGGTTCTCATCCATGGAGTAGATGTGGTTGAAGATGTCGCGGGCGATGCGTGGGATGATGCCCATCTGCTGGGGGTCGTGCAGCTTCCCCTGGGGGGGGGTCAGGAGTGAGCACCCAGGGGGTGCCAGGGCACAGGGGGTGCTGCCCCCCCCAAGCCCCCCTCACCCCTCACCTCCATGGTGTGAGTCTTGCCTGACGACGTCTGCCCATAGGCGAAGATGGTGCCGTTGTACCCTGCCAGCACGTCTGAGGGGAGGGGGAGGGTGGGTGGAAGCCCCCCAGAGATCCCCAGGACCCCCTGAGATCCCCCAGCACCCTCAGGGACCTCACAGACCCCCCCAAATCCCGAGAGGCTGCCCTGAGATCCCCAAGGACTCTCTGACCCCCCCCAAGCATGTGGGATCACCTCCAAGACCTCTGGCGATGTCCAAGGACCCCTGAGACCCCCCAAGGACCTCCCCAACACCCCCAGACCCCCCCCCCAGGAGGTTGCAGTGAGCCTTCCAAAGTCCTGTAGAGAACCCAAGGCCTGATGGACACTCCCAAGGACCCTCTGCCATCTCCCCCTGCCAGCGTCACCCCCCAAGCTGCCCCTGTCCCCTCCCAGCACCTCCCATGTCCCCATGGATCTGGGTGTCCCTGGGGAGGGCTCCCCCGCTAAGACCCCCCCGGGGGCTCCCCAAGAGCCCCCCCAAGCCCCCAGCCCTCACCCTTGACAATCTGCATGGCACAGGCGTGGTAGACCTGCTCCTGGGTGGTGTTGGGGGGAAAGACGCGGTCGAAGACATAGGGTTTGCCCTGGGGGGGGAAACAATGTGGGGGTCAGTGGCCAGGAGAGACCCCCAGAAGGTGCTGGGGGCTGTGCCAGCCTCAGGGCTCCCCTTGCAGGGGTGACCAGTAAGTTCCAGTGAGTTCCAGTAAGGGGGGTGGGAGGTGGCAGGGGGCTTCTTGCACAGTCCTGGTCCCTTGATACCCTCCCAAACCCCAGTTACCCCCCAACATCCCCATGTACTCCAGACCCCATGCACCCCCCAAATCCCATACACCCCCCAGACCCTCCCCAATGTCCACATACAGCCCAGACCCCCCTATACACTCCCCATACACCCCACAGACCCCCAGAATTCCACAGACTCCCCCATGACCTCCCCACAGGGACCAAAATACCCCCCCATACACCCCCATAGGCTCACAGTCTCACCATACAGCTCCATACACCCCATTGCCCCCTCAGCCCCCCACAGACCCCATGGACCCCCACAGACCCCTGTGGACCCTCAGTCCCTCCATAGGCTCCCATAGGCCTCCATAGACCCCCAATCCCCCCATGCAGCTCCATACACCCCTCCAGCCCCCCAGCCTCTCATAGACCCCCCATAGACCCCCATGGACTCTCAGCCCCTCCATAGGCCCCCATAGCCCACCCAACCCCCCATAGAGCCCCGTACCCCCCCACAGGCCCATATAGACCTCTCAAACCCCCACAGACCCCTTTAGGCCCTCACAGACACCCAAGTCCTCCAGTAGACCCCTCAGAACCCTATGCACCCCCATAGACCCTCAACCCCCCCCATAGCCCCATAGGCTCCTATAGAACCCTAAGCCCCCCTATAAACCCCCATACACTCCCAGCCCCCCCTGTACACCCCCGTAGATGCCCATGGACCCCTCAGCCACCCATAGACCCCCATAGATCTCCACCCCCCAATACAGTCCCATACACCCCCATATATACCCAGTCCCTCCCCGACCCAATAGACCCCCAGTCCCCCATAGACCCCCATAGACCTCACAGCCCCCCATAGACCCCCATACACCTCTCACCCCCCCATGAAGCACCACAGGCCCCTATAGACCCCAACAGGCCTCCAGAAGACCCCCATAGACTCCCAGTCCCTCCATAGGCCCCCATGGACCCACATAGACCCTCCAGCCCCCCATAGAGCCCCACAGGCCCCCACAGACCTCTCAGCCCCCCCACAGATCCCCACAGGCCTCCATAAGACCCCTATGAGACACCACGGCCCCCAGACACCCCCAGCCCCCCGCGCCCACCCCCAGCTCCCCTGCCCCCCCGGCCGGAGCTGTCCAGGCCCCGGTGCTGAACTGCCGCAGGCACCGCGGGGACACACGGACACGGGGACACGGGGACACACGGACACGGGGACACACGGACACGGGGACACGGGGGCACACGGACACGGGGGCACACGGACACGGGGACACGGGGGCACACGGACACACGGACAGGGGGAGCGCCGGCCACACAGTCCCGGCCCCCCCGCCCCCCCCGGTCCCCGCAGCCGCCGCAGCACGACGCAGACACAGCCGCCCCGCCCCGCCCGCCGCCGGCCACGCACCCCCCCCGCACCCTGCACCCCCCGCACCCCCCGCATCCCCGCTGCTCCCCCCCCCAGCCCCCGCACAACCGCCCCCCACCCCCCCCACCCCCCCGCAGCACCCCGCATTGCGCCGACACAACGGCACAGCGACACCCACGGAGCCGCACAGCCCCCCCGCCTCACTGCACCCCCGGGGACCCCGCTGTCTGTGTGTGTCCCCCCCCCAAGGACCCCCCCCCCCCTTTCTCGGACCCTCCCCCAGATCAAGGCCGGGGTGCCCAGGCCAGACGGGGGGGGCAAGGCAGGAGACAACTCCCCCCCGCCCCCATAGCCAGCCCCATGAAAGGGGAGGGGGGCGATGTGGGGGGGTGTTACGGGGGGCGTTATGGGGAGGGGATATTGGGGGACTTGGTCACGGTCTCTGACCCCCCCCGCCTTCCCCCCCTAACAAAGGGGGGCTGGGCCGCAGCGAGGTGGGGGCAGGATCTGCGCTCCCCCCCTCCCCCGGTGCTGCCTTTGGGGCCCAATGGTGACACCCCCCCCCCCCCCCCCCGGAGGCGTCTCCACCCATTGTAAACAACCCCCCCCCTCACGGCACTGGGCCAGACTGGGGGAAACTGGGAGTGGAAAAGGAGGGGGGGGGAGGGGCACGCAGGGGGGAGGGGGGGAAGGGAAACGCCCCAGGAAGGGGGGCTGGGCCCATTTGGACACCGGCCACACCCAGGACGTCTGTGTGTCCCCCCCCTCAAACAGGCTCTAATCGCCCCAAGCTTCCCCCCCCCAAGCTGACTGCCCCCCCCCAGGCCTGTTACCCCTAACCCGGCCATCCCCCCTCTCCCTCCGGCTGTGGCCCCCTCTCCTCTCCCCTCGCCTCCCCCCCCAGTCTGGGGAGTCCCCGTGTCCCCCCCGTGCCCCCCCCCACTCACCCCCACCACCACGCTGTCGTCCCCCTGGAAGACGGGCAGGAACTTGTCCCCCCGCAGGATCTCCGCCTGGTTGAGGGGCCGGAACCGGCACAGCACCTTAATGCTGCACTCGCTGCTGGGCTCGGCCATGGCGGGCGGGCCAAGGGGGGCCTGGGGGGCTGTGCGGGCTGTGGAGGGGGCCTGAGGAGGCCTGGAGGGTCGGAGGGGCCGGAGAGGGCCGGGGGGGTCCAAGGGTGCTGCTGGTACCCAAGGGTGTGGGATGTCACCCGGGGACGCGGGTTACCGCCTAAGGGTCAAGTGGTACCCAGGGATGGATGCAGGATGCTGCCCAGGGATGCAGGATGCTGCCCAGGGGTGCCGAGTGGTACCCAGGGATGAAGGATGCTGCCCAGGGATGCAGGATGCTGCTCAGGGATGCAGGATGCAGCTCAAGGATGCCAGGTGGTACCCAGGGATGCAGGATGCAGCTCGGGGGTGCCGGGTGGTACCCAGGGATGCTGGGTGGTACCCAGGGATGCAGGATGCAGCTCAAGGATGCCAGGTGGTACCCAGGGATGCAGGATGCTGCCCAGGGATGCAGGATGCGGGATGCGGGAGGGAGGGCGGCGCCGGGGGGGGGGATGCTCCGCAGCGCTCCTGCTGCCCCCTGCTCCAGTGACCGCGCTGCTGTCGCCACTGCAGCCCCGGTACCGGGTGACGGAGGGGGGGAGAAGCCGCCCCCCACCCGCACGCACACGCCCGCCCCCTCCCGCGTTAAGGTGGAGCTGCCAGCGGCTCTTAAGGTGGACGGAGATGGGGAGGGGCTGGTAACTGGAGTCCCCCCCCAAACTGCTGATTCATTGCGGGGGGGGGAACAGGACGGTGGCGACCCCGTCCCGACTGGGGGGGGACGGCACAGGGCCAACTCCCCCCCCCCCCCTCTGCCGCTCGGCTCCCCTCCCCGCCTCGGGAAGCGGGCAGCCCTGACTCATGCCCCCCCCGGGCGCTGAGGCCGCGCACACTCGTGTCCTTGGTGGCCCTGCCCAGCCCGCGGGTCCGGGGGCGGGGCAGGGACGCGCAGTCACGGGGCTGCGTTCCCCCATGACCCCCCAAAACACGCAGGAGTGTCTGCACGGAGCTCGCCCCGGCAGTGTCCCCCCCCGTGGGTACCCCCTTGGGTACCCCCCTCCGTGTGCACCCCCCGCGTCCCGCCCCGTGACAGCCCCGTGCAACCCCCCCCCCAACTCGTACCCCCCCGTGTGCTCCCGGTGTGACCCCGCGTCCCCCTCCGTGTCCCACCCGTGTGTCCCCCCCTCTCCCGCCCGCGCCCCCCCAGCCCCGCGCAGGCCCCGCCCCCCCAGGCCCCGCCCCCGCCCGCCCCGCGCGCTGCTCTCGCGAGACCGCCCCGCCCGCCCCGGCCCTGCGCGGCGTCTCCCGGACCCCGCACCGCCCCCCCCCCGGTACCGGCCCCGGTACCGAACCCCCTCCCCGGTACCGACCCCCTCCTGGCACCGACCCCGGTACCGGCCCCCCGATACCGCCCCCGCCCCCCGCCATGGCCGACCCCAAGTACGCGGACCTGCCCGGCATCGTGAGTGCGGGGCCGGGCCGGGGGGGTCGTCAGGGGCCCGGAGGGTCTGGGGGGGCTCCGAGGGGCTTAGGGAGGGTCTGAGGGGAGCAGGGGGCTGGGGGGAGAATTAAGGGGTCTGGGGAGGGGGGCCTGAGGGATACTGGGGTGGTCTGAAGGAGTCGGAGGGGGTTCTGAGGGGATCGGGGGGGTCTGGGGGACCGTGGGGCTTGGTGGGGACTGAGGGGATCGGAGAGGTTTGGGGGTCTGCAGGGACTGGGGGGCTCTGGGTCGGGAAATGGGGCGTTTGTGGGACTGGGGAGGGGCAAAGGAGCGGAGGGTGTTTGGGGGGGCACCTGGGGGGGTCTGAGGAAGATGGGGCTGTACGTGGGGGGCACTGGGGGCTGTCTGGGGGGGAACAGGTGTCACGGGGGTGTTGGGGTGACTGTGGGAAGTGGGGTGAGGGCCTGGGGTATTTGGGGGGGGGGCAGTAAGTGGGGTGTCCAGGAGGGGTGTGTTGGGGGGGTATCACAGCCGGGGTCTCACCGGGGCGCTGTGCCCAGGCCAGGAACGAACCCGACGTCTACGAGACGAGTGACGTGTCCGAGGACGACCAGGCCGAGTTCGAGGCGGTAAGGCCAGGCTGGGCCGCGGGGGGGGCAGTGGGGGTGCCCGTTCCCCCACCCCAGGACTGGCTCCTGTCCCCGCACGCGTCCCGCTGACGTGTGCCCCCGTCTCAGCCTCCCGCTGCTCTGGGGGGCTGAGGGCAGAGCGCAGCCCCCTGCGCAGGGTGGGTGTCCCCGTCCTGCGTCTCGTGGCCGAGGGCAGTGGCACGAGCAGGGCTGCCACCCCCACCCCAGCGTCGCGCAGGCGGTGCCCGGCGGGCGGCACGCGGACATGGGGGGCCTGGCGAGGTGGGCTCACCCCGAGGGCGGGGAGTCCGGCAGAGACCCCGAGCCGTCGTGCCCACACTGTGGCCGTTCTCTGTGGGGCTGTCACATGGTGGCTTTGACGTGGGGTGACACCAGGGCACACCGGGGGGCACGGTGACCCCCGGTGCTTGTGGATCATGGTCCAAATGGCGGCTCTGTCCCCCGGGACCCGCTTCACCGCCACGTGCTCCTGGCCAGCCCGAGCCGGGCCTCGGTGGCCTGGAGGTGACACCCGGCCTGTCCCCGCGGTGCAGCCAGCGCAGCGGGGGGACATGGGGTTGGCACAGCCCCACCGTGGCGTGGGGGGCAGAGAGCCAGGGCAGCCAGACGGACTGAAACGGGTCGTTCCCACCCAAAGTTGCCCTGGTCAGGCCTTGGTGATGCAAAATGGTGCCCAAGAACTGAGCGGTGCCACACTGGTGCCCCCCCCCCGGGTGTCCCTGCCCTGCGGGAGGTGAAGGGTGGCCGTGGTGTCACGGCTGCGTCTCCTCTCCCAGAGCCCCTCGCGCGGGGTGGGGGTCTCTGGGCTCTGGCGCTGAACTGACCCGGGTTCCCCGCTCTCCCCTCCCTGCTCCCCACCCTGCCTGGACACTAGTTTGCACAAGTAAGCCCGGTCGCTGCTTGGGGGTCTGCATGTCCTCTGGGGGGGCTGCATGCCGTGGGTGTGCACGGGGGCCCAGAGCCGCTGCCTGTCCCCGCATCACCCCCTCCCGGCTGTGGGTCACCGCGCCGTGGGGCGGGGGCAGGCAGCTGGCAGCGGCCGTGGGTCCCGGGGCGTGACACCCGGGGTGTGACACGCTGCTGCCGCCTCCCTGCTCTGCCCTCCCCTCTGCATCTGCCCTGCCTGCCTGCTCGTGCTGCCCTCCCCTCCTCGGCCCCCCGGGCACCCCCTGGCCCCACACCGGGGCTTGGCCACACCGTGCCCCCCCCAGGGACACTGCCTGGGGCTGGGGGCTGCCACTGCGCCACAGCCTGTCCCGCCAAGCTTTGTCACAGGCCGTAGGGCTGGGCAGGACACGGGCGGGCAGGCGGGGCTGCGCTGAGCCCCCGTCCCTGCTGCCAGCTCAGGGGGGACCGGCAGCAGAGCTGGGGACAGCTCGTACCCCTCTGGGGCCCAACATCGGGGTCCTGCCTCCCCCAGCCCCCAGGCTGTATCCTGCTCCCGTGCTTTCTCTGGGCACTGCCACCATCCCCAGTGCCCTAGGGTGCCCGGCGGAGGGGTCGAGCCCGCTGTGGCCCCTGCCCCCCGGCAGCCCCCGCATCCCGCGCGGTCCCCGAGCCCTGGCGGGGCCAAGCGGCAGCAGCCGTGGCGCCGGGCGCTGCATGGGACGAACCTTCTAACGATGTTTGTCTCTCTCTCCCCCTCTCCCCCTAACCTTGCTCTGACTTTCTCACCTCTGGGAAACGCAAGGAGCTGGTAAGAGCCCCCCCGTCGGCCGCGGGACCCTGCGCTCTGCTCGCGGGCACTCGCCGCTGCCCCCCCCCGCTGGACAGCCCCCCCTAACGCTGCTCCCGCCGCTCTCCCCCGCCCGCAGCGCACCGGGGCTCCGCAGAAGCGTGTCCAGCCACGGCTGGGCGCAGGGGCTGGAGAAGGGGCTGCCATGGCCAGGGCAGCAGCTGGGGGGTCCCTCGGGTGCCTCCCGCGGGGCCCTGCTGGATTGGGACCCCCCGACCGCGAGGGTGGCGAGAAGAGCCCAGACTCGCCCTGTGCGCTCGCCCTGCCGGGCTCCGGGCAGAGCCCTTTGCTCTCTGAGGGGTCCGAGTCCCACCCCCCCCAGAGTCCCCCCGAAGCGTGGCCGTGGGGCAGTTGCAGCCCTGCGGGGCCGGGGGGGGCCCTGGCTGCCCATGGCGTGGGGGGCTCAGCAGCAGATTGCCGGATCAGGTCAGAGGGCTGCCGAGGGGTCTGGAGCGGTGGTGCCCACCCGTGCCTCTGCCCTGCTGCCAGCCCCGGGGGGGGTCTCTGCCCCCGCTCCGGCCGGGATGGGGCTCCCATGTCCCCAGCCAGGCCCTGGGGATGTGCCACGTCCCAGCCGGCCCTCGCCGCCCCAGCTGACCCCTGGCTGGGTCCCATCCCTGCGTGTGGGTCCCTGTCCTGGGGAGGAGGGGGCCGCCTTCGCCCCCCGCCGAGGACCGCCAGTCCTGTCCCCACACGGCCCCTGCTGGCCACTGGCGCTGCGGGGAGGGGGCAGCTCTGCCGACAGACTCCCGTGGTGGCCCTGTCCCTAACGTGGGCGTTGTGTGCAGGAGGAGCTCACCAGCACCAGCGTGGAGCACCTCATCATCAACCCCAACGCCGCCTACGAGAAGTTCCGGGACAAGAGCTTGGGCACCAAGGGAGGGGGTGAGTGGGGGCTCGGGGCAGGGTGGTCTCTGGGCCCCACATCCCCAGGCTGAGCCCCACAGGGCACAGCTCCCCAGCCCTCCTTGGGTGACCTTGTGCTCCTGCTCTTCCAGATGTCTCCGATCGCATCAGCAAACCCAGAAGGGGCTGCGAGGCGGGGGAGTACGAAATCGTGAGTTGGGAGCGTGGGGGGGGGACGGCCCTGCCACTGCACGGTCCCTCTGCCCCACTCACCCCTGGGGACGGCCCTGCCCAGGGTCACAAATCCCACGGACTGACCAGGGGGAGGTGGGACGGGACCTCTGGAGCTCATCTGGTCCAACCCCCGTGCTGGTGCAGGGCCACCCAGAGCTGGTGGCCCAGGACCACGTCCAGGTGACCTCAGGGCACCTCCGAGGGTGGAGACCCCACCACCCCTCTGGGCAGCCTATGCCAGGGCTCGGTCGCCCTCACAGTGACGTTGCCACTCCTGATGCTCGAGGGAGCCTCCTGCGCCCCCCTGGGTGCCTGCAGCCGTCAGGCCTGGCGCTGGGCACCGGCAGAGGCAGTGTTGGTGCGGCCCCACCATGAGCACCCCCCGGGTTTGGGAGGGGTGTGGGGGCCCTCGGAGGTGTCCCCAGGTGGCAGCAAAGGCGACGTAAGGTGGGGAGGAACGTCCTGGTCTGTCCCCTCCAGAGCACCCGAGGGCACCACATGGCTCTGCCGCGTCCCGAGGGGGGACGTGGGAGGGGAGGGCGTGGGGATCCCTGCCCCGGGGGTGCGGGCACAGGACGCCCGGGAGGGGCTCCGGGCAGCGCCAGAGGAGGTTCCGGCCAGGCTGGGGAAGCGTTCCTGTCCTGGGGGGGTCGGTGCCCCCGGGCTGTCTGTGAGTTTGGACAGTGCCCTCACGGACACGCACGGCCTCGGGCTCAGCCTGGCAGCACTGGGGCAGTGGCACAGATGGGCCCTGTGGGGGGAGAGTTGGGGGGCTCAGCCTGGAGAAGAGAAGGCTCTGGGGAGACCTCAGAGCACCTTCCAGTGCCTGGGGGGGGACAGGAGAGCTGGGGGGAGACTTTGGAACAAGGGCCTGGAGTGACAGGACGAGGGGTGATGGCTTTAAACTGGATTGAGATGGGATGTGAGCAGGAATTCTTGGCTGTGAGGGGGGGAGACCCTGGCCCAGGGTGCCCAGAGAAGCTGTGGCTGCCCCCTCCCTGGCAGGGTTCAAGGTCAAGGGGCTTGGAGCAGCCTGGGCTGTTGGGACGTGTCCCTGCCATGGCAGGGGGTGGCACTGGGTGAGCTGTGAGGTCCCTTCACACCCAAACCAGTTGGTGATTGTATAAAGGGGCCTCCAGTGCCGCAGCCTTCCCCACCCCGTGCCCCCAGCCCCCCCTCGTTCACAGCAGGCTGTTGCTGGGGGGCTGCAGCCCAGGCTGCCTTTGCCCCCCACTCCATTCCGTGCTGGGGAGGGTGAGCTCCAGCAGAGCCCCACTCCTTCGCTCCTCTGTCCCTTGGAGGAGGATGCTGCTGATGCACAGAGGGGCCTCCTGCTGCGCTGTCCCTCCAGTGGGGCTGAGGTCCCCGTGAGGCCCAGGGGCACGGGGCTGGTCCCCCCTGCCCGTCCAGCCCCTCACCACCCCCGTCCTCCCCGGTCAGTCCCTCTTGCCTTTCTGAGTGGGTATGGGCGGGCACCCAGGGGAGCCAGGTACCAGCATCCCAGCCACCGCCTGCCCTGGGTGCCTGGGGGCCATGAGCCCCCATCTGACCCCCTCGTTCCTCTCTCTGCAGCTGGGTGAGGGTCTGGGTGCCAAGGAGACCCCCCAGCAGCGGTACCAGCGGCTGCAGCATGAGGTGCAGGAGCTGGTCAGGGAGGTGGAGCAGATGCAGGTGAGCATCACCCCTGCCCTGGGGACGGAGGGGAGGCTGTCCCGGGGGAGTGGTGACACTGCCCCCCGTCCTCCCCCCCAGAACACGGTGAAGGAGTCGGCAGCAGAGGAGGAGCTGACACCCATGGCCTTGGCCAGGCAGGTGGAGGGTCTGAAACAGCAGCTGCTCTCCAGCCACCTGGAGAGGCTGCTGGGCCCCGCCGCCGCCGTGGACTTCGCAGACCCCGACGGTGCCCTGGCCAAGTGAGTGGGGCCCCGGGACCCCCCGGCCGCAGCCCGGGGAGGGGGTGTGCCAGCATCCGTGGGGGCCGGTGCCCTGGCCCCGTGCCCACCTTGGCCCCCCCCAGGCGCCTGCTGCAGCAGCTGGAGGTGGCGAAGTGCAGCAAAGCGGCACCTGGGAAGAACGCCCCCAAAGCCCCCACGCCCACCGGGGATGCTGTCACCTTTGAGCTGTACTGGAGGCCGGAGCAGGACCAGTTTGCCCAGACCGCCAAGGTGAGCGGGGGGGACGGGCACTGCCTGGCCCCACACTGGGGCGTCCTGCCGCCTCACCCCCGCCTCCCCCCAGATCGCAGAGCTGGAGAAGCGGCTGGCGCAGCTGGAGGCGACGGTGCGGTGCGAGCCTGACAGCCAGGTGAGGGGGGGCACCTGCCCCACTGCTCCCCACCCCCCCCCACCCCCCCACCCCACTGACAGAGTTCCCCTCCCCACAGAACCCGCTGCTGGTGGGGCTGAAGGGCAGCAGCCTCGTGGTGAGTCGGGAGGGGTGGGGGGCACACAGGGTCTGTTCTGTGCCCCCCCCCCCGTGCCCACAGCACTTGGGAGGGGCCATCGGTGCTGCCAGGTGCCCCCTCACCCTGCTCTCCCCCCCAGGAGACCGTGCAGGTCCTGCAGGCCAAGGTCAACATCCTGGACGTGGCCGTGCTGGACCAAGTGGAGGCACGGCTGCAGGTGAGGGGGGAACGGAAGGGGGGCACTGCAGTGGGGGGGGGGGTCCCGGGGCCATGGGGGGTGGGCACTGCTGGGCTGGGGGTCTCATGTCTGACCCCCCCTCCCCAGAGCGTCCTGGGCAAGGTGAACGAAATCGCCAAGCACAAGGCGGCCGTGCAAGACGCCGACACCCAGAGCAAGGTACGGGGTGGCGGGGAGAGACCCCCAAGGCATGGCGGGGGACACATGGAGCCCCCCCAAGGCATGGCGGGGGACACATGGACCCCCCCCTCCAGGTTGTGTTGCTTCCCCCCTCACTTCTCGCCCCACCCCCTAGATCCACCAGATCTACGAGACGATGCAGCGCTGGGACCCCGTGGCCAGCACCCTGCCGGACGTGGTGCAGAGGCTGGTGACCCTCAGGGACCTGCATGAGCAGGGTGAGGGGCCGGGGGGGGCGGTGGCACGGGGTGACCGGGAGCGTCTCGAGGTGGGGGGCCCTGAGCTCTCTCCCCCCTCCCAGCCATGCAGTTCGGGCAGGTCCTCGTGCACTTGGACACCACACAGCAGGAGATCGCCGGCGCCCTCAAGGACAACACCGCGCTGCTGGCCGAGGTGGGCGCCCCGACACCCGCTGGGGGGAGCGGGGTCCCCGTCCTGCCCTCCCCCCTCACCCCCTTCTCCCCCCAGGTCCAGAAGACAATGAAGGAGAACCTGGCCATCGTAGAGGACAACTTTGCGGACATCGACGCCCGCATCAAGAGGCTGCAGAAGTGAGAGCGCTGTGGAGACCTCCCCCCCCGCAGTGGCCATCCCTGTCCCCCCACCCTGGGCCCTGTGACCCCCCTGGAGTCGCTCCCTCCCCCCCCCTGCAGATACCAGCCCCTGCTTGTACATACCCCAGCACTGCCCCCTGCACGGCACGGGGGCTGGAGGGGTCCCTGCCCCTGCCTCCATTCCCACTGGGGGAGGGGGGGCAGTCTCTGTGCCCCCCCCCCCCCCCCCCAGTTTACCCCAGTATACAGATCGGCTCAACGTGCATCTGTGTCGGGATCTCATTTGGGCCGGGGGCCTGGGGGGGGCCCGGGGCTGGGTTTGAAACACAACGTCCTTTAATGGTGCAGTTCCCCCCCCCGCAGCCTCCTCCCTCCAGTAAACCCAGTCGCTCTGTCCCAGAGCTGGGACCCACGGGGTGATGTCCCCGAGGCCCCCGTGGGGCGGGGGGGGTGTGTCTGAGGGGGGGGATGGGATGGGCAGGGGCAGGTGGCCCCCCCGGCTGGCGGAGGGGATTATTGCTGGTACTGGGGGTGGGGGGACACCTCATTTTGGGGAGGGGGAACCTCGCGCTGAACTGACCCTGAGCTGATCTGGCCCTGGGGCCGTGGCCCCCCCAGGCCTGAGGTAACGGGGGGGTGTGGGACCCCAGGGCGGGGAGGGAGCCAGGGCTGCCCTGCCACATCAGTGGACCCCCCCGGGCATCCAGAGCCCCCCCAGACCCTCTGGATCAGTCCCTGTGCAAAGCAGGGTCAGCGTCCCCCTGGGAGCCCCCCAGGATCCCGCTGCGCCCCCCAGGGCCTCCCAGGGCTCTGGGGTCCCCCCTTACGCCACTTCCTGCCTGGAGCTCTCCGGCCCTGCTTGCCCCCCACCCCTGCCCCCCCCAGGCCAAGGTCAGACCCAGCGGACCCTGCTGCCGCCTGGGGCGTCGCGTGGCGTGGGCACCAGGGCGCGGGGAGGACACAGGAGCAGTGGGTGGTGTGGGGCAGGGCAGGGGCAGAGGGGAGGGCACGTGGGGGCTGCCGGGGGCCGGGGCGACGACTTCCCTGCAGAGGCAGTGGATGGTGGGGGGCTCCCGGTGCCACCGACCACCCCAGCGCCACCAGAGCAGGAGGTGCCAGTGCGGTGCCCGTTTACTGCTGCATCGAGGGCACCCGGGGCAGGGCGGAGGTGGGGAGGGGCAGCAGCAGCCAGAGCACCCGTGGGGCGTGGGGGGGCTCAGCGGGGCGCGGGGAAGATGCGGTCGAAGTGTGCCAGCAGCAGCTCCACCGCCTGGCTCTGCTGCCCCACGCCCGCTGCCAGGCTGCCCGGCTCCCGCTGCGCCCGCAGCAGCGTCGGCCCGAAGACGATCCCGAGGTTCTGGCGTGACATGCGGTTCACATCTTCCCGCTCCATCACCCTGGGGACAGCGGGGGGTGTGCTCCCATCCACCCCCTGTCCCCCCCATCACCCTGGGGACAGGGGGGTGTGTGTGCTCCCATCCACCCCCTGTTCCCCCCAGCACCCTGGGGACACGGGGGGGGTGTGCTCCCATCCACCCCCTGTCCCCCCCATCACCCTGGGGACAGGGGGGGGTGTGTGCTCCCATCCACCCCCTGTTCCCCCCAGCACCCTGGGGACACGGGGGGGGTGTGCTCCCATCCACCCCCTGTCCCCCCCCAGCACCCTGGGGACACGGGGAGGGTGTGCTCCCATCCACCCCCTGTCCCCCCCAGCACCCTGGGGACACGGGGAGGGTGTGCTCCCATCCACCCCCTGTCCCCCTCAGCACCCTGGGGACACGGGGGGGGTGTGCTCCCATCCACCCCCTGTCCCCCCCAGCACCCTGGGGACACGGGGGGGGTGTGCTCCCATCCACCCCCTGTCCCCCCCAGCACCCTGGGGACACGGGGGGGTGTGCTCCCATCCACCCCATGTCCCCCCCCAGCACCCTGGGGACACGGGGGGGGTGTGCTCCCATCCACCCCCTGTCCCCCCCATCACCCTGGGGACAGGGGGGGGTGTGTGCTCCCATCCACCCCCTGTCCCCCCCAGCACCCTGGGGACACAGGGGGGGTGTGCTCCCATCCACCCCCTGTCCCCCCCAGCACCCTGGGGACACAGGGGGGGTGTGCTCCCATCCACCCCCTGTCCCCCCCAGCACCCTGGGGACACGGGGGGGGTGTGCTCCCATCCACCCCCTGTCCCTCCCAGCACCCTGGGGACACGGGGGTGGGGGGGTGGTCCCATGCACCCCACCCAGTCCCCCCATCACCCTGGTGGTCCAACGTTCTGCCAGGCCCTAATCCTTCCCCCCCTTTCTGTGGCGTAGCAGGGCCCCCAACGCCCCCTCCACCCCATAACCCCCCCCAGCCCCCCCTTACCGGCAGAGGTGGGCCAGGAGGAAGCGCAGGGTGGCGTAGTTGGGGGGGGGCAGGCTGTGCACCAGCTCCGCCACCCGCTCCACCTGCTCCTGGGGGTCCGGCAGCTCTGGGGTGAACCCACGGTGGTCACACACGCCCCCCCCCTCCCCCCCCCCCCCATCGCCTGGGGGTGCCAACAGGGAGCACTTTGGGGGGGGGCACTTACTGACGGCTTCAATGAAGGGGTCAAAGAGCCTGTAAGGCACCAGAGGCTCGGGCAGCTCCCGCAGGAACAGTTTGAGGGCACCGGTCACCACGTGGACGTCGCTCCAGGCCGGGTCTGCCAGGCTGAGCCGCTCCACTGCCACCAACTGGGGACATCAGCTTGGGCCTGGCACCCCCCGGGGCCCCGGCACCCCCAGGGCCACCCCCTGCCCACCCAGCCCAGCTGACCTTGGCACCGCTGCTCGGGGAAGACGTAGCGCCCGTCTGAAGTCACAGCTCGCTCTGCGGGGACGCAGGGGGGCTCAGGGGGGGACGAGCCACCTCCCCCGTGCCTGGGCAGTTGCCCTGGCCAGTGCCCCCACCCTGTGCCCCCCCCGGCCCCTCACCTCGGTCCACTGCAAAGCGCAGCTTCTGGATGATGGACAGGTTCCCGTTCACCCGGTAGATGCCATCGACGTCAAGGCCTGGGGACAACATGGGGACAGATGGGGGGGGGGGACAGTCGGGGGGGGTGGGTGGTGCCATCGAGGGGGGGCACGCTGTACCTCTCTCCTCCACCGCCTCCACGCAGAGCCGGACGAAGCGCGGCACAGTGCTGCTCTCCCGCTGGCACAGGGCGTCCAGGCGGCACCCGAACACCTGGTCTGGGGGGGCACAAAGGGGACCTGGGGGGCTGCTGGGGGGACACTGGGACTGGGAAGGGATGGGAACACTGGGAGCAGTGGGTGCACAAAGGTCGGGGGGGGATTCTGGGGCTGAGGGGGGGGACAGACGCTGGGACTGGGGGGGGATTCTGGGGCTGAGGGGGGGACACTGGGACCAGTGGGTGCTCAGGTCAGGAACACTGGGCGGGTGGTCAGGGGGGCACTGGGACCCACAGGGACAGGCCAGGGCTCAGGGGCACACTTGGGGGCAGCGGGAGGCTGTGGGAAGGTTTGGGGGTCCCGGGGGGGCCCCAGGGGGCGGTGGGCCATGGGCAGGTCCAGCAGCTGGGGACCCCCAGCTCGAATGAGCCCCTTCTCCTGCAGGCTCCGCAGGGGGGGGCGCTTGGCGATGAAGCGCCTCAGCCTGCTCTTCACCCGCTGCTTCTCAGCCGCCGCGGGGGCGCGGGCAGCACCTGGGGACACCGCTGTCACCGTCACCGACACCATCACAGCAGCCCTGAGGCCCCCCCGCGCCCCCCACCCCTACCTGGAGCCTCCTCAGCCCCCCGGGGCGCCTCCTCGTCCCCGCTCAGCTCCACCAGGTCCCCAACGTCCCCCCGGCGCAGCCACCCCATGGGGGCCTCCACGGGGTTCTCCCGGTCCTGGGGGGGGGGGCAGGGAGAGTTGGGGACACGGAGGAGGTTGGGGACAGCCGTGGGGCAGCTCCTGCCCCCCGAGGCACTCACCAGGTGGCGGATGACCCCCGCGATGGCCCGGGCCCACCCCTGGATGGTGGCCTCCTGGTCCGACTGCAGCAGGAACTCGTTACCCGTCACCGTGCGGAGCTGGAGGGGGCACAGCGGGATGGGGGGGGCAGGGACCCCCGAGGACCCCTACAGGGGCCAGGGGGACCCAGGTGCCCTGCTCCCCCCCTGCAATGGGGTGTCCCCAAACCAAGGGGGTCCCTACCCACCCCCCCAGTGGGACCCCTTGGCCTCATTTTGGGGGTTCCTGGATGTGCCGGGCGGGCGGCCCCCATCCCTCTTCCATGGCTGCATTTAGGGGGGGTCCCCGTGATGCTCGGGCTGTCCCAGAGACCCCCCCAGCCTGAGCCCCCCCACTCACGTGGATGACATTCCTCTTGCTGGAGAGGTCCTGGGCCCAATCCAGGGCAGCACCCCGCAAGTCCACGCTGCTCTCGGGGCGGCCACTGGCGGGGCACTGGGAGGGCACTGGGTGTCACTGCCACGCTGTCCCCCCCGTCCCCACAGCACCCCGTGTGCCCCACAGCCCACCCCACCCCCACTGTCCCTCCCCACTTCTCGATGCCCCCCCCGTGCCCCCCCTCACCCAGGCGGTGGGTGCCGGTCCCACGGCACAGCCCCCCCCCCCGTGCCCCCCCTCACCCAGGCGGTGGGTGCCGGTCCCACAGCACAGCCCCCCCCGTGCCCCCCCTCACCCAGGTGGTGGGTGCCGGTCCCTTGGGCTCTCTGTAGAAGCTGAGGCTGTTCCCGGCCAGCACCACCCAGGAGACCCCCCAGCTCTTCCTGGGGGCAGCACGTCAGGGGCACCCCCAGGGCTGGAGGCAGCTGGGGGTGCCCCCTACCCCAGCACAGCCCCCTGGGGGGGCGGGGGGGGGGGGGCACCATTTTGGTGGTGCCTGTTGGCAGTGCTCCACATCCACCCCCTCACCCCCAGCCTGGTGTGATCAACCTCCCCCCCCCGGCATAAACTCCCCTCCCTCAGGCTGGCATGGCCCCCCCAGGCTGGAATGCTCATCCCTAGCTGGCATAACGCCCCCCCCTTGACTGGCACGGCCCCTCTGGCATAAACCCCCCCCCTCAGCTGACACAGCCCCCTCAGCTTGGCAGAAACCCTCTGCTCAAGTGGGGACCCCTCCCCAAACCTGGCATGTACCCCCAGCCTGGCACGGCCCCCCACACCAGGCCCCCCCCCGGGACTGCAGCCTGGCACAGCCCCTCCCAGGACCCCCCTGGGACCCCCCCGGGACCACAGCCCCTCCCAGGACCCCCCTGGGACCACAGCCCCTCCCGGGACCCCCCTGGGACCCCTCCCAGAACCGCCCCCCCCAGCACCCACCTCAGTTTCCGCCCCCCCTCCGCGATCTTGGTCCTGTTGAGCTGCCCGGCCCTCAGCACCTCCTGCCAGCACAGGGTCAGTGCGGCCCCCACTGGGGGGCCCTCACCCAGCACCCCGCCCCCCCAGCACCCCTCTGCCCCCTCCCCAGCATACCCGCCCCCCCTAGCACCTCCTGCGCTCCAGGACCCCCCCACCCCTCCAGCCACCCCCCCGACCCCCCCCAGGTAACTCACGGGGGGCAGGGGGGGGGCGCAGGGCAGGGGATCGGCGGGGGCCGGGGCGGGCTGGGGGGGCGCTGCCCGGTCCTCGGGGCCGTGGTGGGTGAGGGTCCCGCCGTGGCTCATCTGATGGGGGGGGGACAGGCAGTGTGTGGGGGGCACAGCTCAGGCCCTCCCTGGTGCCCCCACCCCCAGTGCCCTCATGTGCCACCCAGGGCCCCCCATCCTCCCTCCTCTCCAGTCCCTCCCCCCCGTGCCCTCCCCGCCCCCCCAGCTCACGGTGCCAACGGCGACCCCAGCACCGGCGGAGCTCCGGTGTGCCACGGGCCGGGGGGGCTCGGCGGGGTGCGTGCCCTGCAGGGGACACGGGGACACGGCTCAGCCTCAGGGGACCCCAGGACCGGGCCCCCGGGGGGGGGAGGATACAGTGGACACGGGGGGGCACGGGGAGGGCGATGCGTGGGCAGTGGGGGGGCACGGGGGACAGAGGTTGGATGGTGGCAGGGAAGCGGGGGGGCAGCGGGTGCAGTGTGGATGGGGGCGCAGGGAGGGATGGGGGTGCAGACCCAGCCGGGGGGGATGGCAGGGCCCCGTGCCCCCCCCGCTGCCCTGCGTGCCCACCGCCTCCCGGTGCCGGCGGGGGGGTTTCCAGGAGGTGGCCCCGGTCTGGGGGTTGTGGAAGAAGCAGCGGCCCGTGCTGGGGTCCAGGTGACGCTCCCAGGCCCCCAACACCTGCAGGGGGGGCCCGGCCGGCGTGGGGGGGGCAGCCTGAGCCCCTGTCCTCTCCACCTCTTCCAGGCTGCGGCAGATGGGGGGTCCCCGGGGGGGCACCTTGGGAGAGAGAGAGCTTAAACTGGGGGGGGCACACGGACAGTGCCTGTGGCGTGCCCGCGTCCTGCCAACCCCCCCGCGGCAGGGTTTTGCAATCACTTCCCCGCAACCGTTTGCCACCCCCCCCCCACCCCGGTGCTCCCCGCGCCCCCCCCGGCAGCCCCCCCCTCCCCGGTGCTCCCCGGCCCCGTGCCCGTTCCCACCTGCCGCCCGCGCCCGGCCGCACCGGTGTGTCCCCCCCGCCCCCACCCCGGCTGCGGGCAGCGCGGCCCCCCCCGGCCCCCCCGCACTTCCTCCGCTGCCCCGCGGTGACGAGGAAGCGGCGGGTGCGAGGGCGGGGGGTGGGGGTGCAGGGGATGGAGACGGGGTGCGGGGTTGGGGGGCGAAGTGGGGGGCACAGAGGGGTGAGGTTGGGGGTGCAGGGTGGGGGTGTGCGGGGGCAGGGGGCACCGCGGGGGGGGGAAGGGCAGGGGGCACGGGGTGTCTGTCCTTTGGGGGTCCCCCGTCCCCCACTCACCCCATCGCCCGGGGACAGCTCCTGCTGGGACTGGCAGCGCCGCAGGGCCCCCCCTTCTGCCCCGTGGTGCTGGGGGGGGTGGGCGGGGGTCGGCCTGGCCGGGAGGGGGCCCGGGGGGGGACACATGCAGCTCCTCCAGCGAGTGGCACTGCGGCTTGCCTGGGAACGGAGGGACCCCACCGACACCAAATGATGCTCCTGGAGTGGGGGGGGGGGCGCACACTGCCACCCCAGTGTCCTCCGTGTCCCCGGGGTCTCCCTGTTCCCCCCGCCACCACCCACGCTCCCACTGTCCCTCATGGCTGTCCCCCAGCCCCGTCCCCCTGCCCCGTCCCCACGTGCCCCCTACCCTGTCCCCCTGTGTCCCCAGCCCCACAGCCTCGATCGCCCCCCAGCCCTGTACCCCCAGTGTCACCTCACCCGAGGTCCCTAATGACCCCAGCCCCATGCCCCCCAGTGCCCCCCAGCCCCGTGCCCCGCTCACCTGTGCCTGCAGACTGGTTGGGGGGCGGCGTGCTCTGTCCCTCGGTGTCACCGGGGCCCAGCTCGGCCACGTAGGTGGCCGGGACGAAGAAGGGCCGAGCCCAGCGGGGCCCGCTGGCCCGCCTCACCTGCCACCAGTCCTCGGTGGCCCTGCGGAGCAGCAGGAGCCGCTCGCCCGCGGCCATGGCCACGCGTCGCCCGTCCTCTGCATGGTACACGTAGGTGTAGAGGGCACGGAGCACCACGGCGGGCTCGGGGTGACACCGACGCCCCTCCGGCTGCCACCGCCCCGCCAGCATCCTCACTGCTCAGGGCATGGGGCACCCCACGGCCTGCGCCCCCCAGCTGCGGGGCAGGGGGGTGGGGGTCAGGGCTGGCGTGGCCCCGGGGCTGGCGTGGCCCCGGCTGTGGCGGATCGGGGCTGAGCAGTGCCAGGGGTGGCAGCAGGGACCCTGCCAGCAGGGCCGGGACTCGCCCGACAGTGCTATGCCCCATGGCCATGGCAGTGCCCCACGGCCGCGCTGTCCACAAGCAGTGGAGGGACCGTGTGCTGAACCAGTTCTGGGGACGGGGGTGCTGGGGGGATGGGGGGTGCTGGGGGGATGGGGGTGCTGGGGGGACGGGGATGCTGGGAGGATGGGGGTGCTGGGGGGACGGGGGGTGCTGGGGGGACAGGGGTGCTGGGGGGACGAGGGGTGCTGGGGGGATGGGGAGTGCTGGGGGGACGGGGGATGCTGGGGGGACGGGGATGCTGGGAGGATGGGGGTGCTGGGGGGACAGGGGGTGCTGGGGGGACGAGGGGTGCTGGGGGGATGGGGAGTGCTGGGGGGACGGGGGGTGCTGGGGGGACAGGGGGTGCTGGGGGGAGGAGGGGTGCTGGGGGGATGGGGAGTGCTGGGGGGACGGGGATGCTGGGAGGATGGGGGTGCTGGGGGGATAGGGGGTGCTGGGGGGACGAGGGGTGCTGGGGGGACGGGGGGGTGCTGGGGTGCTGGGGGTGCTGGGGGGATGGGGGGTGCTGGGGGGACGGGGTTGCTGGGGGGACAGGGGGTGCTGGGGGGACAGGGGGTGCTGGGGGACAGGGGTGCTGGGGGGACGGGGATGCTGGGAGGATGGGGGTGCTGAGGGGACAGGGGGTGCTGGGGCCCTGCAGGAAGCCCCACAGCTGCTGCAGCAGGAAGCAGCGAGGCTGTGGCTTCCTCAGTGCACGGCTCGGGGCTGGTGGGGTGCAGGGGGCCCCAGCCCATGGTCCTGCAGCCCCCCAGCCCCTGGGCCCCTGCTAACAGCCCTGCAGTCCCTTGGTCCCCATCCCAAGGCCCCCCTAACCCTCCACCCCATATTCCCTGGTCCCCAGCCCTCGCTCCCAGCCCCACAGCCCCCCCAGCTCCACGGCCCCGCAGCCCCCAGCCCCCCCAGTGCCCCCAGCTCAGCCCCCACTGGCGCTGCACTCACCACGCGCGGGGCACGGCTGGGTGGGCAGGACGAGACCTGGTGCCGGGGCAGAAGGTGGGGGTGCCATGGGGTGGGGGCAGAGGACCCCCCCGCCCTGCTGTCCCCCCGCCAGCCGAGCACCCCCGGGGTGGGGGGGTCACAGCCCGCCGCCCCCCTCAGCACCGTGTGCCTCTCGGCTCTGCGCTCACTGTGGGGCCGGGAGGGGTCGGGGGGCACTGGGGGACACAAACCGGCTCTGTCCCGGGGGGCCCCCAGCCCGGTCCTGTTCCTCCTTGTCCCCACGGTCCCTTCGCTCCTTCTGCCCCTCCGGTCCCTGGGGGGGCCGCTCGGGGCTCGCCAGGCTGTGCCCCCCGGTGTCCCCTCACGCACCCGGCGCTGCCGCGGCGGTGACAGCGGGGACACCTCCCGGGCCATGTGACAGGACGGGCCGGGCGGGGGGCGGGGGGGAGCGGGGAGGCCTTCCCGGCCGGGGGGAGGGCAGCGAGCGGGTCCCGGGGGAGAGCGCCAGGGCCCCGCGGGGGGCTGCGGGCGGGGGCTGTGCCCCGCGGTGTCCCGGGATGGGGGTCCCCGCCTGGGTCCCCGCCCGCGGCCCCGGGAGGCAGTGCGGGGAGGGGCGGGGGCGCCCCGCTCCCACTCTGGGACCACGTCCCGGGGGTGACACACACACACACGGGGGGGGGGGCGTGTGCGGCGGAGCGCCGCGCTGTGCTGTGCTGTGCCGTGCCGTGCCGTGCCGTGCCACCACGGCTCCGCGGCGGCGGGAGCGGAGGATGCTGCGGCAGGTCGGCCCCGCCCGGCGGCCATGGCAACCCCGCGGGCCGGCGCCCGTGTCGCCACGGCGACCGCCGCTCTCGCGAGAGCCGGGGCCACGCGGGGCATTGTGGGGGCCGTAGTCCCGCCCCGTCCCGGCGTGCCCCGCGCGCTGCCCCTTGCATCAGCGATGCGGCTGCGTGTGGCGGCGGGCGGCCCGGCCGCGCTGAAGGTGCTGGCGGCTGCCGGGGCCGCCGCCGCCCCGGTGCGGCTCCTCTGGGACGGCCCCTCAGGTGAGACCCCGGCAGGGACCCCCCGGCCATCCCCTCCCCTCGGCGGGGCCGCCGGGCCTGACGGGTCTGCCCCGCCCCTGCAGAGCGGCCCCTCGCCCCGCTGAGCCCCTCGTGGGGCCCCGCGCTGGAGCTGGACAGCGGCACTGTCCTCTTCTCCCCCAACGCCATCTGCCAGTGAGTACCGAGGGGGGCCCGCAGCCTCCAGCCCCTCCCCCGCCCTCAGTCTCCCACCCCCCTCAGTTCCCCCCTTCTCCTCAATCCCCCCCCCCCCCAGGTTCTTCTTCCTGGCCCATGGGGAGGACCCCACCGACCTCACCAACCAGTGGCTGGAGTGGGAGGCCACTGAGCTGCAGGTGGGTGCCCCCGGGGTACGGCATCCCCCCCCAGGGGTACGGCAGCCCCCCCGGGCCCGGCCTGCCTGACCCCTTCTCTCTGCTGGCCCCCAGCCCGCTGCCTCGGCCGCCCTCTACGCCCAGCTGGTGCACGGCCAGAAGGGGCTGGGGGCAGTGGGGGCCTTGGGGAAGCTGCTGGCCCACATAGAGCAGAACCTGTCCAGGAGAGGCACTGCCTACCTCGCTGGGGTGAGTGGGACCATGGCGGGGGGGAGCCCCACAGCCCGCGCAGGGGCGCAACTGGGCCATTCTTCGTGGCTGCTGCCTGCCTCAAGGCAGAGCCCTGGGGCTGGGGCTGCCTCGGGCCTGACTCTGCCTCTCTGGCCCAGGACACCCCATCGGTGGCCGATGTGGTTGTGTGGGGTACCCTGTTCCCTGTCCTCCAGGAGGAGACCAACCTGCCAAGTAAGTGAGGGGGTGCTGGGAGGGAGCATGCCCGGGGTTCCCGTGGTGTAGGAGTCACGCTGCCCCCTCTCTCTCTCCCCCAAGATGAGCTGCAGGCGCTGAGGACCTGGCTCCAGGGCATGACGCTCTCAGAGGCCTGCAGGAAAGCTGCTGACTCCATTCTCACACCCAAGGCGCTGCTGGAGTTCAAGTCCTACCTGCAGAAGCAGCCCCCGCCCTGCCTGGCCATGGAGAGAGCCACCAGTAATGAGCCCGAGGTGCAGCGCTGGCCCAGGGGTGGCCCGCCCTGGGGCTGGCGGTGACAGGCACGCAGACCCTCACTGGAAGCAGCCTTCCCTGCAGGAGGAAGAGGGCTCCGAGCGTGCCCTGACAGAGGAGGAAATCAGAGCTGCTGCGGATGCCTGGGCCTGCGGCGCTGCGGCACTGCCCAAGCCCTGGCAGCCTCTGAAACCTGTGTGAGTCCGAAGGTGACACTGGGGCTGGCTGTCCTGGCTCTCTGAGGGGCCTGGCAGGGGCTCTCAGGCTGATGCCACATTGTTGTGGGGTGGCTGTGGCTCTTTGTGCCTGCCCTGACTGTCCCTGCCTGTGCCAGGCTGCCTATGGAGGGCATGAGGAACGTCCTCATCACCAGCGCTCTGCCCTACGTGAACAATGTGCCCCACCTCGGTAATATCATTGGCTGTGTCCTCAGTGCTGACACCTTTGCCAGGTGAGACCTGGCTGTGGGAGAGCTCCCTGAGGCTGGGGGACTGGGCGGGGGCTGTGCTGCCCCCAGCACCTGCGTGGGTGTCACAGGCCCTGCCCGCAGGTACTGCCGCCTGCGGAACTGGAACACGCTGTACGTGTGCGGCACGGACGAGTACGGTACGGCCACTGAGACCAAGGCGGTGGAAGAGGGGCTGACGCCCCAGGAGATCTGTGACAAGTACAACGCCATCCACGCGGACATCTACCGCTGGTTCGACATCTCCTTCGACTTCTTCGGCCGCACCACCACGCCGCACCAGACCACGTGAGGGCTGCGTCCCCCCGGCCCTGGGGAACAGTGGGAGGAGCCCCAGCGTGCCTGGCCCAGGGTGCTCTGTGGCTCTCTGAGGTTCCTTGCTGACAGGGCTGCCCCTTCCTCGTCCCCTCCCATCCCAGGATTGCCCAGGACATCTTCCAGCGCCTGCTGGCCCGTGGTTTCCTGCTGCGTGACACCGTGGAGCAGCTGCGCTGCGAGGACTGCCAGCGGTTCCTGGCCGACCGCTTTGTGGAGGGCACCTGCCCCTTCTGCAGCTACGAGGAGGCCCGGGGGGACCAATGTGATAAATGTGGCAAACTTATCAATGCTGTGGAGCTGAAGGTGGGACAGGGGCCCTCTGGGGACCACCCCACAGTCCCCCCTGCCCCGCTCTGCTGGGGACCTGCCCTGGGCTCCCTCCAACTGCGTGTTCCCTGCTGACAGAATCCACAGTGCAAGCTCTGCAGGGGGGTCCCTGTGGTGAAACCCACCCAGCACCTCTTCCTGGACCTACCCAAGGTGAGCTTCATCCCAGGGGGAGCAGGGAGGGATGGGACCCCCCCCTGGTACCACTGACCATCCCCACAGCTGGAGGAGCAGCTGGAGCCCTGGCTGGAGCAGTCCTGGGCCACGGGGGACTGGACGGCCAACGCTCGCTACATCACTCGCTCCTGGATCCGGGACGGGCTCAAACCCCGCTGCATCACCCGTGACCTCAAGTGGGGCACGCCTGTCCCCCTTGATGGCTTCCGTGACAAGGTGAGTCCCACCTGGCTCCTTGGGGCCGTGCCTGGGGGGGCCATGACTGGGGGTCCCCTGCTCACGTCTCGCTCTCCCTTCAGGTTTTTTATGTGTGGTTTGACGCTCCCATTGGCTACTTGTCCATCACAGCCAACTACACCGAGCAGTGGGAGAGGTGGTGGAAGAACCCAGAGCAGGTAGGAGCCTGGTGCTGCTGCAGGATGGGGATAAGGACAGAGCTGGCTGATGGGGTCCCCTGATATCCCCCCCCACTACCTGTCAGGTTGAGCTCTATAACTTCATGGCCAAGGACAACGTCCCGTTCCACAGCGTCATATTCCCCTGCACACTCCTGGGTGCTGAGGACAACTACACCTTGGTGAACCACCTCATTGCTACAGGTACTGGGGGGTCACCAGGGGGCTGGGGGGGTCACATCCCCTCAGTACTGGGAACAGCCCGGTCTGTTCCATGTGGGCATAAAATGGCATCTGCCCTCCTTGCCTCAGAAGCCCTTTGAGCTGGGTGTGAGCCTGGCAGCACTTGGACGGTGTCTCCGCGTCCCATGGTGGGGCTGGATCCATGCCTGGGTCTCTCCTGCCCTCCCCAGAGTACCTGAACTACGAGGACGGGAAGTTTTCCAAGAGCCGGGGCGTGGGAGTGTTTGGGGACATGGCCAAGGACACCGGCATCCCTGCGGACATCTGGCGCTTCTACCTGCTGTACCTGCGGCCCGAGGGACAGGACAGCGCCTTCTCCTGGGGCGACCTCATGCTCAAGAACAACTCGGAGCTGCTGAACAACCTGGGCAACTTCATCAACAGGTCCTGGGCCGTGCTGGCGGTGGCCATCTGTGTCCCCAGGCTGTGCTCATACCTGTGTCGCCTCTGTCCCTAGAGCTGGCATGTTCGTCTGCAAGTTCTTCGGTGGCACTGTCCCCAACATGGTCCTGACACCCGATGACAAGCGGCTCTTGGCCCGTGTCACCCTGGAGCTGCGCCAGTACCACCAGCTGCTGGAAAAAGTCCGGTGGGTGGAAAGTCTGGCACTGGATTTGGGGTGGGGTGGGCAGACTAGGCTCGTGGCAGGGGCTCAGCCTCCCTTTCCCCGCCCCCAGCATCCGCGATGCCCTGAGGTGCATCCTCAGCATCTCTCGCCATGGCAACCAGTACATCCAGGTGAACGAGCCCTGGAAGCGGATCAAGGGGGATGAACAGGACAGGTAGGGAGATGGGGGGGTGTTGGGGGGCAGGCAGGGCTGGGAGCTGGCACTCACGGGGGGTTTCTGCCCACAGGCAGCGTGCAGGCACGGTGACTGGTGTGGCAGTGAACATGGCATCCATGCTGGCCGTCATGTTACAGCCCTACATGCCCAGTGTCAGCACGGCCATCCAGGGGCAGCTCTGCATCCCCCAGGACTGCTTCATCCTGAGCCACGACTTCGTCTGCACCCTGCCGCCCGGGCACCGCGTGGGCACGGTGGGTGGGGAGGCGGGCTGTGGCCCCCACCCTGGCACTGTCTCGTGGAAAGGTCAGGGGTGCTGACCCCACAGGGGTGACTCCTCTCTCTCCCTCCTGGCTCCAGGTGAGCCCCCTTTTCCAGAAGCTGGAGAATGACCAGGTTGAAGCTCTGCGCAAGCGCTTTGGGGGAGGGCAGGTGAGTGGGGGCTGCAGTGCCCTCCGCCCCCTGCTCCGCCACCTTGGCCACCTCCTGGCCTCTGCTTCTGCTCTCTGTCCCTTCTCACTCGCTGTCTCTCCTCTCCCAGCCTGAGGACCTTCCTGTAGAGCCCCAGGTAACCCCTGGCACTGCCCCAGGGGTGCTGCAGCAGTCCCCCCCTTCTCCAGCATGTGGGGGGGCACACAGAGCTCAGCCCAGCAGGGAGGGGACTGGTGCTCACCCCCATTTCTGTCCTTCCACAGGCCAAACCCACCTCTCCAGCCTCAGAACCCCCTTTGGTCCCAGTGACCCCTGTGATTCCAGGTGACCCCCAGCTGATCCAGAAGCTGACAGAGGAGGTGGCCAAGCAGGTGAGTGGTAGTGGGGGGGTGCCTAGTCCCATCTTGCCCTTACCCACCCCCCAATCAAATGTACCCCCTTCCCAGGGCAACCACGTGCGGCAGCTGAAGGCCAGCAGGGCAGAGAAGGCCCAGGTGGATGTGGAGGTGGCCAAGCTGCTGGAGCTGAAGCAGCAGCTGGCGCTCGCGGAGGGCAAAAGCCCTGAAGTCCCCGTGCCCAAGGGGAAGCGGAAGAAGTAGCACCCAGCTCCTCTGTGTTGGGCTGCGGGAGCAGGGGGGGCCCTGGTGACACCCCAAGATGGGGAGAGGCTGTTCCAGTGGTTACACACGTATAATAAAATCATAAAATATCTACACTCGCGTATGGAAGTGGTGCCCGCCCGCCCGGCATCAGTCTGTGCCAGCTGGGCAGTGCCCCTCCAGTTCTCGGGGGCCCCCCTAGGTCCTGGGGGCACACAGTTCTGCCCCACGGGCCCGGGGCCGCCTAGGCGCGGCGGAGGTTCACGATGCGGTCGATGAGCGCGGCGCGGGTGCGCTCCACCTCTGCGCTGAGCCGCCCGATCTCCTCCCGCAGCCGCTCGTTGTGGGCCCTCAGCTCCAGCACCCGCTGCTCGTTGGCCGCCGCCGCGAGCTCCCTGCCCGCCGCCGTCCCGCTGCGCCGCTTCCTCTTCACCCCGCGCCCCGCCGCCGGCCCCGCCGCCGCCTCCTCCGTGCCCAGGCAGGGTGGGGGGCTGCGGGGGGCTGTGCCCGGTGGTCCCGCCGGCTCCTCGGGCCCCAGCAGCTCCAGCAGCTCGGCAGCCAGGGTGGCATCCAGCTCTGGGCCATCGTCAGCCCCCTGTGCGCCCCACGGCAGGGCCAGCTCTGCCTGCGGGGACAGAGGAGCCAGCCCCCTGTGACAAGTGCTCCCCCCACCCTGTGTCGTGTCCCCCCGCCCCCAGGGGTGGTGGTGGCCCCCCACCTGCTCGGCCCCCCACCCTGGGGGCGGTCCGCCGGGCTCCGCTGCCGCCAGCACCTCCTGCAGGTCCTGGTACCAGGCGTCCAGCTCCCAGCCGGGCACGGCGCCGGGGGGACCCCCCGCGGCTGCCATTGTCACCGCTCCGCCACTGCTGCACTGGGGGGGTAAGGGGGGTGAGCCAGGCCCGGAGCCGCAGCTCGGGGCGGTGGTCGCTCCCCCCGGTGCCGCCCCCGCCCTTACCTGCTCTCAGGTGTGGTGGTCGGCAAGGACGCGCTTTCTCCGGGATGCCTGGGGGGGGGAGAGACAGGGTCAGAGTCTGTCCCCGCCCCCCCCCCGCAGGGGGCTCCCCGCACCCTCTCGGTGCCCCGCCGGCTCGGGGGATGGGGGCAGCGCTCTCCGCGAGCCCCGGTGCCCCGCTGGACCGGCCCCGGTACTTCCCCACGTACCTTCCTGGGCGGCCCCCACTCCCCGCGGCTGCGACCCCTCCGCTGCCCCCCGCTCATCCTCGCCCGCATCGTCCCGCACCGCTGCTGCGCCGCCGCTGCCGCCCGGGCGCCTTTTAAGGCTCTCCGCTGACGCAAGGCCAGCGCCGGCCGCAGCCAATGGGCGCTCAGCGCGCCGTGATGGGCGGGACGGCGCCAGCCAATGGGAGCGGGCGAAGGGAGGGGCGGGGAGGGCAGGCCCCGCCCCCGCGGGCCGCGCGCCGCGGGTGAGTCACGCGGCGGATGATGCAAGAGCGGGAAACCGGCCCCGCCCCGCCTTAAAGGGGCCGCGGCCTCGGGGATCCCCAGACGGCCCCGCTGCGGCCTTGGTCCCGGCCCCGCGCGGAGCCTCCGGGCAGAGCCGCGGTGCTGCATCCACGGGATATTCCCGGTGCTCTGCACGCCGGGCCCGGGCCCTCCGCCGCACGCAGGTGCGGGGGCGGTGCGCGCCGCCCCGCCTCTTCCTGACGGGGCTGGAGCGGGGACCCGGTGCCCGGTCCCAGTGCCGGTGCCGCCCCGCCCCGCTGCGCTCCGCCGCCGCCATGAACGCAGGTGGGTGCGGGCGGGCCGGGGCGCCCACTGCCCCTGGACACGCACCCGCGTGGGTGCTCGGTCCCGCCCCACGGGCCGCCCCGGCAGTGCCCCCCGCCGGGCTGGGGGGTCGTGTCACGGGGGTGTCCCCCCCGCACGGAGGGCCGCCTCCCTCCGTGCCCCCCTGCACCCACTCGGGGGGACGCGCCCCCCGTGTTGCGGGCACGGTGTGGGGGTTTGGCCGCTGCTCCCCCTCCCGCAGGGTGTGGGGTGCGGTGACCTCACCGGCCCCGTGCCACCCCCGGAACGCCTCCGGGCGGGGGGCGGGGTGCGGGGGTGTCCCCTGTGTGTCGCTGTGGGGACAGGCACAGCCCGAGAGGGGGCAGGACGGGGGGGGTCCCTTATCTGGAGGGGGTGTCGGGGTCCCTGGGGTGCTGCCCCCGCCCTCAGGGTCCCGTGTAGGTGCTGCCCCCCCCCCCCCGCCCCGGCTGCAGGTGCTGCTCCCCCTGCCCCGCCGCCCCCGCCGGTCCCGGTGTGGGTGCTGCTCCCCCCGTGCCCCCCCCGATTAGCCCCCCCGCAGCTGTTTGCCCTTCAGCCGCGGTTCCTCGACAGCGCTTTGTAGGTCACTGTGCCCCCCCCGCCCCCACCCCGGATTACCGGGGGGGGGGCAGCTGCTGTCCCTGGTCCTGCTCCCCTCCCCTGGCCCCCCCCTGGGCCCCGCGCTGCTGCCTCATGGCCCCGAGCACCCCTGCGCCCCCCCCAGTACCCTGCCACCCCCGGTCCTGCCGAGTCCCCCTGTCCCATTTCCACCCCCCCCGTGGTGCGACCCCCCCGGTGTGCCCCCCCCGGCCCGTGTCCCCCGCAGGGGTTCATGTGCCGCGAGGACACGATGAGCGGCGATGACGGCGCTGGACCAGAGCGACCCTGGTGCCCCTCGGCGGTGCCCGTGCCCACGGGCTGGCAGCGCCAGGTGGACGGGGGCTCCGTGCGCTACATCAGGTGGGAGCACCCCCCGGGACCCCCCGGGACCCCCAGCCCCCACTCTGCCCCCTGACCCCGGTGCCCCCCAGCCCCAGCGGCACGGCCCTGACCTCGCCGGAGCAGACCTGCGCCTACCTCCTGGCAGAGGGGACCTGCAAGTGCGGCCTCGAGTGCCCCCTGGACATGGGCAAGGTGCGGGGGGGGCACGGGGGGGCGGGGACGGATAGGGGCGGCTGTGCTGGGGGGGCTGCAGTGAATGGGAGAGCTGCAGGGGACGTGGGGGGGCTGCAGGGGACATGGGGGGCGGTGCTGGGGGGGCTGCAGGGGACTGGGGGGGCTGCGAAGAATGAGAGAGCTGCAGGGGACGTGGGGGGGCTGCAGGGGACATGGGGGGCTGCAGGGGATGTGGGCGGGCTGCAGGGGACATGGGGGGCTGTGCTGGGGGGGGCTGCAGGGGACGTGGGGGGGCTGCAGGGGACATGGGGGGCTGCAGGGGACATGGGGGGCTGTGCTGGGGGGGGCTGCAGGGGACGTGGGGGGCTGCAGGTGTGGGGGTCCTCGTGGTGTCCCTGCTCATTGCCCCCGCCCTGCCCGGTCCCCGCAGGTGTTTAACTTCGACCCGCGGGCAGCGGTGGCCGGTGGGGGGCGCCCGGGGCCCCCGGGAGAGCGGGACCTGACCAAGCTCTGCAACCACCGCCGGAAAAGGGCAGCGGTGGCCGTGCTGTGCCCCAGCGCAGGTACGGGGTCCCCTGCCCCCCCGGCCCCTCGCACTGGGGTACCCGCCCTGCGCCTGGCACCGCGCATCTCCTGCTCGCGTCTCTTGGGTATCGGAGCCCCCCTGGCCCCTGGGCTCTCATCACCCATTGCTGCCCCCTCGGTGCCCCCCTGGCATTTTGCCCCCCCCGACCTTTCCTGCCCCCCAGTCCACCCAACCGCGGGGGTGCCCAGGCCCCGCCTGTGCCCACTTCCCCCCTGTGTCCCCTCGCAGGTCCCTCAGCAGAGGGGCACCCGGCCGTGCCCCCCAGCACCGGTGTCCCCCCGCCTAGTGCTGCCGGCAGCTCCCCCAGGGCCCCCATGGGAGTGAAGACCCTGGAGGCCACCTCTGTCCCCACAGGGACCTGGCTCGTCACCCCACCCGTTCCGCCGCCCCATGACGGTGTCCCCAGGAGCCGCCCGCCCGCCAGCCCCCGCCTTGGCCTCTGTGTGCCCCCCCCAGCCGTGGTGCCCCCCCCAACCGTGGTGCCCCTCGATGGGGACACCCCGAGCCAGCGCAGCCCGGGCGGGACGAGCGGCTGCGCTGCCCCATCGTGGGGGGAGCCCGGGGGGACCCCAGGGCTGGCGGGGCCGGGGGGGCCAGGGTCACGCCTGCCAACCCCCCCCAGTGCCCCGCGGGCCGGTGAGGCGGGGGCTGCCAGCGGTGCCTTAACGTGCCAGAGCAGCCGTAACCCGCCGGTGCCTCCTGACGCTGTCCCCGAGGGAGGGGACGTTCTACGGGTGCCACCAGCCAGCACCCCCTTCCCTGCTGGCAGCCCCGGGCCCCAGCGGGGCAGCCCTGACCCCGTGCCCACCCCCAGCACTTTACCCCCCTGCCTGCTCCCCCCTGGCAGCCCGAGCAGGGGGCCCTGGTGTCCCTGGTGCCCCGACCCCCAGGAGCCGCCGGCTCATAGGGTGTCCCCTGAGTCCCAGGGGACACTCACCGCCCCCCCAGGGACCGGGCAGCCTCTCCCAGCCCTGCTGAGCCTGTTGGGTGCTCGGGGCTGTCTTGGGGGGGGTGGCGTGGGGGGGCCCAGCCTCCCCCAGGGCCACCTCCCCGCTACCAACGGCACCCCCTGCCCTGGCACCGGGTCCCCATCCCCCGGCCGGGGACAGCACCTGAGCCGCTCCGGGCGGGTGGCGGCACCTTCCCGACCCTCCTTAGGGACCACCCTGCGGCCCCCCACCGCTGCCCCCGAGGGAGGCCCAGGTACGAGGGGAAGCGCCCATGGGAGGCTGCAGGGGTCATGGGGGGCTGCAGGGGATGCGGGGGGCTGTTCTGGGGGGGCTGCTGCCTGCAGGGAGCCCCTTTTGGCTATGGGACCCAGGGAGATAGGGCCGTGGGACGGGGGGGATGGGGGGGCTCTGGGGGGACATAGCCATGGATCAGGTGGGACGGGGGGGCTCTGGGGGGATGTGGCCATGGGTCGGGTGGGATGGGGGGGGGCTCTGGAGGGACGTGCCCATGGGTCGGGGGGGATGGGGGGGCTCTGGGGAGATGGGGCCATAGGTGGGGTGGGATGGGGGGGCTGTCAGGGGTCTGCAGCAGACGTGGCTGTGGCAGCCCCCTGCTCTGCCCCCTCCCCTGCAGGTGTTGCACCTTCTCCAGGTGTCCCCAAAGGTGGGGTGGCCCCAGGGGCTGGCAGCCATGGGAAGAGGGGAGCCAGGGGGGTGCCAGGCTGCCCGCTGCCCCCCGCAGCCTTTGGGGGGCCGGAGCGGTCTCTGGCACGGGGGGGCTCCCTGCTGCCAGGCCCCCTCCTGGGCACGCCGCCCCTCTCGGTAGCCCTGGGCCAGCACCCCGCATCCCGCGGGGGGGCCCCTGAGGGGCCCAGCCTGCCCTCCCTGCTGGCAGCCTCCCTGCTCCCCCTGCCCCTCGCCATCCCCCTGCCCGCCCCGGGGGCCCTGCTCCCCGCTCTGCTGCCCGGGACCCCTGGGCCGGGGGGGGGGCCCTGTGACACCAGCCCCCGGCCCCCAGGGCTGCGAGGTGCTTGCCCTGCACCCCACGTTGCTGGCCACGGCACCGGGCCCCCCCGAGCCTGCACCTGACACCCCCCCGGTGAGCCCCTCTGCTCCCCAGGGACGAGGGGTGCCCCTGGGGTGGGCAGAATGGGGGGGGTTCCCCTCGTGGGGAGGAGGGTGGCGAGGGGGGGTCCCCCCACCCGCGGGAGGGGGGCGATGGGTGGAGTGGGCGCGATGGTCGCTGGGTGGGTTTGTCCCCGGGGGGGGCGGTGGGCACCCCGAGTGGGGTTGAGGAGGAGGCGCTGCCCCTGGGGAGGAGGAGGGGAGGTATCTGGGGGGGGCAGAGACTTTACCCCGAGGAGGGGGTGCAGGCGGAGGACGGGAGTGTCTGTGCCCCGTGTCCAGGGGTACCCCCAGCTTGCTCCTCTCCCTCCCAGTCCCGCCTTGCCAGCCCCCCCGCCGCACCTACCTCGACTGGCGCCTCCCCCCCCACTACTGAGGCCCCGTGTGGGGGGGTTCGGGCCCCCGACGCCCTCACGGGCACCGCGGAGCGCCCTGACCTGCTGGGGCCCTCCCTGGACGGCTGTCTGCCGGGTGAGCGGGGTGGGGGGACTCTGGTGCCGGGGGGGGGGGCCAGGGGGCACTGGGGGCACAGTGCATGCGGGGAGGGCAGGGGCTACCCCCGGGACTCGGGTCACATCCTGCTTCCCCCTCCCCCCGCCCCAGGAGACCTCCCGGTGCTGAGCCCCCTGCTCCAGGACCAGCCCCTGTCCCCCCCTGCACTGCCCCCCCCAGGACTGTCACCGGGTGCCACCAGCCCCCTGGTTGGCCTCCAGAGCCTGCAGGTGGGCTGCTGGGGGTGGGCAAGAGGGGCCTGGGGGGGCCGGGGGTGATGGGGCCCAGAGAGATTGGGGGGTCTGAGGGAGTCTTGGAGGGCGATGGGGCCTGGAGGACTTGGGGGGCCCTGGGGGTCTGCGGAGGATGGGGGGGATGATGGGGCCAGGGGGTGTTAGGGGGGTGAGGGGCGTGGGAAGACACGGGAAGTGATGGCGGGGGGGGGGGCTGGGGGACTGTGTGGAGTCTGGGGGTGTCGAGGAGGGGGCTGTGGGGTGGGGGCGACACGGAATGAGCGAACAGGGGCACGGGGGGGGGGGACTCGGGGACACACAGGGAGGGGGGCACGGGGTTGTGTGGGACAAAGGGGGCTGTGAGGGCACACGGGGGGGCTGCTGACCATCGCTGCCCCCCCCAGCTGGGGCCCAGGTTCGGGTCCCCTGAGCAGTCAGCAACACTGTTGGGTCCCATTGACGGGGGCTCCCCCAGTCCCCTGGCCCCCCCTGGCCTCCCTCAGGGCACCCCAAGTGCCTCAGAGCCCCCTGAGCCCCGTCGGACTGAGCTGGGCAGTGCTCGACCCCAGGGGGTGCCCGGGGGGGCGCTCCATCACGGTCCCCCCCCACACGGGGCCGCCAGTGGGCAGGGGGCTCCACGGGAGGCACCGTCCCTCTGTGGGCCCCCAGCACCAAAAGCCTCTGGCGTGGGGTGGGGCGGGGGGGCCGGGGCACTCAGCCCCACTTCAGTGGGCACGAGGGTGAGGGGTCCCCCTGCAGCCCCCCTGCGCCCCCCCGCGGCACTGCAACGGGGGCACCCTTACCCCTGAGCAGCGGAGCGGAGGGGAGGAGAGCAAGGTAGTGGGGGGTACTGGGGCATACTGGGAGATAGTGAGATATACTGGGAAGTGCTGGGTTGTACTGGGAGGTACTGGGGAACAGTGTATGCTGCTGGGGGGATGCTGAGAGCCCTTGGGGGGTGCAAGGACCCAGTGGGTGCTAGGTGGGGTGGACTGGGGGGCACTGGGTGCAGCCTTTGGGTGCTGCTGTGGGTATCCAAGGGGGCACCATGTGCCCCTGGGAGATATGGGGGGACCCCGGGGGGGAATGAGGGGGCACTGGGGGCAGGTGCCAGGGTGGGAGCTGTGGGGAGGCACCGGGGACCCCCATGCTGACCTCCTCCTCCCACAGGGGGACCCCCTGTGCCCCCCGTGCCGGGGCTGGAGAAGGAAGGCCAGGTGAGCGTGGGGACCGCTGGGGGGCCCTGCCACACCCCCCTGCCCGCCTGACCGCCCCCCCCCGGTCCTTGCAGCACCCCCCGACCCAGCGCCCGCCGGGGCAGATGGACACGGCGGGGGCTCAGCCCGGCGCCCGGCCCTGCTGTGAGTGGGGGTGGGGACACCACGGGGGTACGAGAGGGGAAGGGGAAGTGGGGGGGGACATGGGTGTTGTCCCCACCTCCCCATGTGCCCCCAGGCGGACCTGGCCGTGGCCCCCTGCCCCTGCCCTGGGCGCCCCCTCGGGAGCCGCCGGAGGAAGCTGCTGACGTGACAGTGCCGGGGGGGGCACTCCCAGCCCCCGCCTGTGGATGGAGGGGGTCACACGCACCTCCAGCACATCTCGGGGTGTCCCATGTCGCGGGCGCCTGGGCCCCCCGGCAGCAGCAGGGAGAAGGGTCTGCGGGGGCGTCACTGCCAGCACTCCCAGCCCCCTCCCACACCAAGCACTTCTGAAGCCATTTTTCATGTTGGGGGCAAGGGTATGTGTCCCCCCCATGGAATCCCCTGCGCTGGGGGACAGGGTCGGTGCTAGGGGACAATCCTGGGGGTCCTCCTCACCCTGGGGTCCCACACCCCCCCGTTACCTCAGGCCTGGGGGGGCCACGGCCCCAGGGCCAGATCAGCTCAGGGTCAGTTCAGCGCGAGGTTCCCCCTCCCCAAAACGAGGTGTCCCCCCACCCCCAGTACCAGCAATAATCCCCTCTGCCAGCCGGGGGGGCCACCTGCCCCTGCCCATCCCATCCCCCCCCTCAGACACAACCCCCCCGCCCCACGGGGGCCTCGGGGACGTCACCCTGTGGGTCCCAGCTCTGGGACAGAGCGACTGGGTTTACTGGAGGGAGGAGGCTGCGGGGGGCCGCGGGGGGGTTGCACCATTAAAAGATTTGTTTCAAACCGGGTCCTGAGGTCCCCGCGTGCCGGCGCTGGGGTGCCCCCAGCTGGCTGAGTTCGGTCGTGGGGGGGCACAGAGATCCCCGGGGGGTGGTGGTGGGGGGGAGGGCTCCAGGGGGTGACACGGCGTGGGGGGGTCTCTGGGGTGCTCTCCCTTCTCCATCCCCTTTCTGCAGGCTTGTTCCAGCAGCTCCTCTGCCACGGGGGGGGTTTCCTGTCGGGATCTGTGGCGGGGGAGGGAGGAAGGGAGGGGAAGGATGGGGACCCCATCTCCGTCCCCCCCAGTGGGTGCTGGTGGGACCCACCTCCGCTGTCACTGCTGGGGCCGTGCCCAGGACCTGCCCACGAAGGAGCCTTGTGGCCAGGGCAACAGCTCAGTGCTGGGTGGTGCTGGTTAACCCCCCCTTGTCACCCCCATGTGTCCCCAGTCACACCATGCCACTGTCCCCAGCGTCCCCTCCAGCCTCTCACCGTGCTGGTGCCACCAGGCTCTCCTGGGGGTGACAGCTGGGGTGCAGACAGCAGCGAGCTGCCTCAGGCAGGTCCCAGTGCTGGGGGGGGAGGGCATGGGCGGGTTCTGGACCCCCTCCCCATGATTCCCAGAGGTGGAAGAGTCGGAGCAAGGTCAGAGGAGGGCTAGCAGGTTTGTCCCACGCACGTCCCTGTGCCCGGGGTCACCCCCCCCGGCCCCGTACATCGGCTTCGGAGCCATCTGGGGCGGGGGGGCTGGGTGAGTGACACAATTCCATCCTTGTGCCCCACCCTTGCTGATGGTGTCAGGGAAATCTGGCTGAGGAAGAGCAGGGAGTCACCCCAAAATTCCGAGGGTGGCCGGCACAGCAGCCCAGAGTCCCCACAGCCCCCCCGGCTCACTGCACCCCCGGTGCCCGTGACCTCGAACTCCTTCTGGGCAGCGCCGGGGCCGTGAGGTGCTCCCCAGGGACCCTGCAGGGCTGTGGTGGCCCCCGCCTCAGCCCCGCCCCCACAGGCCCCGCCCACGGGACCACGCCCACCCCACCCCACTCTGTGCCCCGCCCACCCGTGCAAGCCCCGCCCACCCACCGAGCCCCACCCACGGACAAGCCCCGCCCACTCCCCGTTCGCCCCGCCCCTTGCGCCCCCCCGGACCCGGCCCCGCCCCCGGCCCCTCCTCTCGGTGCCGTCGCGGGGGGGGCGCTGGGCGGGGGGTGCTCTGGGGGACACTGGGAGGGGACCCGCAGCGGGGTGGGGGGTGGGGGTGGGTGCTGCCCGGGGGGAAGGGAACCCCGGGGGGGGTGGGACGGGGACGTGGCGCCCCCACCGCCGGGGCCACCGCCGGGACTCGAGGTGCACCCCCACCCCAGAGAGGGTCCCCCACGTTTGGGGGAGGGGAGCTGTCCCCATGGTTTGGGGGGTCCCTGGGGCGGGAAGTCATGGCAAGCAATCACACAGAGAACAATAAATTTTGTGAAAGGCACTTTAACGGTGTTACAACCCGGTTTATACAGACAGAGCACTAAGTCACACGACTCTTCGTGAGACTCTTCTAACTACTAATTGGCTAACAGCACTAGCATGGCATAAATTGATTTGCGACCTTAAAGCAGCATTTACACCGTCACACCTTTCCCAACTCCCCATCCTGCTTCAGCACCCGGGTCAGGCTCGAAGGTTGGGTTGCTCACATGGCCATTGCTTGCTAAAAACCCCCCAGCACCCTGGGGCGGGAAGGTAGCCTCCACTGCTCTACTCTCAGGAGTTACTGAATAACCTCGAACCCGGTTACTCTTCAGATACTACGAGGATCTGTCTACAGGTAGCTCAGGATCAGGATCTGGAAACTACACATCTGTTCAATATTTCCGAGTCTTTTTGGCTTAGATGGTTTGTTACCACACAGTCGTCACGTGGAGTTTCTTCCCCGGGCGGACGCAGTGCAGTAGCGGGGTTCAGTGTATTCCGTCTCTTAACTCTCATCTTTTCTGCCTTTCAGAGTCAACTCATAGTGATGGATTCGCTGTGGTGGCAGTGCTGTGACAGCAGCGTTTCAATTCCATGTGGTCCTTTACCACCAGAGGGAACCCAAGCACCACATTCTCTGTTCAACCAGCAGCTCTCCAAGGGGCACAAGCAAAGGGTCCTTGAGCTACCAGCTTGTACTGGTTTTGACTGGGATAGTTTGATGTCTGAACAAGGTAGATGTCTTTCTGTAGTCTGGAATTCTCAGAGGGTGCCCTTCAAAAGCTCAAATGCCTTTTCCTGGTCTGTTGTGCAGTGGATGGGATCTCCAGCATCTTGAGCAGATGTCTGTGTCAGGGGTCTTGTCATTTCCCCAGAAGCAGCTGTCCGGGCATGGCAGAATCCTACAGCTCTGGGAAAGACTCTCATTTGGTTTCAGTAAGTGGCTGAGAAAGGTTTTTAATGGCTTTAATACAGAATCCCAGAACCATCTGGGTTGGAAAAGACCCTGAAGATCACCAAGTCCAACCATCAACCCAACACTGACAGTCCTCGACTGCACCACATCCCTGAGCGGTGTGTCAACATGAGTCCTGAACACCTCCAGGGACAGGGGCTCCCCCACTGCCCTTAGCAGCCTGTTCCAATGGCTGGCAACCCGTTCTGTGCAGAAATTCTGCCTAATATCCAGTCTAAACCTCTCCTGGAGCAACTTGAGGCCATTACCCCTTGTCCTACACCTCTCCACACCCTCCTTTCAGGGAGTTGTAGAGAGCAATGAGGTCTCCTCTCAGCCTCCTCTTCTCCAGACTGAACCCCCCAGTTCCCTCAGCTGCTCCCCATCACACTGTGCTCCAGACCCTTCCCCAGCTTTGTTGCCCTTCGTTGCCCTGGCCAGGAGGACCAGGGAAGTGACCTTACCCCTGTACTCAGCTCTTGTGTGGCTGCACCTGGAATCCCGTGTTCAGTTTTGGGCCCCTCACTACCAGAAGGACACTGAGCTGCTGGAGCGTGTCCAGAGAAGGGCAGCGGAGCTGGGGCAGGGTCTGGAGCACAGTGTGATGGGGAGCAGCTGAGGGAACTGGGGGGTTCAGTCTGGAGCAGAGGAGGTTGGGACATGAGGAATGGGAATTGCAGTCATTTCATGGCACTTTGCCATCCCTTCCTTCTTCCCCGGGGGTGTCCTTCCAATGGTCCCTCCCATCTTTACTGATGAACATTCTCCAGCAGAAATATCCACAGGCCACAGATATTTCCAGAAAGATCTGATTTCTCTGGCATTTGAACTGGTACAGGCTGCAGGGAAATTCCTCCTCCACTCTGGTGCTCTCCCTTGTTTTATCTCTATCCTGTCCCACTCTGGCACTGTGGCCCTTTCTTAAATATGCTTTCACATTGGCCAGTGGTGGGTCTATGGCAGAGCTGGCTGGACCTGGGGGGTTCCAGCTCCTCCTGCCTGTGCCCCAGGCAGAGAGAACAGGCGCGTGTCGTGGGAGCGAGGACTTAAAGAAAATAAATCGCTGCCAAGAATGTTAGCAGAAATTATTTTAGTGTGAATTTATAAAAGCATGACTTAACAGAATTTGATGACAAGGTTCGCTCTGTGACTTACTACATGAGAAGGACGTGCAATGATTGGATTGTGCTGGTCCCAGTGCAGCTACTAGAGTGAGTCTCGGCCCCCAGGCACCGGGGTGGGAACGGTGTCCTGAAAAGCAGCTTCTGGGGGGACTGGCATGAGATAGGCGAGCGAGAGGCTCTGTGAGTGTCTGTATCTCCCCCAGACCTGGTGCACACGGGCTGTGCGTCTGCATTCTCCAGCAAACGTCAGGTGGGACCAGCTGGTGCCCCACTCCAGTGCCTGGTGGCCTCAGGTCCATGCTGCGGTACGGGGTGACAGAGGGTCTGTGCTGACACCTGGGGAGATGGGCGAGTTTGGGGTGTCTGCAGAACAAAAATGCCAGTGCTGTGTGTTTGCTGTGAGCACCGAGATGGGCCAGCCAGTGAGCAGGGGACCTGTGGGGGGGGTGTCAGAGGGCCAGGACCCAGGCAGGGGGGTGGGGGGCAGAGTGGCTGTGCCAGTGCTCAGGGGATCTGTGAACACGCGTCTGGTTGTGAAGGTGGAGAGTGTCGTGTGTGACTCGGCCAGCGACCTCCTGTGTCTACATTAAGGCAGTGCTCAGGGCTAAGCCGTAGCAGTTGTTCTACCACCCGATGCTCCTTCCCCAGTTGAGAGGGGGAACTGGGAAAAAAGGCAGAAGGCCCGTGAGTTGAAGTAGAAACAGATTTAATAGAATAACAAAACTGATAGAATAATCAACATTAAGTATGAAATGTTCTACTCAGCCCAGTCCTTGATGTTGACAGCAGGAGCAGAAGACCACAGGGAAGGAGCCCCAGGAAGAGGAACTCCAACCTCAGTGAGCTCCCTCTTTTTATCATGAGCTTGATGAGGTGGTGTGGGATGCACCTGTGAGTCACTGCCTTGAAGACCAAGAGAAGGAAACACGGTGAGGATTCACATCTCCCACTGTAAGAGAACGTGGGTAGGCCAACATGCGCCCTGGAAAACACCCCGAGCCAGGGGATGCTCTGTTCTCCCTCCACAGCTGCAGACCCTGGGAGGGGCTCCATGGAAGTGTTCCCATCCACCTGGATCTGCTTCCCACCCTGACCAGCACAACCAGTGCGGGGTCACACCACGGCCCCGGGCACCAGAGCCCCTTCTCACTGTAGAGCAGCACCACCAGCTCCAGGCCTTGCAGGGAACACGGGGAGGAGGCCAGGAGCACCAAGAGGTGTGGGGATCCAAGGAGGGATGGGGAGAGATCAGACAGGAGCAGATCTGGGATGGAAATTGCTTCACAGAGAAAAGTGCTGGTGCTTCACTCATCCTAGATGATGCCAAGAGTTTGGTTACGCTAAAGCAGGCTCACGGTGCAGTGCCAGAAGTGCTCATGGTCCTGGTGGTCCACCAGGCCTGGGAAGTAGCTAAAGGATGGGTGTCCCCCACTCCCCACCATCCCTCCTGAAAGGTGGCATCGAAAGGGCAGCTGCGGCCCTGTGCCAGGGATTGCACTGAAGGAAGTATTGACCCAGATGCCTCCTCATTTCACTGCTGTCCTGCAGTCCCTGTCGGAGCAGTCCATGCCCTGGAGACAGCCTCCCTTATCCCGTTTGCCAGCGCTTACTCCAAAGTCACAGAATCACAGAATGTCAGGGATTGGAAGGGACCTCAGAAGATCATCTGGTCCAATCCCCCTGCCAGAGCAGGAACACCTAGGTCAGGTCACACAGGAACATGTCCAGGTGGGTTTGAATGTCTCCAGAGAAGGAGACACCACAGCCTCTCTGGGCAGCCTGTGCCAGTGCTCTGTCACCCTCACTGGGAAGAAGTTCTTCCTCACATTTATGCAGAACCTCCTATGTTCCAGCTTGCACCCACTGCCCCTTGTCCTGTCACTGGATGTCACTGAGCAGAGCCTGGCTCCATCCTCATGACACTCACCCTTTACATATTTATAGACATTAATGAGGTCACCCCTCAGTCTCCTCCAAGCTAAAGAGACACAGCTCCCTCAGCCTTTCCTCAGAAGGGAGATGTTCCACTCCCTCCATCATCTTTGTGGCTCTGTGCTGGACTCTCTCAAGCAGTTCCCTGTCCTTCTGGAACTGGGGGGCCCAGAACTGGACACAATATTCCAGATGTGGCCTCACCAGGGCAGAGTAGAGGGGGAGGAGAACCTCTCTTGACCTACTAACCACCCCCTTTCTAATACACCCCAGGATGCCATTGGCCTTCTTGGCCACAAGGGCACATTGCTGGCTCATGGTCACCCTGCTGTCACCAGGACCCCCAGGTCCCTTTCCCCTACACTGCTCTCCAACAGCTCAGTCCCCATCTTATACTGGTACATGGGGTTGTTCTTCCCCAGATGCAAGACTCTACACTTGCCCTTGGTATATTTCATTAAATTTCTCCCCGCCCAACTCTCCAGCCTGTCCAGGTCTCTCTGAATGGCAGCACAGCCTTCTGATGTGTCAGCCACTCCTCCCAGTTTGGTGTCATCAGCCAACTTGCTGACACAGCACTCTATTCCCTCATCCAAATCATTGATGAGTATATTGAATAGTACTGGTCCCAGTACTGACCCTTGAGGGACTCCACTAGATACAGGCCTCCAACCAGACCCTGTCCCATTGACCACAACTCTCTGGCTTCTTTCCTTCAGCCAGTTCACCATCCACCTCACTGCCCCATCATCCAGACCACACTTCCTCAGTTTGGCTGCGAGGATGCTGTGGGAGACTGTGTCAAATGCTTTACTGAAATCAAGATAGACCACATCCACTGCTCTACCATCATCTGTCCACCGGGTTACGTCCTCATAAAAGGCTATCAGGTTGGTCAAGCATGACTTCCCCTTGGTGAAGCCATGTTGACTGCCCCAATGACCCTCTTATCCTTGATATGCCTAGAGACAGCGCCAAGGATAAGTTGTTCCATCACCTTGTCACGGATGGAGGTGAGGCTGACCGGTCTATAGTTACCTGGGTCCTCCTTCCTGCCCTTTCTGAAGACCCAAGTGACATTTGCTTTCCTCCAGTCCTCAGGCACCTCTCCCATTCCTCACGACTTAACAAAGATGATGGAGAGTGGCCTAGCAATGACATCTGCCAGCTCCCTCGGCACCCGCGGGTGCATCCCATCAGGGCCCATGGATTTATGGATGTCCAGATTGCTTAACTGGTCCCTAACCCAGTCCTCATGAACCAGGACAAGCACCCCCTCTATCCTGACTTCCTATAGGGTCTCAGGGGTCTGGGGCTCCTCAGGACAGCCTCCAGCAGAAAAGACAGAGGCAAGGTAGGCATTCAGTAACTCTGCCTTCTTTTTATCCTCTGTCACCAGGGCACCCCACCTCATTCAGCAGTGGGCCTGCACTGCCTCTAGTGTTAGTTTTACCTGCAGTGTATTTGGAGTTCCGCTTGAGCTTTGGCATGCTCCATCCCTGGCAGTGTTCCAGGCCAGGTTGGATGGAGCCTTGAGCAGCCTGATCCAGTGGGAGGTGTCCCTGCCATGGCAGGGGGTTGGGATGAGATGATCCTTGAGGTCCCTTCCAACCCAAACCATCCTATCATTCTATGATTCACCTCCCTCCCCATGGCAGCCGCAGGAGGAGGCTGTGGAGTCTCCATCTGTCGTGATAAAAAGACACACTTCAGCTGTGGGAAACTTCACCTTCTTGGTGAGGTCTGGAGGGCCACACCCTGTTGGGAAACGCATTGGAAGACTCGACACAGAGGACAGGGCAGAGCTGACTCTGTCCCTGAGCTGCTCCCACCACTGGTGGCACACAGCCGAAGGACACCGTGGGTTTGGGATTCCTGATCAACTTCATTCCAACAGAGCCATTGTCCCGAGAGCCGACCGTCAGCCTGGCTCAGCAGCACCAGCAGCACAGTGCTCGCAGGGACCTCCCAGAGCTCGGCTGCTCCATCCGAGCCCTCAGGATGGAGATGGTCTGAGTTGCCAGGACACGGACGTTGGCATCGCTGTCCTCGTCCAGGGGCTCGAGGGCTGTGAGCGAAACAAAGAGAGCCGAGATGAAGCGCCCTGCCTGCAGAGACCCTCAGGCACCCCCTCTCGACCCTGCCAGCCCCACCTGCCCCTTTCCCTGGCCGGGACAGAGCTGCTGCACAGGAATGCCCCACGTGCCCCTGACACGTTCCCCTGCCCCTGGGGCGTTTCCCTGGAGCAGGGCCAGGCATGGCAGCACCCTGCCCAGGCTCTGTCCCCTGCCCCACAGCCCCGGCCGACACGGCACTGCCCCTGCTCACCGCTGATGATCCCACGCAGCTGCTCCTCACTTTGGTCCCGCGCAGCAAGCCCTAGGCACAGAGAGTCGTCACAGCCCTGCTCCCCAGCACTCCTCAGGGCTCACCCCAGGGAACACCAGGAGCCGAGGGGGGAACCGAGCCCGGCGGCCACCGAGCCCACCCGCGTGGGCAGGGCTGGGAGAGGGAGGCCAAGGCCCTGCACGGGGCGGACGGGGCTCTGGCAGCCACAGGGCTGCCCCTCGCTGCCAGCGCAGTGCGGGGATGGGGGCCAGGCTGCCAAAAGAGGGACCCCGGGGTTGTGGCTCACCGATGAACCTGACGGCTGCCTCTCGCAAGGTGGCCTGAGCATCCTGCAGGTATGGCAGGCTCTGCAGACAGTAGTTTCCAGCCCTGCTCCTGTCCTGCACCAGCTGCAGAGAGCACAAGGGGATGGGCACGTCACCGTCCCTCCCCAGCTGGACAGAGCAGCCCCTGCTCGCAGCATCACCGTTCCCATTCTCCCCCCAGGCCATTCCCGTCTCCCAGCCAGGAGCCCAGTGGGACTCAGGTTGAGAGGGAGCCCCAGGCAGAGGGGACCCAGGGATGCTGAGACCATTCCATCCCACTGCAAGGCCCAGATGAACCAGGGTCTCCAGGCCCTGGGGCTTGTCCTCACCAAGCACTCGGCAATCCTCCATGTCTGCCCCATCTGCATCAGGTGCTCGAGGTGTTCACACTTGAGGAGCTGCCCTGCAGCAAGGACGGCTTCCCCGGAGGCCTGCAGAGCAGCAGAAGCTGGAACATGGCACCATGGCCAGGAGAAGGAGACCTGGCCTCCCCTCCTCCTGCCTCTCTTCCTGGGGTGACCCTGCCCTTGGGAAGCTGGGACATGCCCTGGCCCAAACGTCTGGGGGTCTCCTGGGCACAGCCCTGGGGACAGGGATTGTGGCTCAAAGCCCTGGCCTTCAAGAGCTGCAGGGACAGCTGAGAAGCCTGGAGGGAGGCACGTGTTCAGGCCTCGGTGGCCACAGGCTGCTGCAGAGCCCTGTGGGACCACGTAGGGCAGGGGTTGGAAATGCCCATGGCAGCTTCTCTGCCCCTGCTCACACGGCTTCTGCGGGGACCCTTCTGAAGGGCTGCGCTGGAGGAGGGCTGCCAACCTCCAGCAGCTTTTGCCCCTGATGCCCAGGCCACCCGTGGCGTTTCAGCACATCCTTCTCTGTGTCAGTGCTCGGCTTTGAGATCTGTACCTGGGCAACGCTGTCGCTCTGGTCGCTCATGTGGAGGAAGAGCGGAAGCAGTGCCCTACGTGCAATTTCCTCCATCCTCTCCTTGTCGCTGCCCACCACAGCCTCCAGCAGGTCTCTGAAGAGTCTGATGGAGAGCTCTCGCAGTGCGCTGGACCCCTGGCAGGAAGGAGGAGAGGTGCCCGTCAGAAACAGCGGCTCCCTGCCCACGGGGAGCAGGGCGTTATCGTGGCTGATGTGAGGGGAGATGCTCTGGGGTCAGATTCTGCTGTAGGGAGAAGCCGTGCGGGGCTGCACAGCCCAGAAGCCGTCCCAGAGAGCCCAGGGGAGCAGCCCCTGCTGCGAGTGCTGCCCACAGGGCTGGGCTGAAGGGCAGCTGTCCTTGTCCAGGGCCCCTCTGTGGGGCTCAGGCTCCCACATCAGCCTCACCTCATCAAAGAGGGGCAGGAGCTTCTCCGCCAGCTGCACAGCAATGGGGCTGGCCTCCATCATGCTCAGGTGACTCATCACATGTGGGAACAGCAGCAGGGCCTTCATCCTGTTCTCCTCGACGCTGTGCTGGAGCACCTCCAGCATGTGTGGCAGGAGGACCTGCATTTTTCCTGCCTGCATGAAAGACAGTTTCCTTTCTGGGACACAGTCAAAGCCCAGCTGGCAGAAATGCTGTGGCCAGTGAGCACCAGCCTCCTGTCCGCCTTCCTGGCAGGTGTTGCCACAGGAACCTCTGCACAGACTCCCTGTCCCCTGCCCAGCCACCCTGTCCCCACAAGCCCCAAGGGGCAGAAGGCTTGGTGACCCTCCATGCCTGGAAAGGCACCCACCAACCCCCACCATGGCGAGGAGGGCTTTTGGAGCAGTCACCTCACCACCTGACTGCCCACCAAGGCCAAGCCATCGCCTTAGCCACTGCTCCAGCCCTGGCTGCCAGCACGGCTGCCCTTGGTGACGCCCTGCTCACCATGCCAGCTCTCTGTGACAGCCCGATGAGGACATCGAGGAAGAGGGAGACCTCCACCTGGGCTGAGGCGTCCACACTGCGTATCTGGAGTTTGCTGCGGAGCACATTGAAGATCTCCTCCACCGCCTGGGGCATAGAGAAGATCATCTCCCACATGGCCATGGCAGACCTGCAAGGCAGAGCACTCTGTCAGCAGAGCTGCCTCGGCCACAGCAGAACGGGCTGGGGCAGCCCTGTGGGACGCAGACCCTGCCCCTCGGCTGGGACGCCCTGGGCAGCAGGAGAGGGCTGAGGTGGTCCCCCATGGGGCAGGGAGTGGACCCCTCTTCCCATGGGGAACAAGCCCTTGGGGCTGGCAGGGCCAGTACCTGTCTCCTGGTGGAAACAGCGTCAACATGGCCGTGAACACTGTGGTGGGGCACTGGTCAATCAGCAGGAGAACCAGCCACCCCACGCTCCGCCGGGCTGACTTCATGCTGATGCATTCCAGGTGTTGGTGGATGCAGCTCATGATCTTTGGCACCTGGAGGGGACACAAGGGAGGATGGTGCTGCCACTGGAGTGCAGCCAGTTCCTCTGCTGCCCTTCCCATCACTCTCTGCTGCCTTAAGGTGGCTTCAGGTGCCTGAGACACCTGGCTTTGGGAGGAGGGATGGAGGGCAGGGCAATCCAGCCATGGGACACTTACGTGTGCCAGACTGAAGTCAGGGTGCTCCATCACTACATCCAGCAGGATTCTTGCCACCTCCTGGTCAAAGATGCTGGAGTCTCTCAGTGCCTCGATGGCCTCAAGGACAATGTCTGTCCTCTCAGAAGGTGTGAGGTAATTTGTGACCACCTATGGGAGGAAGAAAGGTTGCAGAGACATGTCACACCGAGTGCCCTGCTGGTGCTGCTTAGCTGGGCAGTGCCAGCAGCCCTGGCGAGGTTTGCCCCGCAGTGCTGGCGGCAGTGCCCACAGGAGAGCTGTCAGCAGGGGCTGCAGTCACTGCACGGGCAGGATGAGAAGAGAGGGCCCCAGGGGGAGGGAGGAGGGCTGGGCTCATGGGCACAGCGGTGCTGACCCGACAGAGAACCAGGGCTTGCTGGCAGCCAGGAGGGCTGGAGCTGCTTCTGGGACACCAGAGTGCAGACCCCGCAGCGTCCCTGCTCAGGGACAGCAGGAACCCTCTCAGCAGGGACAGCGAGGCCACGCAAGCCCCGCTGATTCTGGATCCCTTTGCTCACACAAGTCCCCTGCTGATGCCACGGACAAGGGAGGAGATCATTACCGTGTGTTTGGCCATGGCCAGTCTCCGCGAGGAGGTCTCAGGGCCCCAAGGTAGCTGATGTGCTTTATCCTTTGGCATTGACCTGCCTACACAGTGGGGGAAACACAGAAGGGTCAATAAGACACAGCAGCTTTGCCAACAAGCGTACCAAACCGCCCAGAGATCTGTGTGCAGGGTGGCAGGACACCAGTGCCCAGGGGGATTTCTGGAAGGCATCAGGAACAGCTTCTGGCTACAAGCACTGGAGGGCCCAGCGGGGTGATGCGCAGATGGATCTGCTCCTCGCTAACAGGGAAGACTTTGGGACAAGGTAATCAGGGGTAGCTTTGGCTGTGGGCACCACACAGCAGCGGGGTTCGAGATCCTGAAAGGAGGGAGGAAGGAGAGCAGCAGAGAGCAGATCCTGCACTTGGGGAGAGCACTCGGCTTCTGCAGCAAAATGACAGCGGGGAAGGTACAGCCAGGAGCTGTGAGGGGCAGAGGAGGTGTGGAACAGAAGCAGACCTATCAGGAGATGTCTGTGTGTGGGGGATGAAGCCCACCACAACTTCTCTTACTTTGCTGCTGCTGGATGTATTCCTGGAGCCAATCAAGAGCATCCAGAGCTGTCCAGCTTTTCTTGTCATTGGAGAGCCCAAAAAGGATGAGCCGTCCCAGCAGCTGTCCCAGGATGGGGATCTGGATGTCTTTGAGGCTGACAGGGCTGCACGCGGCTCCTTCAGACTGGGGCAGGCTCTGGGCGAGGGAGACAGAAGCACAGAAGGGTTGAGGGCAGGCAGCTGGCGGCAAAGCCCTGAGCCCAGGAGCGTGCCCAGGGCTGGATCCCTGGCGAGTCAGGGCTCTGCAGGGCCCTGCCGGCCGCGGCTCCCCGAGCAGCTCGAGCTGGGCAGCAGCCCCAGGCGGGGAGAGCTGCAGGCGGCTCTGGTGTGCAGGGAGGGGGAGATGGCCTGGCTGGAGGGCGCCTGCTCCTTACATCTTCTAAGCAATTCTGAGCCAACGAATAGCTCAGCGCCTGAATCCTGCCCAGGGCTCTCTCCCGGACTTCTGCTCTCTCTGAGCGCGTGAAGTTCAGCAGCACCTGGGGAGAGAGGAGCTGCTGGTGTGCCCTGGGAGCAGAGACCCGCTCCAGCAGAAGCAGCACTGCTCAACTCCTGGGCTGGACTCGCACAGTCCATCAAGGGCCTTCTGATCTGGAGCAAAGCCTGGAGCGGGGTTCCTGCCCTAGGAGGCAGATGCCACCCTCTGCACCCACTCTGCTCCTCAAGAGCCTGGTGGGCAGCCCCTGCTTCCCCAAGGGAGGTGGGCACCCTCCCCGCAGCGTGCTCTCTCTGCATGGCAGCGGGGTGGGGACCATCCACTCGAGAGAGGACAATCCCTTCCCTCCAGGGTGAGCAACAGCCCCACTCGTTGCACATGCCAGACCTCAAAGATCCTCTGCAGCTCCTCGCTGACTCTAGAGGCAGGAGAGTTGAACACCACCTTCTTCAGCATTAAGTCTAGGGTCTGCAGGGTCTGCAAGGAAGACAAAGAGCTTGGCAGTGATGCTACTGTCCCTCCCATGCCCAGGACACTGATCTGAACTCCCAGAGCCAAGGGAGGACTGCGCGCTGCCTCGCCGTGCCTGGCAGAGACCCGGGGGCAGACAATCTGCTGCGCGCAGAGCAGCCTGCAGCCCTGGACATGGCGACGAAGGGATGAGGGTGGGAACGCAAAGCCAAGAGCCTGCCCTGCCTTGGATCTCCTGTCACATCACAGCATGGGGTGGCCAGGGAGCAGCCCAGAGGTTCTGGGGGCTCTGGGAGCTCACCCAGCACTTACCCAATTGTAGAAGCACACGTTCATGCCCTGCGTATCCTCTTCTTGAGTAAGGGAGAAGACACTGGAGATGCAGGCTTCTAGGAGGCTTCTCCCTGTGCCCTCCACTAAGCTGCAGGGAGAGGGGCCAGTGGGACACTGGTTCTGGGAGCAGTGCCCCGAGGCCTCATGCAGGTGGACATGGACCTCTGGGGCAGGGGTCCCCGGAGGGATGGGAGGTACCTCAGTTCAGCAGTGGCCATGATGATGCTCTGATGAACCACCATGTTCAGCTGGTCGCTGGGCAGCTCTTCCAGGATCTCCTGCAGAGCACAACCAGGATGGGACCTGGCAGTTGCCAGCACCCAGTGCCCCCAGACCCTCACCCAGCCCAAGGGCTGTGCTCACGGGGTGCCAGTGGGCCTTGTCCCCTTCCCCAGAGCCAGCGGGTGTCCCCTCACCTTGACGTTCTCTGCCAGCTTGTATCTCTGGCAGAAGATATCCAGGCCCTGTGTCAAGCCACGGCACCTGGCGGTCTTACACATCATGGAGATGCACTTAAGGAAGTGCAGCTTCTGGGCCTCGTTCTGCAGCCAGGGGACAGAGACAAACAGGGAGCGTGAGAGGGGCACACAGCCAGTGGCACCAGAGCACGGGGGATGCAGCGCCGTGTGGGGGACCTGGGAGAAGCAGCTGACCCCAGCCAGCACAGCTCCAGGAGCCTGGCAGTGGCCGCAGTTACCTTCTCCGGGCTGCTGAGAAAGGCCTGGATGAAGTCCACAGCTCCCTGTTCCTCCTGGTACACAGCTAACCAGCTGGCATCTGAGAAAGGAGGAGATGAGGGAGGGCAGCAGAGAGGGCTCAGTGTCGAGCAGAGTGCGCTCGCCGGCCCCTGCCCTGCCCAGCCCAACGGGGCCCCTCACTCACCAACCCACAGTGGGGGGACCGTGTGCTCCTCGGGGGGCTCTGCTGGAGACCTGTGCTCCTGGGGAGCCTCAACCTCCTCCAGGGTCACCCTGTGGCGCCGGGGGTGTCCCACCGCCATCCTGCAGGACGGGGGACAGGGGCAGGCGTGGGGAAGGGGGAAGCTTTGGCAAAACGCCTCAGCAATGTGGGAAAAGACGTGGGCTGCGCTCGGACGCTCCTCGGCAGCTCCGTGCCCGTCTTGTCCCGTCACTGTCCTACCGGACATTGGGGGCTGCAGCCATGGTAACCACATGCAGCACAGTGCGGGGGTCACAAAGTGATGTCACAACGGGTCCCGCTGTGACCCGCCGGCTGGGCGGGGTGTGGCAGCGGTCCCTTGGAGACCTGAGTCCTATTGGGGTGCCCCAAGGCCACCACTCACCCTCACGTCCCCTCGGGATCTCCGTCACTCTCAGGCGTGTCACAGAGCCCTGATGTTAAGTTTGGGCTTGACTCAAGCTTCACAGAAACCATGTCTTTATCACTTCATCTTCTCATCTCTTCAGGAAGAGCTCATGCAGGGAAAAGGAAAGAGAAAATGAAACAACTTCTCCCAAGTTTCCCCTTTCTAGGATCTGGGAAGCTCCCACAAATGGAGATTCCCACCTCACCGTCTGTTTTCTCTGACGGAGAAGCCCCTCGTCGTTGCGCTGGCGGTTGCTGACCACCATCTCCAGCCCTCTGTGGACACCACTGGGGCAACTTCCCCTGCCTGACTGCCTGTTATCCCCCCATGACCCATTGTAGTCCCTCTGGGTGACCCTTCAGGGGACTCACCAAGGGACTGTCAGGGGGACCCTTCAGGACAGCCTCTGGAGAACTCTGCAGGGGACTCTCCACAGGACTCTCCATAGAAGTCTCCACAGGTCTCAGCAGCAGCCAGGTGCGCAGGACCCCACCCTGCCCTGCTTCGCCTTGGGACCCAGCAAGGGGGACGTCACCCTACAGTGAAGGGTAGTGAGGAACAAAGTGCCCCACGCCCCCCTGACCATTTCTGGTATTTGCTAGAGAAGGCGTGGAGCATGGATCCCCGTGACATGCGACCTGCACCCCCCACTCCAGCCCCGTTCCTCTTCCGTATCTCTATTTCTTAATTCATTACAGGTTTGACGTTCGTTTCATAATGCCTCTGCCTGTGGTCATTCGTGCAGCGGGAAGCGAGGGGTTAATGCAGCCCCTGCCACATGTGGAGATATAACCCTCCGCCTCTTCACCCCAGTGCATGAGGAACCCCCCATGATTCTGGATGCAGACGTTCCATCTGAACCTTCATTCCTGGATTTGGGGCAAGAGAACTAGAAAGAGCTCTTAAAAGTCTATCCACTGCCATGGAAGCCACAGACATCGCACTGTAGATGCCACTTTAGCCTTGCCACGGGGAAAAAACCACGACTCAAAAACCAGAGCGGCTTTCCCCGTCCCCCCGATTTAAAGCAGAGCAAGCAGCTTTTCTTTCAACACCGCTGAAGAAATCCCTAACAAGGCCTCCTTCAGAGCACTGCATTGGGTGCAGGATACACAGACAGACCAAAAGCTCAGAGCTACCAACACAGAATAGGGAAATGAAGAGGCTATTATAGAAAGTAGTATTTGTACAGGGAAACACAAAATTCACCTTTTTCATGATTGTAACCAATTTCATGTTTACTTCGGAAAAAGACGGCAGCGGGGGAAAATAACCGGCCTAGGTTGAACTTAACGAACAGCCAGGGATTACCCTGTCCAGAGAGGGCAGGACAGTCACCCCAGGATCACGGTGAACGAATGTTACTTCTGATGAAACAGCACCAACACCCTGGCAGTGTGAAGGCTACAGAACACTGACAAGACTCCGGTCCCAGGCTTTTCCTGGGACCATTATCCTGCAAGGGGCTTTGCCTTGGCAAAGCAAAGGCAAACCAAACATCGCCACTTGAGCACTTGAAATACAGTGCCAAGATCCCAAGGGGCTCAAGCCTGTAGGACTTGGATAGACTTAGCTGAGAAAATAATGAGCCCAAATGAACAGCATCTCCAGGAGACAGAGCGCCACGGTGTGAGCACAGCGCTACGCCATCAGCTTTACTGTCTGAACCTCTACTTCCCTGCACAAATGATCTCCACAGAGGGAACACTGCTTTAGCCAGTTCTCCCCCAAAGCCCTTAAACTGGTAAATGCAAGCAAAGAAGAGGGCCTTTCTGCAGACAGCCACAGCAAACAGAAAGGCAATCATTGTTAAATCCATCCAGAAACCCATTCCAGCAGGAAACAGAATCCTTACCGGACTGTAGGCACAACTCCCAACATCTCTGGGCCAGGAGGACGCTGGCAACCTATTTGTACCTCTGATGTTTGGGGACCACAACAAAGATGGTTTCCATTCTGTCTCATCCTCTCAGCTAAAGCTGTCTGCAGGAGATGGCTCATCCTGGGGCTGGGTGCTACTCAGGCACACGACCTGCAGTCCAGAAGCACACCTGAAAAGATTTCAATGGCTTGCACTAACACACCAGCACACACTTGCCATGTAAACACTGCCAAGTCAATTCTTATTTGCACCACATATAGAGAACCCAATTTAGCAAATCGAGCCCCACTTCTGCCAAAATCTTCCTTACAGGCAGCTCATTTTTCTGTTCTCATAAACTGTAGTAAAGACCTGATCCAGCACAAAGGCTCAAACCCTGCCTACGGCGAAGAAGCTGTTTTGACAAGCCCATATTCTTTCCTCACTGCTGCCTTGATTCCTAGAAATCAATCAGTATCAAAAACTCTGTATGAAGACTCCATAAAAAAGCAGGACAGGGAGCAGGAGGGAGATGAAGAACTAATATGGAGTGTGCAAAGGAGCAAAAAAGGAAGAGAAGCAGAGAGCAGGACAGAGGGACAGTGGGTCAGGGAGCAGGATGGAATGACACACAAGAGTAACAACAGAGGGAGAAAGACAGGGATCTGGAGCCTCACAGAGGGATGGAGAAAGAAAGAGAGGGATCAGGAGCCCTGTGGAGAGATGGAGGAAAACAAAAAGAAAGGGGGTCCAGGGCACAGCTGAGAGGGACAGCGAGAGAAGGAGAAGGACAGGAAGAAGAGGGACAGTAGGATACAGAATGAACAAAAACCCCAGAGACAGTGAGCAGAACAGAGGGAGACAGAGAGATAAGGAGAAGGAAGGAGAGAGAGAGAGGGACAGGGAGTGGGACATACAGCAAAGAAAGAACAAGTAGGACAGGCAAGAGATGAGAGACATTGTGAAGAACAGGGAGGGATGCAGAACGGGACGAAGAAGCTGAGAACTGTAAAAGAAACAGCAATGGGCTGCAGGACAGAGACAGAGGAGGAATAAAAGAGGGGCAGGAAGCAGGACAGAGGGAGAACAAAAACCTAAAAGGGCAGGTCTGAATGGCAGAGAGAGAGGGGTTTGGAAACTAGAGAAGGAGGAAGAGGGAGCAGGACACAAGAAGAGACAGAAGAAGAGAGATACAGGGAAGCAAAGAAGTGACGTCAGTGAGGGAAAGGCAGGGGGGACACAGGCCCAGAGAGGGACCCGGACGCAGAAGAGGGGCGCCACGGCCCCAAGGGCCCAGGACTCACCACAGTTCCCCCTCTCAGTGCTGCCAAGAAAATCTTACAGTTCAGACAATTTTTTCGTTGCCTCTCTCAGCTCTTACAATATTGGGCTCCCCAGATACACAGCCTCACACGCACACTACTCAGCTGTACTGGATTTTGGTTACGCACACGCGGTGCACGCTGGCGATCTGGGCTGATGAAGACTCCTCACAGGGACCCTGCCTCATGCAGAGAGACCGGCTGTCACCTGTCTGGGGGCAACTTCCAGCCACATCCCCTTCCTGTCCTCCAGCCTCTTGATCATTTCTGGCCTAATCAACTTCAGCCTGAGCTGGATGCAGCCAACAACATCCCCAGGGGAGGGGGTGTGTCAGGCAGAGGGAAAGAGCCATGATGACTGCAGCCAGCCCCAGCTGGAGCCCTCCTGCTGCAGGAGCTGCTGCAGACACCGCTCCCTCCGCGCGCTGGCGCTGACGACACCCGCGGTAACGGAGGATGGAGCGCGCCTCAGGCCCAGCTCGCTGCTGCCAGGACCGGCCGTGGGGCAGCCTGGGGCTGTGGGACAGGCCTCGGGGAGGGGCTGGGGCCAGGGCAGCTGCAGGGGGCGAGCGGGGCTGGGGCCGCTCAGGGGGCTCTGGCAGTCGGGGTGCCCGGGGCCTGTGCCCAGGGTCTGTCTCCATCTCCTTCCCCTCCCCAGCTCTCGGGGCACTGCCAGGGCTGCCCCGGCCAGGCCCGGCTCCAGCTGACTGCCACCCATCGCAGGGGGCAGCTGGGAGCTCTGCACCAGCACCCCCGGCAGCCCCAGCCCTCACCTCAGCCGGGCCGCAGCGGGAGCAGGGCCTGCGCCCCCCGGGACAGCATGGCTGTGGGAAGGGGAGCTCCCAGCATGCCCCGGGAACAGACATGGCCGCCCGGCACTGCCTGCCCGGGACTACAGCTCCCAGCATGCCCCGGGACTACAGCTCCCAGCATGCCCCGGGACTACAGCTCCCAGCATGCCCCGACACTGCGGGGAGACCGGCCCCAGCCCATCCATGCCCCCGCAGGCCCCATGGCCCCAGAGCCCCGGTGGGGCCGGGAGGAGGAGGAGGAGAGAGGGACAGAGGGGAGAGGGAGAGGCAGGGGCAGGGAGCGGGACACAGAGCAAGGGGAGGAGGGGAAACACTGCAGAGAGACTGAGAGACAGAGGGGTGGGGATGGGATGAGGCCTGGGCCCAGTCCTGCACCCTGACATTGGTGACGATCATCGCCCTGCAGAGTGCCCAGGGCTGGGGAAGAAAAGCCCAGCTAGGAAGAATAAAATCACCCAGCTGTTTTTCTTGTTTATTTTCTTGTTGTTTTTTCTTTAAAAAAAAAATTTAAACTCTAAATGCAGCCTGCGAGGAAAAAGGACCCAGACGTACCTGGCTGGGCACTTTTAAACCTGAGCCCATCTGACAGCTCCACACTCCCCCGCTCGCCCCCGCTGCGCACACTGCACTGCCCTCCTGCAGGGACAGGCACTACCCTGTGTCTGGAGTTCTCCTGAGGAACGGCACCACCAGACAGCTCCGAGAACCACTCTGCCTGCAAAACCTTGAGCACAGCTTAATTCTGGGCCATTTTTATTCTTTCTAGGCCTGCTGGTTAAAGACTCTTCCATCAAGGGATGGCTCAGGAACATGGCCGAGGCGGTGAGGGTTCGATCACGTTGTGCAGAGGGATTCCTGAGCCAGGGACCACCCCACTCGCAGCCCGAGCCCCAGCAGCTCCAGGAAGTTGGCGAGAGCCGATCGGGTGAACAGAAGCGGGCAAACAGGAGTGGGGCATGTCTGTAAGGCAGGGCACGGCAGTTGGCACGAGGCGGTCGGCACGAGCAGGGCGCACGGGGAAGGTGCCAAGGAGCTGCGACCTAGAAGAGGGAGCAAGGAGCTGAGGTGTTAAGAACAGAGCGGGACCAGCAATGGTTGTGACCTGGTCAAAAGCTCCTGTAAGAAAGACGGTGGCAACCCAGACAGAGGTCCCATGGATGCACGCAGGTGTCCAGGCCTCCGGCTGCAGAGAGTGTCAAGGCCTGGCACTGCTAGCAGAGTGTGACAGATATAACACCCGTGTCTGGTGTGAGCAGGTGAATGATCTGCTCAGCCTGGTGGTTGAGCTAAAGGAGGAGGTGGAAAGCCTGAGGTCAATAGGGTAGTGTGAGAGGGAGACAGACTGGTGGGGTCAGGCCCTACCATCCTTGCGGACAGGGCAGTGGCACACTGCAGGACAGACACACTGCAGAGAGACTGAGAGACAGAGGGGTGGGGATGGGGAGAAGGGCAGAACAGCGAGTTAAAAGAAAAATAAGCATAGGGGACTCCAGGGAAGCTCGTGTGCGAGGCTGACAGGGAAGCGGGTGAAGACAACAGGGTCCCTTTCCACACAAGTTCTGCTCCAGAATTTCAACAGCTTCAGCGACGCTGCGTGGAGCTGCCCAAATCGATGGGCTCTACCCAAATTCCCAAGTCCCTTTGGGCTCTGCATCATCCAACTCAAATGGAGGCTGGGTGAGAAGGAGCAGCACGAGGCATTCACGTAGGGATGTAAACAAATAGCTAAAATGAAAGGTAAGTCAAACAGTCCTTCACCACTCCGACCTGGAGTAAACCACCGATGCCCACCGGAACACAGTGCCCACAGAGTGGCTCCCACCAGAGGGGGATGAAGTTCCTCCTCACTGCACTCAATGAAGAAATGACATAAAAATAAAAAGTATTTTAAAAAGAACCCTTTTATTTGTTTTCCTTCCAACCCTTTGTTCCTCTTCAGATATGAATGGTTATTTTTGGAAGTAGTAGCCACTCCAGGAGGAGTCTGAGATCTGCCGGAACTCCCAGGAGGTTTGGACCCACCCGTGCTTGCTGGTGGCGTGAAAGGCCTGTTGGATGAGCTGTGAGATGGAGATTACCCATCCGTGTCCTGTTTCAGCCGCTTTGGAAGCTTCTCTTTACTTTCACCATCACGGGATGGCGTCCGGCTGCGCTTCCCTGGCTTCCTGTCCATCCCGAGTCCTGCCATGGAACTTCCAGACAAGGCTGGTGTGTCTGCTTGAATCGTTTCTGCTTTTCTACGGATTGCTCTCATGGTGACAGGAATGGACATACATCTCCAAGACACACGACAAGGGGGTTAGAGTGCATTCTGCTGCCCTGTGGCAACATTCACTGAAGACATCTGAACAGCTTCATCAGACCTAAAGTGCACAAAGACGTTTGAACAACTTCCTCAGACATAAAGCAAGCAGTAAGGCTCACGGGCATGAGAGAGAAACAGGTCCAGGCACTGTAAATGCCCTGTCCTATTTGCACTTATCCCATCGTGCTTATCTAGCCACGAGACAACTGTGCCCTTACACATTGCCTTGCAATCCCAAAGGGAGAATTAATCAATCAATTAACTCTAACAACTAAGAGCTGACAGACCATGACCTTGTACTTCAAAGCACAGGATGCAATCTGGGTTGTTCCTCTGGTTCTGCCAGAAAATACCTTTGCCTAAGCTTGGCAAACCTAATTTCCTGCAACATTCTACTCAAGGACAATTCTACAATGTTCTGATAGAAAAAACGGCTGTTCTCACTCAAAAGGTCTGTGCTGTGCCCTGTAAACATTCCGGGTTCTGAACGAGGAACCTTGACAAAAGGCCTTTGTAAATGGACAACTGCAGGGGAGCTCCTCCACGCTTTACAGGACTTAGCGACCAGCTACAGGAGAAGGCATAAATAGGTAGGCACCTCAGACACGCACTCAAAAATAAGTAGCTGTGGTTCAACATCTGGTATGGAATTTTCCAAAGGGCTCCAAGCTTTCCTCTTTTCCAAACAACCACTACCAAAATTCACCTGTAGGCACAACGGCTCCAAAACCACTAGGACAAGTATGAGATAGATGCAAAGTTCATCTATATGATTTGGAGTGCGTGGCAGCACAAAAACACCCTGCTTACCTCTGAACAACTCTGGCAATGAAATCATCTGTACAGAGAGGAGCATCGGACAGCCCTTTGTACAGCTTGCAGTTCACATGAGTAGAGTCTTGCACATCCATTACCACTACGAGAGAGAAGGCGTTTGAAAGAGATCAAAGTCCTGGTTACAGTGGATGAAACCCTCCCTGAAACACGCTCATGCTTTTACCGAGTCCACTTACCACACACCAGGGAGTCGTTCACAGGATGCTGAAAGGATACACTAAAACAGGAGTCAGAGAGAGGACAAACTTCAAACTGCAGGATCCCAGGAGAATCTGAAAGACATGGGAACTGCTAAATTAGGGAACACAGAGGAGATGAACCAGAGGCACCAGCTCACTACCCCCGTAGAGGAGGAGAAAAATAAAAGGAAAGTAGCACGTGCCTCATTTTTTGTTCCTGCACCTGGGAAAATCACCCTGGGTTTCTGTACTGGATCTGCCTGAGCTGGAATTGATTTTCCCCTGTAGCAGCCCTCATGGTGCTGTGGTTTATGTTGGGAGCTAGAAGGGTGTTGGTAACACACTGGTGTTGTGGCTACTGCTGAGTAGTGCTTACACAGCACCAAGGCTCACTCCAGCATCTTGGGAGGGGACACAACCAGGACAGCTGACCCGAACTGACCAAAGGGATATTCCATACCCTGTGACGTTTGCTCAAGGATAAAGCTGGGGAAAAGGAGGGGAAAAGGAGGAAGGGCGGTGGGGTCACCCTTGGTCCTCTGAGGCAACCGCTACGCGTATCGCAGCCCTGCTTCCCGAGAAGGCCCCACATCGCCTGCTCATGGGAAGCAGAGATTAAATCTGTTTTCTCTTTTTGCTTCCGCACACAGACCTTGCTTTGCTTTGCTTTGCTTACATTAAAACTGCTTTTGTTTTACCCACAAGGGTTGTATTTTTTCTATCTTATTTTCTTTCCCCCTTTTTGCCCTGCTGAGAGAAGGCGGGGGGGGAAGTGACAGAGCGGCTTGGTGGGTACCTGGCCTTTAGCCAAGGTCAAACCACCACAGTTTCTTATTATCCACACATTGTATCCCACTCGATGCAATACTCACCTTCTTTGAAAACTGTTCTCTTGACACAGCTGCCGATCAGCGTGTTGTACGCCACCTGATGCCCGATCAAATCGAGGATGAGAGGAACCTGCCTTGGGTGCTGGAAGGCGATTTTACTAATCAGAGTTCCTTGAAGGCTTCTTCCATCTGGGAGAGGAGCATCTTTGTTCAGAAAGTAACAGTGCTTCTGTCCTGGAAGAGCCTGACAAACAGTTCCTGCTTTACTCCAAGTACTGCTGGGCCCAAGGCAGTAACAGACAGCTAGGAAGGAAAGGGCAGGCCCCAGATCCAAGTGACACCAAGCCATCTTTCTGGCTGAAAATGACAATGAGGACACTTTCCTTACAGTCTGAACAAGCAAAACACAATTTTGGCTCCTCAGAAGCAGTAGTGCCAAACAGTAGTCACTGTCCCCGCTAAAATAGTTTCACATGGTGTGGCATCACTTCCAGAGAAACCCTCTGATGATGAAGGGGTCAATGCCTGGGCTCTCCAGGTCATGAACGATGTCCTGAGTGTCTTTGATGGTAGTCAGCTATTTAAACCAAAAGAGGATTTGACAGGGAAGGGGGAGGAGAGCGAATGAAGCTCCTCATTGCAAAGAGAGGCAGCAGGGAAAATCTTGTTTCCGTGAGGGAGATAAGTGCTCTTTATCAGAGCTGTGGATCCGCTGGAACCACTCGCTGATGCGGGGTCCTTCTGCAGTCCCTCTCCAACTACTCCCAAGGGACAAGCCTGCTGCTTACCCATAGCAAACAGCACAAGCCCCAGAAAAGGAACCAGAGTCCTTTAGCGCTTATTCCGCAGGCCACAAGCCCACCCAGAGCACAGGTCAGCCCAAACCCAGCGCTGGCCAGGAGCAGAGCCCTTGGCCCTGTGGCAACATTTCCTCCTGGGCAAGCAAAGGGGGTGGCAGACAGCCACCTGCTTTCTCAAGCGTGTCACCTCCTCACGTGCCCCGAATATACAGACATTGATGGCATCGACAACATCCCCACATGGATGCAAGATCTCTCCCAGCAGAGCAGTGGCTTGTGGATGCAACAGAATCAGAGAATCACCTGGGCTGGAAAAGACCTTGAAGATCATCGAGTCCAACCATCAACCTAACACTGACATTCCTCGACTATACCACATCCCTGAGCACTATGCCAACACGACTCTCGAACACCTCCAGGGATGGGGACTGCCCCCCTGCCCTGGGCATCCCATTCCAATGTCTGACAACCCGTTCTGTGAACAGCTCTCCGGACCCGGCAACCGCTTTGCCTCCAAAGGGACACAAGGCAGACAAAGGCCCCCAAACACATACACACACAAAAGTTAACAGCCTGAGCACGAGGGGCTGCCTGAACTATTTTCCCCCTGTTTTCAAAGAAAAAGCTATTCCTTCCCATCAGAGCTCAGCTACTCGAGGGCAGGGAGGTATCACTCCGGGACACGGAGCGACGGGTGTGCTGGCAGACACTGCCCAGAGCTGTTTGCTCAGGAAAAATAATGCCACAGTTACATGAAATCAACGGTGACATGAAATCAGCACTTGCCTGACCACTCCTCCTGTCACTGTCTATATATGGAGCTGCTTGTTAGAGCAGCCAAACCCTCAACAGGACCAGGCTGATCAGTCTGGCACGTCAGGCTGGGTACGAGCCCTCTGAATGCTGTAAAAAAACTCCTCAAAGCAGCCGGGCAGGGAGGGAGCCCCATGGCAAACCTGGCCATCAGGCCCCGGGTACCGGCAACGCATGAATCTGTAGGACCTGAGAGCAGGGCACTGCACAAGGGTCCTTACAAACACAGTCACACTCATCTGCTGCTCCACCACACTCCTCCACCTCACGCCCAGCAATGCTTTCCAAAGCATCCCCCCATCTCCTGCTCCTCAACCCCACCGCTGCCCAGCGCAGAGCTTGGCACTGTGGGGGGAAGAACCAGCAACACCCCAACGTCTGAGCAACGGGAAGATTGGTGGGGTTAATGATCAGAGATGCTGCATGGAAAACAAGGGTCCCACCAGCACGGACAGACTGACACCACACCAGTGAATTTCAGACAACGGATGTACAACAGCAAGAACACAACAGCTCTTTCACCTTGCTAAGATCCACAGTGGGCCCCCCAGCCCCTGCTCACATGGACCCCTTCCTATGAAATCAGCCTCAACGATGACTAATTGCTACCAAATTGGGACTGACTTCTCACGTCTCCTTAGTGATACTTCTCCTAATCCACACGGCAGTAAATCAGCGCTCGGCCGTGGGAACTCCACCACCGAGGACTCTCCAGGCAAAAGCCACCAGCACAGCACGGTAAAGCAAATCCCCAAACACCAGAGAGAATTTGAGCCCCTCCCCGTGTGCAGTCAGAGCCTCAGCTCACTGAAAAAGCTCCGGGAAGCGGTGACAGCACAGGACAGGAATTATTTGCACTTAATTTGTTTTACAGGATTCTGTCTTCCAATAGATTTTCTGCTTCAAAGATGGGAACCACCCTGCCAGGATTTGGTGAGAAGGTTTTTCTGAAGTCTGTGACTTACAGCTAAGTGACCATAACGTACTTTAACAAGCCTCAAAGTTTTAAGACACTAGTTTAGGTCATCAAGCAACAACAGCCTTTTCCCTCCCTTACTTACAAAAACACATAATTCCCTCCAAAAAACCTTTTTGCCTGCCAAATTCAAGCTGAAGTCAGGAGGGAGAAGTCTGCTTGCAGCCTGAACCCCACAATGGTGGCCGTGCATTACCGTGGGGGCTCCCATCTCCCACCCACCCAGCCCGTGCCCCCCGTGGCAGCCCCGGCCCAGCTCCAGCTGACTGCCACCCATCGCAGGGGGCAGCTGGGAGCTCTGCACCAGCACCCCCGGCAGCCCCAGCCCTCACCTCAGCCGGGCCGCAGCGGGAGCAGGGCCTGCGCCCCCCGGGACAGCACGGCTGTGGGAAGGGGAGCTCCCAGCATGCCCCGGGAACAGACATGGCCGCCCGGCACTGCCTGCCCGGGACTACAGCTCCCAGCATGCCCCGGGACTACAGCTCCCAGCATGCCCCGGGAGCTCCTCCCTGCCCTCGGACCCTGCGGGGACACCGACCCCCGGCTCGGCCCTGCTCCCCCGCAGGCCCCATGGCCGCCTCCCCGGGGCTGCCTGGGCAGCAGGGCAGCAGGACAGAGGCCAGAGAGAAAGGAGAACCCACCCAGACAGGGAGGAACTGGGAAATGCAGACAGGGAGTCAGACAGAGACAGGAAAAGTAACGATGGGCTAAAGACAGAGAGGGAGGAATTAAAGAAGGGGGGCAGGGAGCAATGGTCAGAGACCAAAAATAGCAATTCTGGGCAAGTGCCCCATTTCCCGAGCACTCCCCAGGGACTGCGTCACCAGGAGCCTCCAGAAATGTGCTGCTGCAAAGGCCCTGCCCTGGGCCCAGTCCTGCACCCTGACATTGGTGACGATGCACCCTGTGCCTGCCCCCCGTCTGCGCGTGACAAATACCTCGTTATCGGGAACGGATCCATCACCAGGGCACCATCACACTCCCCCCACCCCGTCACCCCTCTTATCCCCCTCCCACTGGGATAAGAGATGGGGAACGTTTCAGACAGAGGGAGGCAGCCAGGTGCGTGAATCACTCCTTCAGGACAGCTACAGGCTCCAAGTGAGATTCCTGACAATGACCCCTCCTGATCACTTTGGTGCAGGTGGAGTCCCTGATAAACCTGCCTTCAAACGAGATTGGCATCTCTTTCAGAAAAAACCCACCCGTGGTTGCAGTATCAACCTGAATGCAAAAACGACCGGGTGTTATGTCTGTGGGCACTTTAGGCCGGAGAGCAAAGTGGATAGTCATGCTGGTTAGGGAACGAGCTGAAAGAGGTGAGGTATATTTAGTATTATAAAGAAGAAAACCCAGCACAACACAGGAGGGATTGTTGGTCTTCACTTTGTGTATAGTATATCAATACATTCAGATAAATCTTGAAATAAATCCAACTTCATTTGCAGGGCATGAGAGAGAAGAGTTTTCCTGCAGAACAACAAGGGGAACCATCTGATAGGTATGGCAAATGTATAAATTTAAAACACTTGAAAGAAGAAAGCTCTCTCCTTTGTCCCTATAGACTGCGTGTCTGTCAGCATTTGGAAGGGCAGTAACAGTTCTCGGGAAAGGGAGTGGAAAATGCAGTGAAAAACACGTGTTAGGAGAGAGTTTAACCATTGATGCATCTTGATGTTCATTAGAGCTGTTAATTTCAGCTCTTTATTTAATTGCTTGGAATTCCTAAAGAAATTCCTCTTTCGGATTCTTTATAAGGTGATGTGGCTTACAGTTCAGGAGTATGGTTAGGTTTTGATTTTTTTTTTTTTAAAAAGCAAATACCTGGAAGAAGCTCTTTTTAGTGCTCCTTTCATGTACAAGTCACTTGTCTGCTCTGTGAGTCGGCATGAAAAACAGGAGCTCTTTATATCTGAGCCCTATATATCTGAGGCCAAATGCCAACTTGTCTAATCCACAGAATTCCAGGAGAGTCAGGAATTGTATTTCTTCTTGAGGAGATTGTCTTGTGTTGCACGGCTGGTTTGGTTTAGGTGGAGTGACTTCCCCTCCAGATACCACTGATGGCTCTCCCTTCTGGGCAACTAGTCTTTGAAAGGGTAATGCTTGAAGGAAGTCACTTGGCTTTCAGAGGACACCTTTCTTTGAGGATTTGTCCTTTTCAAAGAACAGAAGCAGGGAATCGTATTTTGTTGTCTCTGTCTTCATCTTCCAAGCAATTCTGTCCTTGGACGTTCTTTGGCTTGCCAATAAAACCCCAAGCCAACCCTTTGTTTTGGCAGCTAAGAAGTTTGACTTCACAGCGGCCACTTTTTTGGAGGTGTAAGGGAGTGGCTGTTTGCCCCTTAGAAGCTGACAGATGTGAACAGAACAGAGGGATCTGAGCTCTTAGGGGCAGTCCATTGCTGTCTAAACAAAGCTCTAGTTTGACGTAAGACTTTTTTTCAAAGTTCAAATGGATTGTCAGTTTGGATTAGAGAAAAGTTTGAGCATTTGGCCTTAAGGATCTGGCTTCCTCTCAGGGGTTACAGTGCTCAGCAGATTGTCTGCAAGTATCTGCCAAGTTTAGACCCAGTCTCTTCCTCACTCTTCTGGAAACTTGTCCTGGTGTCTTCTAGTGTGATGAAATGTGCTTTTGTAATGACTGACTGCTTGGCTGCAGGAGCAGCTTTGGTATGGTAATTTTTTCCAGGGATACTTCCTTTTGGTGCCATACTGCTTTTTATTGCTGTTATTCCCTAGTTCCTTTCTGTTTCTAAAGGTGGGGTGCGGCTTGCTTGGAGGGGGGTGGGTTGTTTGTTTTGAAGATTTTTGTGGGTTATTCTTTTCTCGCTTGGATTGGGAAATCTTTCTGGTTTGGATCCAGGCTTTTGTGCTGATCAGAGAAATGCCTTTGCATGCCTTACAAAAGGGATCTGTATTGCTATCTGAAAAGACTTCTGGAATGTGGGCACACCCAGACACCTCTGCTGCTTCTGCTGATGGCCCCAGGAGAGCCAGAGCTGTTTCGGAAGCTTTTGCTCTGTTACCTTGCCACACCAGTTGAAGCCTCTCTGTTGCAGAAGCGCGGGTGGCAGCGTTTCACATGTGCACGTGAACACACACGCACACACAGATGCACACGCATGTGCACTCTCTCTTCATATATATATTTTAGTTAACCTTTTATATCCCTACAAAGGTCACAGAATCAGAGAACTGGCAGTCAAAATTTCCACTCTCTGGACTATGCAGAGGAAACATTAGAAATTGACGCTCTAAATCAGTCCTTCTGTTTCAGGTCTTTTGGCTCAGTCACCATGCCTTTATGGATGTTGTGACTGTTTGTTACGTGTGTCCTTCTTACTGCTGCTGTGTCTCCTGCCTCCACCCTCGGCCAGGCTGAGTGAGTGGGCACCAAGGTGAAGGTTAAAGAAGCTCTGAGGATGAAGGTGGCCCCTGGGCTCATTAGTGACATGTCCATCAGCGATCTTTATAAATATGTAAAGGGTGAGTGTCATGAGGATGGAGCCAGGCTCTTCTCAGTCACATCCAGTGATAGGACAAGGGGCAATAGGTGCAAGCTGGAACATAGGGGGTTCCGCAGAAATATGAGGAAGAATTTCTTCCCAGTGAGGGTGACAGAGCACAGGCACAGGCTGCCCAGAGAGGGTGTGGAGTCTCCTTCTCTGGAGACATTCAAAACCCACCTGGATGCGTTCCTGTGTGACCTGATCTAGGTGTTCCTGCTCTGGCAGGGGGATTGGACTAGATCTTTTGAGGTCCCTTCCAATCCCTAACATTCTGTGATTCTGTGATCTTGAGCTCTCTCTGTGCTCTCTTGCTTGTCACATAACACACATCCCTTTTTTCCAGCTGCTGAGATACATTAAAATCTAAAAATATATAGGTTTCCAAATACTGCTTTCCCATGTAAATAGCGGCAGGCGGGGTGTAATGACGTCATAAACAGGGTGACATCACCCCATGGCAATGGGGAAGGTTTCATTCCAGTGCCCTGGAGGCAGTGGCCATGGCAACGGGAAAGGTACACATTCCAGTGCCCTGGAGACAGTGGCCATTTGGGGAAAGCTTGAACTGTGGTAGGTGAGACCAAGGGGGGTGCTCCCAACTTGGAGAAAATCTGGGAAAACCTCCGAGTGGGTTTTAGCAGAGGGTCTTTATCTACAGGATGTGGATATTGGGTGGTCTGGGGTGACACTGGGGCACAAGCGAGGCGAGGCTGGGTCACAGTCCGTGGCAGAGCTGTTTGGTCCCCTCCCCACAGCGGTCTGGCTGCCAGAGCACAGTGATCTGAGCACATCATCCACCGCCCTGAACCCCAGACTGGGTTGGGGATAACGTGCTGGTAACAGGGCAGGCGAGAGGTGGTTTGGTGACTGGACCAAAGCCAGGTGAGGGGTCCCAGTGGTCCCTTCTGTCCCGTTTTCCCCCCTGCAGGTCCGGCCAGCTGCAAAGTGCCCAGCCACGCTCTCCTGAGCTCAGGGCTGCAGCTCTGAAGCTCTCCCAGCCCTTTATTTCCGTCCTCTCACGTGTCGTTGGCAGAGCTCCATGTGCCAGAGACACCCAAGGGGGCAAAAATTCAGACAGGACCTTTGCGTCCTGCCCGGTCCTTCCCTCCCTCACACCGACACAGAGCTTCGGCTTCTGTCCCCAGCGCTGGGGGCGGGGTTGGTTGGTGGGGGGCAAGCAACAGTTTGGAGCTGCTGTGAAGGCTGTCCCAAACCCTCCTGGTTTTAATCCCAAATCTGTGACTTCCCTCAGCATCACTTTGCAGCAGTGACTCATGCACCTGGCTGCCTCCCTCTGTCTGACACGTTCCCCATCTCTTATCCCAGTGAGGGAGGATAAGAGGGGTGATGGGGTGGGGGGAGTGTGATGGTGACCCAGGGGTGGGTGCAACCAACACACACAGGGTGCCATGGTGCCCATGGAGGGGGCAGCCCTGTTGCTCCCTCCACCGGTGCGTGCTGGGAAAGGTTTCTGGGGAGGTTTCATCATGAAATCATAAAATCATAAAATGACTTGGTCTTTGAAGGTTGTCTTGCAGTTCTTCAGTGCAGCCGGTGCCGAGGGGAGTGAGGTGCCCGGCTGCTGCGGGTCCAATCCCCTGGTGTTCACAAACCCAGGCCAACGGAGAGGGCTTTTTTCCCCCTTTTTAGATTGTTTTTCAAGTCCCTTTGAGCCCTTTGTCTCTCCAGCTCCCAGTGAGTGGAGCGGCCCGTTTTGGGAGGAGAAGGGCTAATGCCTGTGCTTTTGTCATCGCAGGCAGAGAAGTTCAGGACAGCCGTGCACATGCTAAAAGTCAATTTTGAGCGGCCACCTCGTTAACGGGGGATAAACCCAGATGAACCATGCTGGGAGGGTGGGCATGAGTGTTAGCGCTGGGAGCTGCGGCTCACCCAGTGGCTGGTGTTTTAGGGTGCTGTAGAGCTTGGGGTGCTGCTGCTTTGGGGATTTCTTCCCCTGATTCTCATGGGTTTCCTTCCAGTTGAAAGAATTGGCCAACTTTGCCTTCGATGTCTGGCGGAAGAAAAATATGGTGAACCACAGGAGATCCCACATCGTGGACTTCTTCCGGCACATTGACAAAGACCAAGATGGGAAGATCACCCATCAGGAGTTTATGGATGGCATCCTGGCCTCTAGTAAGTCCCTGTCTGCCCATAACGAGCTCCAAAAATGGCCACCTCAGTGTGACCAGAGGTTGTCCCTGCTGGAGGACCGAGATGCAGACCATGCTCTGACATCCCTGGCTCTGATGAGTGAGGTCGCTGCAACAGTTGCTCATTTCTTTCTCCTTCCAGAATTCCCCACCACGAAGCTGGAGATGACTGCGGTGGCCGACATCTTTGACGGTGATGGTGATGGCTACATCGATTCGTGTGAGTTTGTGGCTGCTCTCCATCCCAACAAGGATGCCTACCGCCCCTCCACTGATGCGGACAAGATTGAAGATGAGGTAAAGGACTGAAAGAGATGGGTGCTTGGGGGTGTGGGGTGGTTCAGGCTGCAGGGTGGCAGTGGGGGTGACAAAAATGATGGAGAAAAGGGATCGTGGTGGTGCTGAGCTAAAATAATGAGCTGGTACCATCAGTACCTACTGTGTTTTTGAAGGAAAGGCTGCTTAGGGCTGTGTGTTATCTGTGTGTTTAAGGTTGGACTTGATGAGCCTAGAGGTCCTTTCCAACCATAGTGGTTCTATGATTCTATGATTCCAAGTGCCTTGTATTGGGGGAGACTCTCCAAATCCTGATCCCTTACCTCTCTTGGTGGTGGCAGGTCACCAGGCAAGCGGCCCAGTGCAAGTGTGCCAGGAGATTTCAAGTGGAGCAGATCGGCGAGAACAAATACCGGGTAAGTCAGAGGGGGCTGGCAGCACAAACCCTGCTCCTCCTCCCCACTGGGGCGGGGGGGATCACCAGCCTGGCACAGGGGACCCCTCCTGGGCTCCCCAGGGTGAGACGGAGACCTCGTCCTCCGGCCCCCAGCAGAGGTGGCTGAGCTGCGTTTGCCCAGCGCCATCCTCAGCCCCAGGGCGTTCCCTGGATCGGGAGAGCCTAAAAGTGACCCTGTTCTGGGGCAGCGCCCCATGAAACGCCGCATTCACTCCGCCGGCCGCCGCCCTTGAAGTTTTCCTTGCGGATGAGTGTTCCCTGCGCCTGTGTTTTTCTCAGCTCACTCTCGAAGGATTCCCTTAAAGAGTCTCTTTGTAACGAGCTTGCTGTTGACGTTTCACATGGTTCACCAAGGTGGACTGGTGTGAGAAGCCAACAGCAGAGCTCCTCACTCTCCTCCTGCTCTCTGTTTTTGGGGCTGATGCTCCAGCCGGGAGGAGCCGAGCCACAGCGCTCGCCCCCCCACACCTGCACCAGCCCCCAGCTCCCCAAGCTCCTCCCTTACACCCAAATAGCATCAGCCCCACAGATTCCTAACAACGTGCAGTGAACAGGTCTCATGATTGTTGCACTGTTAATATCATAAATGTTTTTTCTTGTTTTTCTTTCCCCTCCTCTTCCTCTCAACTCTCCTCCCCCCCCAGCCCCTCTCCCTCCACACCTCCTCTCCCTCCGTAGTTCTTCCTCAGCAATCAGGTACAGTTTGCCTTTGCAGTGTTGTCTCTCACCTCTATTTAGTTTTATTTTCTTTAACGAAAGTTGCTTTGTGTGTCTGTGATGCTGCTCTGTCCTTTGGTGCTGAGGGAGGATGTGATTTGTGAGCGCTGTGAGCCTGGTCCAGAGGAGTGCTGGAGCTTGAGGTGCTGGGGGGCACACCTGAAAAAAAAGCTGCGTTGGGCAGAAAAAACGGGAAAAATTCAATGGAAAAAGCAGGATTTCACAAAAATGGGGAGTTTTTTCTCTCCATGGCTCCTTTTTCTCATACGTTGGTGATGCTGATGGAAACCATTGGCAAACCATGACACCCTGTGGCAGGGAGCACCAAGATGCTGATGGGCTCGTGCCCCTCCCTCAGGGCCCAGCCAGCCCAGGTCAAATCACAGGGATACAATTGCCTGCATGAGGGCTGGACCAGGCTCTGGTGGGTTTGGGTCGCAGTCACCATGGAGTGAGAATGTCGATTCCACCCCTTTAACCCTGTAGGTAACGAGAACTAAACCCTCATCCCTGTTACACCCACTGAGTAACTCCTAACTGGAGCCAGGCTGCCAGCACCTGCATGTCTCCCCCTTCCCCTGTGACCTGAGATGAGGGGTGCAGTGTGCGTGAGTGCGGCCGGTCTGGGGGCCTGAGCTCTTCTTTTAACGGGGCTGGAGCATCACGTCTCATTCTGATGTCCCCGCTGCCCCGGCTTGAACAGAAAACCATATATTTTCATGTGGAATGACAATGCCCTACCAAAAACATGCCCATCAAGAAACAAACTTGGATGTCCAAAGTGGATAGATCCAAGAGAGCTCTGGCTTTAATTTAGGGAGTGATGGAAGAAAAAGCGCATTTTCCCACCAGGGTCCCATGTCACCATGGGAAGGAGGGTTGGAGATGCTGTTACCTCCTGCCCTTCTGCCTGCCGTGACCCATCTGACTGGGGCTTTGCACTCTCTGTTTTCTTTTAATCTCTTGGGGTTTGTGTTCCTGTCCGCCTAGGGAAAACGTTGCTGCTTTTTTCCTATTTTTTTAATCATTCTGAAGGTGGTTTTGCTTACACAGGCTGGTTCCTCTGTCTTCCCAGCACAGCATTCCTCTGTAGACCTGGATGCAGAGCTGCTACATCCCAGCCAGGCTCCCAGCATCCTGCATCAGCTCTACCAACCTCCCGGTGCCTGTTCATGGCTCTCCAGAGGATTTAGGCAGCTTTAAAGAACACATGCTTGTGAATTGGGGTGCACTTGTTTGACATTGCAAGTGTTTAAAATCACTGATGAACACTGCTATCACTAATGAACACTGCTAGGGGATTCCTGCCTGGATTCCCATCACTCTGCACTCACCAAAACATCCTGGCTGGGCATTCTCGGTGGTGGGGGCTTTCTGGCTGGTGATTGGTGGGGTCAAGTCCGAGGCTTGGTGAAATCTCTGGCTTTCAGACTTGACGAGAAGAGGTTTCTCACTCGGTGGTGCCGTCTCGCTGATTCACCGGCACCCAGTGATCTCAGTCAACCGGCTCTTTTCCATGGGGGCTGCACTGGGAGGGTGATTGCATTGCCAGCCTCTATTTCCTTCATGATAAAAGAAAAACAACCCATCCAAAGACCAAATTCCAAGTTCTCATTTGCTGCTCTCAAAAAATTCTCACTTTCCAGCTTGAAAACAAAAGGATTTGGATAGGTGCATCACCACACAGCAGAAAACTCCTATAAATTGGTACTAAGCTGCACTTATTCCAGAAGAACCTATCTGGAGAAACTTTAAAAGTATTCAAGAGGTCCATAAAAGCATTTGGGACCCCACAGAGCAGTCCCAATAGCTTTTCCCTGGTGCAGCCTGCTGTGGGAAGGAGCCAAGTGTCCCTTGTTGTATGTGTCCCTCCCTTCATGTCTGAACTGTTCCTTGGCTCCACAGTTTGGTGATTCCCAGCAGCTGCGGACGGTCTGTATCCTGCAGAGCACCGTCCTGGTTCGTGTGGGTGGAGGATGGATGGCCCTGGATGAATTCTTAGTGAAGAATGATCCTTGCAGAGGTAAGGCATTTCCTGGGGTTTGTACAGCTGGGGTCTTGTCACCCAGTAAGGGGAGTTTGAGAGCTTGTCTGCTGTGACTGTGAATGACCAGGCAGTACCAGAGCAGGTCTGGGTTATCCAAATAACAGACAGGAACTGGAAAAAACAGATCCAAAGCAACCCAGAGACCTTAAAATCATGAGCTTTGGTGATAATGCCGCAAACCTCGCAGGGTTTAGCCAGGTGTCTTAGGAGGAGCAGAGGGGAGGGTTGTGTTCCTTGGTTTTAAGACCCCAGCGAGCGGAGCTGCGTTGCCATGCTGGGGGCTCTCAGCTTCCCTTTGGAGCAGTCAGTGTGTACATGTGGCTCTGTGGGTGATGGAGTCAGCTTTGTAAAGGTGACCTGAAAGAATCTGAAAGGTTCAAAGCCAGGAGGAGGTGAAATCCTGGGGCTGAGATGTGCTGGGGAGAAGATGCTCCAGCCAGGATCCATGAATCCAGTACTGGCACACTGGGATGTGGCCATGGGCTGGTGACAGCCCAGCCCTGTGCTATTGAATGAGGAGACACTTCTCCTGTGACTTTGAACTCCTGGATTTCTCTCTGATGCACTTCTAAGTACAAGTTTTCTCAGTTCCTTTGCTGTCTTCAGAGCAGCGGCATAAGGAACTAATTTGGAAACCCTGAGTTGTGCAGGACCCTGCACCTTAAATACCTGTTTGCAGCAAGAGCTGCTGATGGTGGTGGGAAAACTGAAGTTCAAGAAGATCCTAGATGAACTGAGCTTAACGAACGTACAGCAGCACATCAGAAGGGAAGAGGAACTTAGATCCTGGGGTTTTATGACTGAACCATATTTGCTGGGACACGTTTGGAAGGGATGGTTGGGATAACACAGACCGGGGTCGCGTACCACGGGCCTTTCCTCGACCTTCAGTCTTGAGGTTTGATGGTGGCAAGACGTTTTAGGATGAGAGTGATGCTCTGCACAAGAAAGCAGGAATCTGTCATGTTCTCCCATCAAAACTGCCAGGAGCCCTCACAGGAGCATCCCCTGGTGCGGTTCCTGGGGGGATGGTGGGATAAGCATCTTCTGGGTGGTCCATGTGAGGGTCTCAATGGTCTCTAACCCCCAGTTACCCATTGTTGGAGGCTGATAAAGGACCTGGGTTGGATCTAAGTCCCCGTTAGCCATTGTGGATTGCAGATCTGTGTGTCTGGGGGGCGTTATAACCCACTGTTACCAATTGTGGTGGCAGATCTTTCTGTTTGTGTGGGAACTAACCCTCCATTACGCATTGTGGGTGGCGGATCTTGGCGTCTGGGTGGGCTCTAACCCCCCACCCAGTTGCAATTGTGGATGGCAGATATTGGGGTCTGGGAGGGTTTTAACCCCAGTACCCATTTTCAGTAGCCAATCTGGGGGTCTGAGTGGGATCTGACCTCCCCATTATCCATTTTGGTTGCCAGGTCTGGCTGGGGTCTGGGTTGGCTCTAAGACCCTGTTATCCGTGGTGGGTAGCGGATCATGGAGTCTTGGTGGCCTCAAATTCCCCTTTGCCCATTGCCAGGGGCAGATCTGGGGGCCTGGGTGGTTTCTAAGCCCGTGTTACCCATTGTGAGTGGGGGATCCTGGGGTCTGGGTGGGCTCTCACACTCATACACCTTCTGGGTGGTGGATATTAGGGTCTGGGTGGGCTCAAATCCCTTGTGACCCATTGTGGGTTGTGGACAGGGTGTTGCTATTGGCTAGCACACCATGTTACCCATTTGTCATCTCTCACACTGTGGGTTAGGAGGGAGGTGAATTTTTATGATCCTCTGGATGAGGGTGGCGACCGATCTCCACGTGGTGGAGCCGCAGCGTCAGCCAACTCACGACAATGATTCGGTGGAGCAATACAGGAAAACTTTATTGAAGTTACAAACTGAGTATCAATAACGAGTGGTTTCATGGATATGGCATAAAAGACTCGAGCATGACAACCAAACACAACCCACAACCAAAATCTGTATAAAAGATACCTCAGGGCAACCATCAAATCCATCACAATCAAACAAACCCAACCAACCACCAAAAAAAATATATTAAAAAAGTACCTCAGGGCAACAATGAGATCTGTTGGGACAACTCGGCTCCTTCCTTGGCTGCTTGCACGGCTACGTTTTCCCAACCACTGATCATTTACTGCTCACTTCTCTTCAACGCCCATCCTCGTTCAAAGGTAACGGTGACTGGGCTTTTGGGACACGTCACAGAGTAGGGAGATACGGGGTCAAAGCAGGTGGGCACCACCTACTCCTGTCTGCAGCTGCGGGAGGTGCCGGGCAGAGCCAGCCTGCTGTCACAAAGGGTGTCCCAGGGCCGGGGGGTCGTAAGGGGTGTCCACGAGCAGCTCCTGCCACACTCTGTCCCGCGGCTGTGCTGGCAAGAGCGAGCGTGGGCTGTGCTTGATGGTGGGGTCACTCAGCTCCTTGCTGTCTGCATTTCATTCTACAGCCTCTTGTTCTTCCCAGGAATTTCATCCTTTTTCCTCCCTCCCCTTCCCACCAATTGCAGTCCATGGAAAAGGTAACTCTCCGTTTCCTTTTGGACAGGGGATGGTGTAGATGGAGACAGGGCGGATGCGTGGGTTGGCCTGCACCTCCCTGGGTGCCAGCTGAGCTCTGGCATTACAGCTGGGGCCGATGCGGGCTGGCAGCACAAGTCCCTTTTCCCAGTTGTCCTTATGGGAGCACATCCTCAGAGGGACAAGTCTAGAGACGGCGGCCCAGGGCTTTCCAAAACCAAAACAGCAGGATCTCCTTTAAAATATGATTTCTTTGCAGGCACGAGTATCAGAATGGCTCTGCCAGAAAGGGACCTTCCCCTGCAGGACCTTTGCATGACCTGGCAGCAGACACGCAGCGTCGGAGCCGGCCTCTACAACCTCGGCAATACCTGCTTTGTGAACTCCGTGCTGCAGTGCCTGACGTACACCGCGCCACTGGCCAGCTACATGCTCTCTTGCCAGCACAGCCAGTCCTGTGAGTCCTTGTGACATCTTTTACATCTCTTGGGCAGCTCTGAGGATGAAAAACAAGAGCAGTGACCCTGGGAAGACAGCGCTTACTTTCCCTCTAGAAGCTGCCTTTGAAAACTGCCTTCAGCACGGGGTCGGCCCAGCGTAGGGAGCACGTGACTTTGATTTCCTGCACTGTGCCTGAGCTCCCAGGGAAGACCAGTTCTGGCTTCCTGTGGTAAGGAAGGGCCTCCCAAAGGCAATGTCTTCAGTGAGCCTTTGGCCTCTGGAGTTCCTGCTGCTACTGGAAAGATGCTAAAATAGAGCATGTGGCACCCTGGAGCCTCCCAAACTGTCTGTTTTAATACAGACGTAAGGGATATACTTCTTCTATACGCTCCTGTGCAATAACCTGCCACAGGGCTGCTGAGCCACTGGCCTCTGAGCACAAGAGGATGTAGAAGGGAGAGTGGGGATTGTACCTGTCACGTGAACGTGGGGCGGTTCGGTGGGTTTATTCCTGGAAGGTTTACCATAGCTGTTCACCTGACTGAGAGGCTTCCCTCCTCCCTCCCTCCCTTCCTTTCCTCTTTCCCTCCCTCTTCAGGTGTGCAGCAAGGGTTCTGCATGATGTGTACAATGCAGGCACACATTCAGGAGGTCCTGTCTTGCTCAGGCGGTGCCATCAGACCCAAGGGTGTCGTCAGTCAGCTTCCACGTGAGTCATTTCAGATGGTTTCATTGGGAGGTATTTCTCCTGTCTGAACAACACGGTGTGTAACTGCTTTTGCCAGGTTCACGTGAAGGAGGAGAGCTTTTAGAGGGGTAAGCTTGCTGTCCTTTTGCTCCGAGATCAATGTGAAAACCTTATTCTTAGGAATAGGACGTTTCCAGCTTGGCACCCAGGAAGACGCCCATGAATTCTTCTGCTACGTCGTGGATGCCATGCAGAGAGCTTGCTTGAGCAGAGACAGCGAGTAAGCATAAGCACACGACCACTGACGTGTTCTCCAGCCCTTCCGACGCCTTCCTTTACGACCATCAGTGAAAACCTCTATCCGGGGCCTTCCTAACAAGGAAAACTCTTGGGAGAGGTAACTCTCTGCCTTCCACCTTCTGAGCTCCCATTACCATTTCTTTCCAGCCGGGACACATCTTCTCAAGCTAGCACAGTCATGGATCAGGTCTTTGGAGGACTTCTGCGATCTAGAGGTACTTTTTAAAGATACCCCTGTCCTTACCATTATCTGTGACTCTATGTGTGGCAAACAGCTTCTCGTACACAGCAGTATGGCCAGTGTGTCTATTGCAGTACACATTGGCCGTTGCAATGGGCAGTCAGTCTCCTTCCCATCCTGAGAAGCATTTCTCGTTGCCTTCTAGTAACCTGCTTGAGCTGCAAGGCTGTTTCCGACACCTACGAGGCATTCCGTGACATTCCTTTGGCTATCACGGTAAGGTGATTTGAAATTGTGGTGCAAAATGCTTCAAGGCCCCGGCAAGGGGCCTCGTTTATCTCCTATAAACTCCAGTGACTTCCAACTGTGGGCTCTTACCACGCAAGAGCTTGGTGGTGGGTGGGAAGGGAACTGGACGTGCGTGCTCCTTCCCTGGAAGCCCCGTAAATGGTCTCCCTGGGCTGGGTGTCAGCTGGGCAAAGAGCAAGAATGGTACCTACAGCCACGATGGCACTGTCACACTGCCTTGCCTTGGACTACCTCAGTGCACGTCTGATTGCTCTTGCTGTTTCTGACTACGTGTCCCACAGGCAGCTCTGGTATGGCCCAGGGGCAGCTGTTGGTGGGCATAACGCTGGTACCACACGGGTAGCTGTTCTTGGGATACTGAGTTTCCAGGAGCTTAGTGCTCTCCTTTCTTTCTCATCCAGGAAGCCTCATCTGTCCGTCGGGCTCTGAAAGGCTTTGTCACGCCTGAGCTGCTGGATGGCTACAGATGTGGACAGTAAGATTATTACTCATGACATCTTCACAGGAGATACTGGGTTACAGTAATGCATGTCTGGGAGCACTAGAGGTTTGGACTTAACTGAGAAACCCACTCATGAGAGGGCTTGGGTTTTTCTCCCTTTTGTGGTTTGGGTTTTTTTTCCCCTTCCCCATACACCTGATCCACTCGAATCATCCGGAACTGGGCAAATATCACATTTGTTTCTGAGACGGGTAATCTTTTTCCCTTCTGCCTGAATATTGTGAAAGCTTTGATGAGGATTTTCTTCCTGGCATTGTCTGCCCTGGAGGTGGTCAACCTTCCTAGCTGTGAAGTTGCCCACTGAACTCCCCCTCTGGCCAGAAGGGAAAAGACGAGTCCCCTGTGCAGGGGTGAGGCAAAGCAAGGAGCAGCTCTGGACAGCGATTTGGCAACAGCAGCTTCCTCGAGAAAGCAGTCAACAGTTTCGCTGCCCAGGATTTTTGGATGGCTGCGTCCCTGTCCAGGAGACCTCACTCCTCGGAGCAGCAGCAGCCCCCGCTGGCGCTCTGGACAGTGCCGTGCCTCCTCCTTGCGTTGTCAAGACTGTAGAGCGCTGCTCTCCAGAGTGCGCCACCCGAGACCGAAGCTGCCTTCAGTGAGAGCACGTGGGCTTAGGGGGTCCACAATGCAAACGTGGGCACACGCTAGTTAGTTAGGCAAAACAAGCCTTAACTCAACCCTACATGGGTGGCGGTGGAGTGGGGAGAAGACAGGTTAGAACCATTGGGATCCACAACTGTCTGTGCTTGTTTTCAAGGTGTGAACAGCTGAGCCGTGCGGCCAAGACACTTACAATACATCGTTCCCCCAGTATCCTGACGCTGTGCCTGAACAGATTTGATCCTTTCTCAGGCAGAAAGATTAACAAGGTGTGTATACAAGGGCACTGCAACTTTGTCTGCTTGGAAGACCTTTCTTGAAGGAGAATCCCTTTTTGGAAGTTGTTAGCGTCCCACGATGGCGATCGACCACAGCCATCTAAGAAAAATCCATGCAAGAGCTATGCCTTGCTCTTTCCCCTGTGCTAAGAGGGAAACCCCAATGTGAAGACAAGCACCTACTCTGTGCGTAACGAGCTGGTTTGGCTGAGAACAGTTTCCTGCCGCTTCAGTGACGAAATGGCAACACCGTTTTTGATGAACCAAGAAGATCTATTTCTAGACCTCTAGCCTGGTGACAAGGTCTTCTCAGGCTGCTTCCTAAAGACTCTCAGGATAATTTTGGTCTCTCTTTAGGTTGTGAAGTACCCAGCATATCTGAAACTCGGTGCATACATGTCTCAAGCGCCTGAAGAACCACTCGTCTATTCTTTGTACGCCGTCCTGGTCCACCAAGGTTTCAGCTGTCACGGGGGACACTATTACTGCTTTGTAAAGGTAAAAGTCAACTTTCTGATTTGCATTGCTGCATTGTGTCCTTCAGTGGTGGCCTGCCTGTGCTTTCCTTTACAAAACTGTCGCTGCTGCTGAGGAGACAATCCCTGTGCGCCGCGGTCTGGGATCCCATCCCAGGAGAACAACCACAAGCACGAACGTCGTGGATAGCTGTTCCGATTTAATGCCGCGCCACAAAGGCTTTTATACCCATACACCCGAACGCTCCCCGAATCGCCCGCGCATGACCAACCCCCCTTCCCCAGATGTGTGAGCTACCCCCCGGCGTGTGATCTGCCCCCCTACTCGCAGCCGTGCTCTATCTGTTCCCCTTCATCTCTGCAGGGACGACTCCCACACATTCTTGTAACTTGCTGCTTCCAACTTTGCAGCATGCTGCCTCCATCTTGTTTGATTCAGATACCTACCACAACCCCGCAGTTCATCTGAAGACAGCGTTACCTTTCTTTGCAGGCCCGCGATGGATGTTGGTACAAGATGGATGATGCATCTGTGGTTCCTTGTGACACCAGGATGGTTCTCCACCAGCAAGCATATTTACTCTTCTATGCCAGGTACCAACAAGTGTGAAAGGGTGCTCAGAACACACTCCCTCTCCTGTTATTGCTCATGTTGCTGCTCTTCTCCTCTGGTGGGTTTTGCTCTCTGTCCTAGGAGAGAACGACTGTTTGTCCAGTTGAGCTCTGTCTCTCCTGTGGCTCGCCAGGTCCTTTCTTCTCCCTCCTTGTCTGGCACTAAACTGTTGCACTTGTGTAAATTGCTAGCTGCCTGCTCTCTGAGGCTGGCTAGCTGCAAAAAGAGGTGAAATGGAGGTCCTAGAGGGTAGGACCCAAGTTACTGCTCTGAAAGGGACAGACACAGCTGGAAGACCATGATCTCATTCCCAGCTTCTAGTGCTGGTTCAGTCTTCTGTGTGTCGTATCAAGTGCTGCCAGAAAATGACAGGACGAGACTGAAGCCACAAAGAGGCTGCAAGAACAAGCCTAGACTAAGATCAGTGTTGTTTCTCCAGGAACCATGATTTGACTCCTGGAGGAGACGCTGAGTGCCAAGAGACAACGAGCACTTGCGTGGCAAAGCCAGACCGAGTGCTGAAGAGCCCGTTTTCTGGAGGCATCGGGGGACCGAGAAATCAAGAAGGTGGAGTAAATACACACAGGATGCCAGGGAAGAGACAAAGATGGGACTCTGCAGGAACTCGCCCTCAGCACTGCCGCAGGAAGAGAGCGTCCTTGGACACCAGAAAGGGGCAGAAGCTGACCAGCCCCCAACCAGACTGCCCACCTCCCAGGCAGAGGCGCGCTTGCTGCGCAGAAACGCAGAGGCACGCTCGCCATCAGCTGGCACGTGGAGGTGAGAACCTGCGTGGCTCTTCCCCCTGCAAGAGAAACAGCCCTGGGGATGGCAGCAGCTCCACAGGGAACGGCGTGCGGGGCTTGAGCAGCCACAGAGCAGACTGCCGTCCTGGTTCAGTAGGTGAGCGGCAGCCGAGGAAACGCTCCCTACAACAACGTGTGCTCCTACCAGTGCCAGTTCACCCAGAGGCTGCAGGCTCTGTCCAGGCAGAGGGAAAACGAGTGTGCAGAAAGAGGAAACAGTCCCGTGCAGAGGGGGCTGGAAGTGTGCCCAAAAGACAGCAGCGAAGGACAGAAGCGAGCACTCTGGTGATCCGGAATTGGCAAAAGAAAAACATAAGAAAGCTAAAAGGAAAAGAAATCCAAGGAGAACTCTGGAGAGAAGGACTTGGAAGTAAGCAACATGTGAAGCATCGCCAGCAGATGCTGCCTTACTCTTTGCCAAGTGTTGCAGGTGTGTGGCTGATGGACAGACATTCTCCAAAGAATGCTAACCATCAAACTTGACATTTACAATTGTCCTGGTTCAGCTAGGATAGGGTTAATTTTCCCCAGCAGTTGGGAGGGAGCTACAGCCAGCGTATTCCATCCCATGCTGACCATGTCCGCGTGCCCAGGTGCGGGCAGTGCAGGAGCCGCTTTTGTCCCAAGCTGTCCCTCGTGCTGTGTCCGTGCAGGATATCTCTTGTTCTGTACATTATCAGCACTGTTATTATTGTTACTCGGTCTGTTGTTGTTACACCGCTGTATTAAATCCTCCTTATCTCAACCCCAGGGTTTGTGTTTTACTCCCTGTCCCGTCCCCGTCCAAGGGTGGGGGAGGGGCAGCGGCAACGTGGTCTCGGGTCCCAGCAGGGTCTAACCCACCACAGTCTGGCACCCAACGAGGAGCACGAGAGGGTTAAGGACAAAAACCTGACCAGAGTGTGTTAAAACAATCTGTTAGGTGCAATTTTCTGTTTATATATTTGTATTGTTTGAGTAAGGTATATTTACAATGCTGGGCAACTTGCTTGCATGGTGGGGCTGTATTAATCCTTGTATCCACTGTGTGCTCCTCATGCTGGTGTTTGTCGGTGGAAAATGTGTCAAGAGTCTTGTTTTGCTGTACTGGATACTGACTACTTATGATACAGTTGCATCACTGCTTGTGGGGGTGAGCCGGTGCCTGTGTGTGGCCTGGGAATTTGTTAGTGGTCTCACCCCATCTATGGGTGAGCCAGGGGAAGAGGCCTGCCCAGTTTTTGAGAGTTTTGGAGCATCCAGGCCAGCGTGTTCGCAGTGCAGTGTTTTCTGAATGTCTGCCAAATCCTGTTTTGGGTGATATGGTTCTTCCCCAGCAATAGTACCACCCAGAGACCTGCCCCGAGGCCAGGCAGTTATGAGTGGCAAGGTGTGTGGGAAAAAATCGGCAAGGGCCTAGGTCAGTGGTCACCCCCAATGGTTTGGAATTTCACCCCCGACCAAGAGTCCTGATAAACTAGTGGAGCATTTAGAAAAGGTGTGTTGCCAACCTGACAAACCCCGGGAGACACGACTCACGTGTACTGCAATCAAACAAGCCAAGCGGGTAAAGCCCCAGGGGAATGGAGGGCGATGGCTGAGATATAAATACGGAGAGGCCTGGCAGATCGACTGCATCACACTGCCACAGACCTGCCGAGGCAAGCACCACGTGCTCACAATGGTGGGAGCAACCACTGGATGGCTGGAGACGTATCCAGTGCCCCACACCACTGCCCAGAACACCATCCTGGGCCTTAAGAAGCAAGCCCTGTGGCGACACGGCACCCCAGAGAGAACTGAGTCAGACAATGGGACTCACTTCCGAAAGAGCCTCACAGACGCCTGGGCAGGAGAACACGGCATCGAGTGGGTCTGTCACATCCCCCACCACGCACCGGCCTGTGGAAAAATTGAACACTACAATGGACTGCTAAAAACTACACTGAAAGCAATGGGAGGTGGAACCTTCAAACACTGGGACACACATCTGGCAAAGGCCACCTGGTTAGTCACCACAAGAGGATCTGCCAGTCGAGCTGGCCCGGCTCAGTCAAAACTTCCACGTACGGTAGACGGGGATAGAGGCCCTGTAGTGCACATGAGGGATGTACTGGGGAAAACGGTCTGGGTTAGTCCTACGCCAAGCAAAGGCAAACCCACCCACGGGATTGCTTTTGCTCAAGGACCTGGGTGCACCTGGTGGGTGATGTGGGATGCCACCATCCCTCCTGAAAGGTGGCATCGAAAGGGCAGCTGCGGCCCTGTGCCAGGGACTGCACTGAAGGAAGTATTGACCCAGATGCCTCCTCATTTCACTGCTGTCCTGCAGTCCCTGTCGGAGCAGTCCATGCCCTGGAGACAGCCTCCCTTATCCCGTTTGCCAGCGCTTACTCCAAAGTCACAGAATCACAGAATGTCAGGGATTGGAAGGGACCTCAGAAGATCATCTAGTCCAATCCCCCTGCCAGAGCAGGAACACCTAGGTCAGGTCACACAGGAACATGTCCAGGTGGGTTTGAATGTCTCCAGAGAAGGAGACTCCACCACCTCTCTGGGCAGCCTGTGCCAGTGCTCTGTCACCCTCACTGGGAAGAAGTTCTTCCTCACATTTATGTGGAACCCCCTATGTTCCAGCTTGCACCCATTGCCCCTTGTCCTGTCACTGGATGTCACTGAGAAGAGCCTGGCTCCATCCCCATGACACTCACCCTTGACATATTTATAGACATTAATGAGGTCACCCCTCAGTCTCCTCCAAGCTAAAGAGACCCAGCTCCCTCAGCCTTTCCTCAGAAGGGAGATGTTCCACTCACTTCATCATCCTTGTGGCTCTGCGCTGGACTCTCTCAAGCAGTTCCCTGTCCTTCTGGAACTGGGGGGCCCAGAACTGGACACGATATTCCAGATGTGGCCTCACCAGGGCAGAGCAGAGGGGGAGGAGAAACTCTCTTGACCTTCTAACCACCCCCTTTCTAATACACCCCAGCATGCCATTGGCCTTCTTGGCCACAAGGGCACATTGCTGGCTCATGGTCACCCTGCTGTCCACCAGGACCCCCAGGTCCCTTTCCCCTACGCTGCTCTCCAACAGCTCAGTCCCCATCTTATACTGGCACATGGGGTTGTTCTTCCCCAGATGCAAGACTCTACACTTGCCCTTGGTATATTTCATTAAATTTCTCCCCCCCCAACTCTCTCCAGTGTTAGTTTTACCTGCAGTGTATTTGGAGTTCCGCTTGAGCTTTGGCATGCTCCATCCCTGGCAGTGTTCCAGGCCAGGCTGGATGGAGCCTTGAGCAGCCTGATCCAGTGGGAGGTGTCCCTGCCATGGCAGGGGGTTGGGATGAGATGATCCTTGAGGTCCCTTCCAACCCAAACCATCCTATCATTCTATGATTCACCTCCCTCCCCATGGCAGCCGCAGGAGGAGGCTGTGGAGTCTCCATCTGTCGTGATAAAAAGACACACTTCAGCTGTGGGAAACTTCACCTTCTTGGTGAGGTCTGGAGGGCCACACCCTGTTGGGAAACGCATTGGAAGACTCGACACAGAGGACAGGGCAGAGCTGACTCTGTCCCTGAGCTGCTCCCACCACTGGTGGCACACAGCCGAAGGACACCGTGGGTTTGGGATTCCTGATCAACTTCATTCCAACAGAGCCATTGTCCCGAGAGCCGACCGTCAGCCTGGCTCAGCAGCACCAGCAGCACAGTGCTCGCAGGGACCCCCCAGAGCTCGGCTGCTCCATCCGAGCCCTCAGGATGGAGATGGTCTGAGTTGCCAGGACACGGACGGTGGCATCGCTGTCCTCGTCCAGGGGCTCGAGGGCTGTGAGCAAAACAAAGAGAGCCGAGATGAAGCGCCCTGCCTGCAGAGACCCCCAGGCACCCCCTCTCAACCCTGCCAGCCCCACCTGCCCCTTTCCCTGGCCGGGACAGAGCTGCTGCACAGGAATGCCCCACGTGCCCCTGACACGTTCCCCTGCCCCTGGGGCATTTCCCTGGAGCAGGGCCAGGCATGGCAGCACCCTGCCCAGGCTCTGTCCCCTGCCCCACAGCCCCAGCCAACATGGCACTGCCCCTGCTCACCGCTGATGATCCCACGCAGCTGCTCCTCACTTTGGTCCCGCGCAGCAAGCCCTAGGCACAGAGAGTCGTCACAGCCCTGCTCCCCAGCACTCCTCGGGGCTCACCCCAGGGAACACCAGGAGCCGAGGGGGGAACCGAGCCCGGCGGCCACCGAGCCCACCCGCGTGGGCAGGGCTGGGAGAGGGAGGCCAAGGCCCTGCACGGGGCGGACGGGGCTCTGGCAGCCACAGGGCTGCCCCTCGCTGCCAGCGCAGTGCGGGGATGGGGGCCAGGCTGCCAAAAGAGGGACCCCGGGGTTGTGGCTCACCGATGAACCTGACGGCTGCCTCTCGCAAGGTGGCCTGAGCATCCTGCAGGTATGGCAGGCTCTGCAGACAGTAGTTTCCAGCCCTGCTCCTGTCCTGCACCAGCTGCAGAGAGCACAAGGGGATGGGCACGTCACCGTCCCTCCCCAGCTGGACAGAGCAGCCCCTGCTCGCAACATCACCGTTCCCATTCCCCCCCCAGGCCATTCCCGTCTCCCAGCCAGGAGCCCAGTGGGACTCAGGTTGAGAGGGAGCCCCAGGCAGAGGGGACCCAGGGGTGCTGAGACCATTCCATCCCACTGCAAGGCCCAGATGAACCAGGGTCTCCAGGCCCTGGGGCTTGTCCTCACCAAGCACTCGGCAATGTCTGACAAACGTCTGCCCCATCTGCATCAGGTGCTCGAGGTGTTCACACTTGAGGAGCTGCCCTGCAGCAAGGACGGCTTCCCCGGAGGCCTGCAGAGCAGCAGAAGCTGGAACATGGCACCATGGCCGGGAGAAGGAGACCTGGCCTCCCCTCCTCCTGCCTCTCTTCCTGGGGTGACCCTGCCCTTGGGAAGCTGGGACATGCCCTGGGCCCAAACGTCTGGGGGTCTCCTGGACGTCACAGTCCTGGGGACAGGGATTGTGGCTCAAAGCCCTGGCCTTCAAGAGCTGCAGGGACAGCTGAGAAGCCTGGAGGGAGGCACGTGTTCAGGCCTCGGTGGCCACAGGCTGCTGCAGAGCCCTGTGGGACCACGTAGGGCAGGGGTTGGAAATGCCCATGGCAGCTTCTCTGCCCCTGCTCACACGGCTTCTGCGGGGACCCTTCTGAAGGGCTGCGCTGGAGGAGGGCTGCCACCCTCCAGCAGCTTTTGCCCCTGATGCCCAGGCCACCCGTGGGGTTTCAGCACATCCTTCTCTGTGTCAGTGCTCGGCTTTGAGATCTGTACCTGGGCAACGCTGTCGCTCTGGTCGCTCATGTGGAGGAAGAGCGGAAGCAGTGCCCTACGTGCAATTTCCTCCATCCTCTCCTTGTCGCTGCCCACCACAGCCTCCAGCAGGTCTCTGAAGAGTCTGATGGAGATCTCTCGCAGTGGGCTGGACCCCTGGCAGGAAGGAGGAGAGGTGCCCGTCAGAAACAGCGGCTCCCTGCCCACGGGGAGCAGGGCGTTATCGTGGCTGATGTGAGGGGAGATGCTCTGGGGTCAGATTCTGCTGTAGGGAGAAGCCGTGCGGGGCTGCACAGCCCAGAAGCCGTCCCAGAGAGCCCAGGGGAGCAGCCCCTGCTGCGAGTGCTGCCCACAGGGCTGGGCTGAAGGGCAGCTGTCCTTGTCCAGGGCCCCTCTGTGGGGCTCAGGCTCCCACATCAGCCTCACCTCATCAAAGAGGGGCAGGAGCTTCTCCGCCAGCTGCACAGCAATGGGGCTGGCCTCCATCATGCTCAGGTGACTCATCACATGTGGGAACAGCAGCAGGGCCTTCATCCTGTTCTCCTCGACGCTGTGCTGGAGCACCTCCAGCATGTGTGGCAGGAGGACCTGCATTTTTCCTGCCTGCATGAAAGACAGTTTCCTTTCTGGGACACAGTCAAAGCCCAGCTGGCAGAAATGCTGTGGCCAGTGAGCACCAGCCTCCTGTCCGCCTTCCTGGCAGGTGTTGCCACAGGAACCTCTGCACAGACTCCCTGTCCCCTGCCCAGCCACCCTGTCCCCACAGGCCCCAAGGGGCAGAAGGCTTGGTGACCCTCCGTGCCTGGAAAGGCACCCACCAACCCCCACCATGGCGAGGAGGGCTTTTGGAGCAGTCACCTCACCACCTGACTGCCCACCAAGGCCAAGCCATCGCCTTAGCCACTGCTCCAGCCCTGGCTGCCAGCACGGCTGCCCTTGGTGACGCCCTGCTCACCATGCCAGCTCTCTATGACAGCCCGATGAGGACATCGAGGAAGAGGGAGACCTCCACCTGGGCTGAGGCGTCCACACTGCGTATCTGGAGTTTGCAGCAGAGCACACTGAAGATCTCCTCCACCACCTGGGGCATGGAGGAGATCATCTCCCACATGGCCATGGCAGACCTGCAAGGCAGAGCACTCTGTCAGCAGAGCTGCCTCGGCCACAGCAGCACGGGCTGGGGCAGCCCTGTGGGACGCAGACCCTGCCCCTCGGCTGGGACGCCCTGGGCAGCAGGAGAGGGCTGAGGTGGTCCCCCATGGGGCAGGGAGTGGACCCCTCTTCCCATGGGGAACAAGCCCTTGGGGCTGGCAGGGCCAGTACCTGTCTCCTGGTGGAAACAGCGTCAACATGGCCGTGAACACTGTGGTGGGGCACTGGTCAATCAGCAGGAGAACCAGCCACCCCACGCTCCGCCGGGCTGACTTCATGCTGATGCATTCCAGGTGTTGGTGGATGCAGCTCATGATCTTTGGCACCTGGAGGGGACACAAGGGAGGATGGTGCTGCCACTGGAGTGCAGCCAGTTCCTCTGCTGCCCTTCCCATCACTCTCTGCTGCCTTAAGGTGGCTTCAGGTGCCTGAGACACCTGGCTTTGGGAGGAGGTACAAGGGGGAGGGCAATCCAGCCATGGGACACTTACGTGTGCCAGACTGAAGTCAGGGTGCTCCATCACTACATCCAGCAGGATTCTTGCCACCTCCTGGTCAAAGATGCTGGAGTCTCTCAGTGCCTCGATGGCCTCAAGGACAATGTCTGTCCTCTCAGAAGGTGTGAGGTAATTTGTGACCACCTATGGGAGGAAGAAAGGTTGCAGAGACATGTCACACCGAGTGCCCTGCTGGTGCTGCTTAGCTGGGCAGGGCCAGCAGCCCTGGCGAGGTTTGCCCCGCAGTGCTGGCGGCAGTGCCCACAGGAGAGCTGTCAGCAGGGGCTGCAGTCACTGCACGGTGAAAAAACAACAAGAAAATAAACAAGAAAAACAGCTGGGTGATTTTATTCTTCCTAGCTGGGCTTTTCTTCCCCAGCCCTGGGCACTCTGCAGGGCGATGATCGTCACCAATGTCAGGGTGCAGGACTGGGCCCAGGCCTCATCCCATCCCCACCCCTCTGTCTCTCAGTCTCTCTGCAGTGTTTCCCCTCCTCCCCTTGCTCTGTGTCCCGCTCCCTGCCCCTGCCTCTCCCTCTCCCCTCTGTCCCTCTCTCCTCCTCCTCCTCCCGGCCCCACCGGGGCTCTGGGGCCATGGGGCCTGCGGGGGCAGGGATGGGCTGGGGCCGGTCTCCCCGCAGTGTCGGGGCATGCTGGGAGCTGTAGTCCCGGGGCATGCTGGGAGCTGTAGTCCCGGGCAGGCAGTGCCGGGCGGCCATGTCTGTTCCCGGGGCATGCTGGGAGCTCCCCTTCCCACAGCCATGCTGTCCCGGGGGGCGCAGGCCCTGCTCCCGCTGCGGCCCGGCTGAGGTGAGGGCTGGGGCTGCCGGGGGTGCTGGTGCAGAGCTCCCAGCTGCCCCCTGCGATGGGTGGCAGTCAGCTGGAGCCGGGCCTGGCCGGGGCAGCCCTGGCAGTGCCCCGAGAGCTGGGGAGGGGAAGGAGATGGAGACAGACCCTGGGCACAGGCCCCGGGCACCCCGACTGCCAGAGCCCCCTGAGCGGCCCCAGCCCCGCTCGCCCCCTGCAGCTGCCCTGGCCCCAGCCCCTCCCCGAGGCCTGTCCCACAGCCCCAGGCTGCCCCACGGCCGGTCCTGGCAGCAGCGAGCTGGGCCTGGGGCGCGCTCCATCCTCCGTTACCGCGGGTGTCGTCAGCGCCAGCGCGCGGAGGGAGCGGTGTCTGCAGCAGCTCCTGCAGCAGGAGGGCTCCAGCTGGGGCTGGCTGCAGTCATCATGGCTCTTTCCCTCTGCCTGACACACCCCCTCCCCTGGGGATGTTGTTGGCTGCATCCAGCTCAGGCTGAAGTTGATTAGGCCAGAAATGATCAAGAGGCTGGAGGACAGGAAGGGGATGTGGCTGGAAGTTGCCCCCAGACAGGTGACAGCCGGTCTCTCTGCATGAGGCAGGGTCCCTGTGAGGAGTCTTCATCAGCCCAGATCGCCAGCGTGCACCGCGTGTGCGTAACCAAAATCCAGTACAGCTGAGTAGTGTGCGTGTGAGGCTGTGTATCTGGGGAGCCCAATATTGTAAGAGCTGAGAGAGGCAACGAAAAAATTGTCTGAACTGTAAGATTTTCTTGGCAGCACTGAGAGGGGGAACTGTGGTGAGTCCTGGGCCCTTGGGGCTGTGTCGCCCCTCTTCTGCGTCCGGGTCCCTCTCTGGGCCTGTGTCCCCCCTGCCTTTCCCTCACTGACGTCACTTCTTTGCTTCCCTGTATCTCTCTTCTTCTGTCTCTTCTTGTGTCCTGCTCCCTCTTCCTCCTTCTCTAGTTTCCAAACCCCTCTCTCTCTGCCATTCAGACCTGCCCTTTTAGGTTTTTGTTCTCCCTCTGTCCTGCTTCCTGCCCCTCTTTTATTCCTCCTCTGTCTCTGTCCTGCAGCCCATTGCTGTTTCTTTTACAGTTCTCAGCTTCTTTGTCCCGTTCTGCATCCCTCCCTGTTCTTCACAATGTCTCTCATCTCTTGCCTGTCCTACTTGTTCTTTCTTTGCTGTATGTCCCACTCCCTGTCCCTCTCTCTCTCTCCTTCCTTCTCCTTATCTCTCTGTCTCCCTCTGTTCTGCTCACTGTCTCTGGGGTTTTTGTTCATTCTGTATCCTACTGTCCCTCTTCTTCCTGTCCTTCTCCTTCTCTCGCTGTCCCTCTCAGCTGTGCCCTGGACCCCCTTTCTTTTTGTTTTCCTCCATCTCTCCACAGGGCTCCTGATCCCTCTCTTTCTTTCTCCATCCCTCTGTGAGGCTCCAGATCCCTGTCTTTCTCCCTCTGTTGTTACTCTTGTGTGTCATTCCATCCTGCTCCCTGACCCACTGTCCCTCTGTCCTGCTCTCTGCTTCTCTTCCTTTTTTGCTCCTTTGCACACTCCATATTAGTTCTTCATCTCCCTCCTGCTCCCTGTCCTGCTTTTTTATGGAGTCTTCATATGGAGTTTTTGATACTGATTGATTTCTAGGAATCAAGGCAGCAGTGAGGAAAGAATATGGGCTTGTCAAAACAGCTTCTTCGCCGTAGGCAGGGTTTGAGCCTTTGTGCTGGATCAGGTCTTTACTACAGTTTATGAGAACAGAAAAATGAGCTGCCTGTAAGGAAGATTTTGGCAGAAGTGGGGCTCGATTTGCTAAATTGGGTTCTCTATATGTGGTGCAAATAAGAATTGACTTGGCAGTGTTTACATGGCAAGTGTGTGCTGGTGTGTTAGTGCAAGCCATTGAAATCTTTTCAGGTGTGCTTCTGGACTGCAGGTCGTGTGCCTGAGTAGCACCCAGCCCCAGGATGAGCCATCTCCTGCAGACAGCTTTAGCTGAGAGGATGAGACAGAATGGAAACCATCTTTGTTGTGGTCCCCAAACATCAGAGGTACAAATAGGTTGCCAACATCCTCCTGGCCCAGAGATGTTGGGAGTTGTGCCTACAGTCCGGTAAGGATTCTGTTTCCTGCTGGAATGGGTTTCTGGATGGATTTAACAATGATTGCCTTTCTGTTTGCTGTGGCTGTCTGCAGAAAGGCCCTCTTCTTTGCTTGCATTTACCAGTTTAAGGGCTTTGGGGGAGAACTGGCTAAAGCAGTGTTCCCTCTGTGGAGATCATTTGTGCAGGGAAGTAGAGGTTCAGACAGTAAAGCTGATGGCGTAGCGCTGTGCTCACACCGTGGCGCTCTGTCTCCTGGAGATGCTGTTCATTTGGACTCATTATTTTCTCAGCTAAGTCTATCCAAGTCCTACAGGCTTGAGCCCCTTGGGATCTTGGCACTGTATTTCAAGTGCTCAAGTGGCGATGTTTGGTTTGCCTTTGCTTTGCCAAGGCAAAGCCCCTTGCAGGATAATGGTCCCAGGAAAAGCCTGGGACCGGAGTCTTGTCAGTGTTCTGTAGCCTTCACACTGCCAGGGTGTTGGTGCTGTTTCATCAGAAGTAACATTCGTTCACCGTGATCCTGGGGTGACTGTCCTGCCCTCTCTGGACAGGGTAATCCCTGGTTGTTCGTTAAGTTCAACCTAGGCCGGTTATTTTCCCCCGCTGCCGTCTTTTTCCGAAGTAAACATGAAATTGGTTACAATCATGAAAAAGGTGAATTTTGTGTTTCGCTGTACAAATACTACTTTCTATAATAGCCTCTTCATTTCCCTATTCTGTGTTGGTAGCTCTGAGCTTTTGGTCTGTCTGTGTATCCTGCACCCAATGCAGTGCTCTGAAGGAGGCTTTGTTAGGGATTTCTTCAGTGGTGTTGAAAGAAAAGCTGCTTGCTCTGCTTTAAATCGGGGGGACGGGGAAAGCCGCTCTGGTTTTTGAGTCGTGTTTTTTTCCCCGTGGCAAGGCTAAAGTGGCATCTACAGTGCGATGTCTGTGGCTTCCATGGCAGTGGATAGACTTTTAAGAGCTCTTTCTAGTTCTCTTGCCCCAAATCCAGGAATGAAGGTTCAGATGGAACGTCTGCATCCAGAATCATGGGGGGTTCCTCATGCACTGGGGTGAAGAGGCGGAGGGTTATATCTCCACATGTGGCAGGGGCTGCATTAACCCCTCGCTTCCCGCTGCACGAATGACCACAGGCAGAGGCATTATGAAACGAACGTCAAACCTGTAATGAATTAAGAAATAGAGATACGGAAGAGGAACGGGGCTGGAGTGGGGGGTGCAGGTCGCATGTCACGGGGATCCATGCTCCACGCCTTCTCTAGCAAATACCAGAAATGGTCAGGGGGGCGTGGGGCACTTTGTTCCTCACTACCCTTCACTGTAGGGTGACGTCCCCCTTGCTGGGTCCCAAGGCGAAGCAGGGCAGGGTGGGGTCCTGCGCACCTGGCTGCTGCTGAGACCTGTGGAGACTTCTATGGAGAGTCCTGTGGAGAGTCCCCTGCAGAGTTCTCCGGAGGCTGTCCTGAAGGGTCCCCCTGACAGTCCCTTGGTGAGTCCCCTGAAGGGTCACCCAGAGGGACTACAATGGGTCATGGGGGGATAACAGGCAGTCAGGCAGGGGAAGTTGCCCCAGTGGTGTCCACAGAGGGCTGGAGATGGTGGTCAGCAACCGCCAGCGCAACGACGAGGGGCTTCTCCTTCAGAGAAAACAGACGGTGAGGTGGGAATCTCCATTTGTGGGAGCTTCCTGGATCCTAAAAAGGGGAAACTTGGGAGAAGTTGTTTCATTTTCTCTTTCCTTTTCCCTGCATGAGCTCTTCCTGAAGAGATGAGAAGATGAAGTGATAAAGACATGGTTTCTGTGAAGCTTGAGTCAAGCCCAAACTTAACATCAGGGCTCTGTGACACGCCTGAGAGCGACGGAGATCCCGAGGGGACGTGAGGGTGAGTGGTGGCCTTGGGGCACCCCAATAGGACTCAGGTCTCCAAGGGACCGCTGCCACACCCCGCCCAGCCGGCGGGTCACAGCGGGACCCGTTGTGACATCACTTTGTGACCCCCGCACTGTGCTGCATGTGGTTACCATGGCTGCAGCCCCCAGTGTCCGGTAGGACAGTGACGGGACAAAACGGGCACGGAGCTGCCGAGGAGCGTCCGAGCGCAGCCCACGTCTTTCCCCACATTGCTGAGGCGTTTTGCCAAAGCTTCCCCCTTCCCCACGCCTGCCCCTGTCCCCCGTCCTGCAGGATGGTGGTGGGACACCCCTGGCGCCACAGGGTGACCCTGCAGGGGGTGGAGGCTCCCCAGGAGCACAGGTCTCCAGCAGAGCCCCCCGAGGAGCACACGGTCCCCCCACTGTGGGTTGGTGAGTGAGGGGCCCCGTTGGGCTGGGCAGGGCAGGGGCCGGGAGCGCACTCTGCTCGACACTGAGCCCTCTCTGCTGCCCTCCCTCATCTCCTCCTTTCTCAGATGCCAGCTGGTTAGCTGTGTACCAGGAGGAACAGGGAGCTGTGGACTTCATCCAGGCCTTTCTCAGCAGCCCGGAGAAGGTAACTGCGGCCACTGCCAGGCTCCTGGAGCTGTGCTGGCTGGGGTCAGCTGCTTCTCCCAGGTCCCCCACACGGCGCTGCATCCCCCGTGCTCTGGTGCCGCTGGCTGTGTGCCCCTCTCACGCTCCCTGTTTGTCTCTGTCCCCTGGCTGCAGAATGAGGCCCAGAAGCTGCACTTCCTTAACTGCATCTCCATGATGTGTAAGACCGCCAGGTGCCGTGGCTTGACACAGGGCCTGGATATCTTCTGCCAGAGATACAAGCTGGCAGAGAACGTCAAGGTGAGGGGACACCTGCTGGCTCTGGGAAAGGGGACAAGGCCCACTGGCACCCCGTGAGCACAGCCCTTGGGCTGGGTGAGGGTCTGGGGGCACTGGGTGCTGGCAACTGCCAGGTCCCATCCTGGTTGTGCTCTGCAGGAGATCCTGGAAGAGCTGCCCAGCGACCAGCTGAACATGGCGGTTCATCAGAGCATCATCATGGCCACTGCTGAATTAAGGTACCTCCCATCCCTCCGGGGACCCCTGCCCCAGAGGTCCATGTCCACCTGCATGAGGCCTCGGTGCACTGCTCCCAGAACCAGTGTCCCACTGGCCCCTCTCCCTGCAGCTTAGTGGAGGGCACAGGGAGAAGCCTCCTAGAAGCCTGCGTCTCCAGTGTCTTCTCCCTTACTCAAGAAGAGGATACGCAGTGCACGAAAGCATGCTTCTACAATTGGGTAAGTGCTGGGTGAGCTCCCAGAGCCCCCAGAACCTCTGGGCTGCTCCCTGGCCACCCCATGCTGTGATGTGACAGGAGATCCAAGGCAGGGCAGGCTCTTGGCTTTGCGTTCCCACCCTCATCCCTTCGTCGCCATGTCCAGGGCTGCAGGCTGCTCTGCACGCAGCAGATTGTCTGCCCCCGGATCTCTGCCAGGCACGGCAAGGCAGCGCGCAGTCCTCCCTTGGCTCTGGGAGTTCAGATCAGTGTCCTGGGCATGGGAGGGACAGCAGCATCACTGCCAAGCTCTTTGTCTTCCTTGCAGACCCTGCAGACCCTAGACTTAATGCTGAAGATGGTGGTGTTCAACTCTCCTGCCTCTAGAGTCAGCGAGGAGCTGCAGAGGATCTTTGAGGTCTGGCATGTGCAACGAGTGGGGCTGTTGCTCACCCTGGAGGGAAGGGATTGTCCTCTCTCGAGTGGATGGTCCCCACCCCGCTGCCATGCAGAGAGAGCACGCTGCGGGGAGGGTGCCCACCTCCCTTGGGGAAGCAGGGGCTGCCCACCAGGCTCTTGAGGAGCAGAGTGGGTGCAGAGGGTGGCATCTGCCTCCTAGGGCAGGAACTCCACTCCAGGCTTTGCTCCAGATCAGAAGGCCCTTGATGGACTGTGCGAGTCCAGCCCAGGAGTTGAGCAGTGCTGCTTCTGCTGGAGCGGGTCTCTGCTCCCAGGGCACACCAGCAGCTCCTCTGTCCCCAGGTGCTGCTGAACTTCACGCGCTCAGAGAGAGCAGAAGTCCGGGAGAGAGCCCTGGGCAGGATTCAGGTGCTGAGCTATTTGTTGGCTCAGAATTGCTCAGAGGAGGTAAGGAGCAGGCGCCCTCCAGCCAGGCCATCTCCCCCTCCCTGCACACCAGAGCCGCCTGCAGCTCTCCCCGCCTGGGGCTGCTGCCCAGCTCGAGCTGCTCGGGGAGCCGCGGCCGGCAGGGCCCTGCAGAGCCCTGACTCGCCAGGGATCCAGCCCTGGGCACGCTCCTGGGCTCAGGGCTTTGCCACCAGCTGCCTGCCCTCAACCCTTCTGTGCTTCTGTCTCCCTCGCCCAGAGCCTGCCCCAGTCTGAAGGAGCCACGTGCAGCCCTGTCAGCCTCAAAGACATCCAGATCCCCATCCTGGGACAGCTGCTGGGACGGCTCATCCTTTTTGGGTTCTCCAATGACAAGAAAAGCTGGACAGCTCTGGATGCTCTTGATTGGCTCCAGGAATACATCCAGCAGCAGCAAAGTAAGAGAAGATGTGGTGGGCTTCATCCCCCACACACAGACATCTCCTGATAGGTCTGCTTCTGTTCCACACCTCCTCTGCCCCTCACAGCTCCTAGCTGTACCTTCCCCGCTGTCATTTTGCTGCAGAAGCCGAGTGCTCTCCCCAAGTGCAGGATCTGCTCTCTGCTGCTCTCCTTCCTCCCTCCTTTCAGGATCTCGAGCCCCGCTGCTGTGTGGTGCCCACAGCCAAAGCTACCCCTGATTACCTTGTCCCAAAGTCTTCCCTGTTAGCGAGGAGCAGATCCATCTGCGCATCACCCCGCTGGGCCCTCCAGTGCTTGTAGCCAGAAGCTGTTCCTGATGCCTTCCAGAAATCCCCCTGGGCACTGGTGTCCTGCCACCCTGCACACAGATCTCTGGGCGGTTTGGTACGCTTGTTGGCAAAGCTGCTGTGTCTTATTGACCCTTCTGTGTTTCCCCCACTGTGTAGGCAGGTCAATGCCAAAGGATAAAGCACATCAGCTACCTTGGGGCCCTGAGACCTCCTCGCGGAGACTGGCCATGGCCAAACACATGGTAATGATCTCCTCCCTTGTCCGTGGCATCAGCAGGGGACTTGTGTGAGCAAAGGGATCCAGAATCAGCGGGGCTTGCGTGGCCTCGCTGTCCCTGCTGAGAGGGTTCCTGCTGTCCCTGAGCAGGGACGCTGCGGGGTCTGCACTCTGGTGTCCCAGAAGCAGCTCCAGCCCTCCTGGCTGCCAGCAAGCCCTGGTTCTCTGTCGGGGCAGCACGCTGTGCCCATGAGCCCAGCCCTCCTCCCTCCCCCTGGGGCCCTCTCTTCTCATCCTGCCCGTGCAGTGACTGCAGCCCCTGCTGACAGCTCTCCTGTGGGCACTGCCGCCAGCACTGCGGGGCAGTCCTCGCCAGGGCTGCTGGCACTGCCCAGCTAAGCAGCACCAGCAGGGCACTCGGTGTGACATGTCTCTGCAACCTTTCTTCCTCCCATAGGTGGTCACAAATTACCTCACACCTTCTGAGAGGACAGACATTGTCCTTGAGGCCATCGAGGCACTGAGAGACTCCAGCATCTTTGACCAGGAGGTGGCAAGAATCCTGCTGGATGTAGTGATGGAGCAACCTGACTTCAGTCTGGCACATGTAAGTGTCCCATGACTGGATTGCCCTGCCCTCCATCCCTCCTTCCAAAGCCAGGTGTCTCAGGCACCTGAAGCCACCTTAAGGCAGCAGAGAGTGATGGGAAGGGCAGCAGAGGAACTGGCTGCACTCCAGTGGCAGCACCATCCTCCCTTGTGTCCCCTCCAGGTGCCAAAGATCATGAGCTGCATCCACCAACACCTGGAATGCATCAGCATGAAGTCAGCCCGGCGGAGCGTGGGGTGGCTGGTTCTCCTGCTGATTGACCAGTGCCCCACCACAGTGTTCACGGCCATGTTGACGCTGTTTCCACCAGGAGACAGGTACTGGCCCTGCCAGCCCCAAGGGCTTGTTCCCCATGGGAAGAGGGGTCCACTCCCTGCCCCATGGGGGACCACCTCAGCCCTCTCCTGCTGCCCAGGGCGTCCCAGCCGAGGGGCAGGGTCTGCGTCCCACAGGGCTGCCCCAGCCCGTGCTGCTGTGGCCGAGGCAGCTCTGCTGACAGAGTGCTCTGCCTTGCAGGTCTGCCATGGCCATGTGGGAGATGATCTCCTCCATGCCCCAGGCGGTGGAGGAGATCTTCAATGTGCTCCGCAGCAAACTCCAGATACGCAGTGTGGACGCCTCAGCCCAGGTGGAGGTCTCCCTCTTCCTCGATGTCCTCATCGGGCTGTCACAGAGAGCTGGCATGGTGAGCAGGGCGTCACCAAGGACAGCCGTGCTGGCAGCCAGGGCTGGAGCAGTGGCTAAGGCGATGGCTTGGCCTTGGTGGGCAGTCAGGTGGTGAGGTGACTGCTCCAAAAGCCCTCCTCGCCATGTTGGGGGTTGGTGGGTGCCTTTCCAGGCACGGAGGGTCACCAAGCCTTCTGCCCCTTGGGGCCTGTGGGGACAGGGTGGCTGGGCAGGGGACAGGGAGTCTGTGCAGAGGTTCCTGTGGCAACACCTGCCAGGAAGGCGGACAGGAGGCTGGTGCTCACTGGCCACAGCATTTCTGCCAGCTGGGCTTTGACTGTGTCCCAGAAAGGAAACTGTCTTTCATGCAGGCAGGAAAAATGCAGGTCCTCCTGCCACACATGCTGGAGGTGCTCCAGCACAGCATCGAGGAGAACAGGATGAAGGCCCTGCTGCTGTTCCCACATGTGATGAGTCACCTGAGCATGATGGAGGCCAGCCCCATTGCTGTGCAGCTGGCGGAGAAGCTCCTGCCCCTCTTTGATGAGGTGAGGCTGACGTGGGAGCCTGAGCCCCACAGAGGGGCCCTGGACAAGGACAGCTGCCCTTCAGCCCAGCCCTGTGGGCAGCACTCGCAGCAGGGGCTGCTCCCCTGGGCTCTCTGGGACGGCTTCTGGGCTGTGCAGCCCCGCATGGCTTCTCCCTACAGCAGAATCTGACCCCAGAGCATCTCCCCTCACATCAGCCACGATAACGCCCTGCTCCCCGTGGGCAGGGAGCCGCTGTTTCTGACGGGCACCTCTCCTCCTTCCTGCCAGGGGTCCAGCGCACTGCGAGAGATCTCCATCAGACTCTTCAGAGACCTGCTGGAGTCTGTGGTGGGCAGCAACAAGGAGAGGATGGAGGAAATTGCACGTAGGGCACTGCTTCCGCTCTTCCTCCACATGAGCGACCAGAGCGACAGCGTTGCCCAGGTACAGTTCTCAAAGCCGAGCACTGACACAGAGTGCTGAAACGCCACGGGTGGCCTGGGCATCAGGGGCAAAAGCTGCTGGAGGCTGGCAGCCCTCCTCCAGCGCAGCCCTTCAGAAGGGTCCCCGCAGAAGCTGTGTGAGCAGGGGCAGAGAAGCTGCCATGGGCATTTCCAACCCCTGCCCTACGTGGTCCCACAGGGCTCTGCAGCAGCCTGTGGCCACCGAGGCCTGAACACGCGCCTCCCTCCAGGCTTCTCAGCTGTCCCTGCAGCTCTTGAAGGCCAGGGCTTTGAGCCACAATCCCTGTCCCCAGGGCTGTGCCCAGGAGACCCCCAGATGTTTGGGCCAGGGCATGTCCCAGCTTCCCAAGGGCAGGGTCACCCCAGGAAGAGAGGCAGGAGGAGGGGAGGCCAGGTCTCCTTCTCCTGGCCATGGTGCCATGTTCCAGCTTCTGCTGCTCTGCAGGCCTCCGGGGAAGCCGTCCTTGCTGCAGGGCAGCTCCTCAAGTGTGAACACCTCGAGCACCTGATGCAGATGGGGCAGACGTGGAGGATTGCCGAGTGCTTGGTGAGGCCTGGAGACCCTGGTTCATCTGGGCCTTGCAGTGGGATGGAATGGTCTCAGCATCCCTGGGTCCCCTCTGCCTGGGGCTCCCTCTCAACCTGAGTCCCACTGGGCTCCTGGCTGGGAGACGGGAATGGCCTGGGGGGGGAATGGGAACGGTGATGTTGCGAGCAGGGGCTGCTCTGTCCAGCTGGGGAGGGACGGTGACGTGCCCATCCCCTTGTGCTCTCTGCAGCTGGTGCAGGACAGGAGCAGGGCTGGAAACTACTGTCTGCAGAGCCTGCCATACCTGCAGGATGCTCAGGCCACCTTGCGAGAGGCAGCCGTCAGGTTCATCGGTGAGCCACAACCCCGGGGTCCCTCTTTTGGCAGCCTGGCCCCCATCCCCGCACTGCGCTGGCAGCGAGGGGCAGCCCTGTGGCTGCCAGAGCACCGTCCGCCCCGTGCAGGGCCTTGGCCTCCCTCTCCCAGCCCTGCCCACGCGGGTGGGCTCGGTGGCCGCCGGGCTCGGTTCCCCCCTCGGCTCCTGGTGTTCCCTGGGGTGAGCCCTGAGGAGTGCTGGGGAGCAGGGCTGTGACGACTCTCTGTGCCTAGGGCTTGCTGCGCGGGACCAAAGTGAGGAGCAGCTGCGTGGGATCATCAGCGGTGATCAGGGGCAGTGCCGTGTTGGCTGGGGCTGTGGGGCAGGGGACAGAGCCTGGGCAGGGTGCTGCCATGCCTGGCCCTGCTCCAGGGAAATGCCCCAGGGGCAGGGGAACGTGTCAGGGGCACGTGGGGCATTCCTGTGCAGCAGCTCTGTCCCGGCCAGGGAAAGGGGCAGGTGGGGCTGGCAGGGTTGAGAGGGGGTGCCTGGGGGTCTCTGCAGGCAGGGCGCTTCATCTCGGCTCTCTTTGTTTCGCTCACAGCCCTCGAGCCCCTGGACGAGGACAGCGATGCCAACGTCCGTGTCCTGGCAACTCAGACCATCTCCATCCTGAGGGCTCGGATGGAGCAGCCGAGCTCTGGGGGGTCCCTGCGAGCACTGTGCTGCTGGTGCTGCTGAGCCAGGCTGACGGTCGGCTCTCGGGACAATGGCTCTGTTGGAATGAAGTTGATCAGGAATCCCAAACCCACGGTGTCCTTCGGCTGTGTGCCACCAGTGGTGGGAGCAGCTCAGGGACAGAGTCAGCTCTGCCCTGTCCTCTGTGTCGAGTCTTCCAATGCGTTTCCCAACAGGGTGTGGCCCTCCAGACCTCACCAAGAAGGTGAAGTTTCCCACAGCTGAAGTGTGTCTTTTTATCACGACAGATGGAGACTCCACAGCCTCCTCCTGCGGCTGCCATGGGGAGGGAGGTGAATCATAGAATGATAGGATGGTTTGGGTTGGAAGGGACCTCAAGGATCATCTCATCCCAACCCCCTGCCATGGCAGGGACACCTCCCACTGGATCAGGCTGCTCAAGGCTCCATCCAGCCTGGCCTGGAACACTGCCAGGGATGGAGCATGCCAAAGCTCAAGCGGAACTCCAAATACACTGCAGGTAAAACTAACACTGGAGAGAGTTGGGGGGGGAGAAATTTAATGAAATATACCAAGGGCAAGTGTAGAGTCTTGCATCTGGGGAAGAACAACCCCATGTGCCAGTATAAGATGGGGACTGAGCTGTTGGAGAGCAGCGTAGGGGAAAGGGACCTGGGGGTCCTGGTGGACAGCAGGGTGACCATGAGCCAGCAATGTGCCCTTGTGGCCAAGAAGGCCAATGGCATGCTGGGGTGTATTAGAAAGGGGGTGGTTAGAAGGTCAAGAGAGTTTCTCCTCCCCCTCTGCTCTGCCCTGGTGAGGCCACATCTGGAATATCGTGTCCAGTTCTGGGCCCCCCAGTTCCAGAAGGACAGGGAACTGCTTGAGAGAGTCCAGCGCAGAGCCACAAGGATGATGAAGTGAGTGGAACATCTCCCTTCTGAGGAAAGGCTGAGGGAGCTGGGTCTCTTTAGCTTGGAGGAGACTGAGGGGTGACCTCATTAATGTCTATAAATATGTAAAGGGTGAGTGTCATGGGGATGGAGCCAGGCTCTTCTCAGTGACATCCAGTGACAGGACAAGGGGCAATGGGTGCAAGCTGGAACATAGGGGGTTCCACATAAATGTGAGGAAGAACTTCTTCCCAGTGAGGGTGACAGAGCACTGGCACAGGCTGCCCAGAGAGGCTGTGGTGTCTCCTTCTCAGGAGACATTCAAACCCACCTGGATGTGTTCCTGTGTGACCTGACCTAGGTGTTCCTGCTCTGGCAGGGGGATTGGACCAGATGATCTTCTGAGGTCCCTTCCAATCCCTGACATTCTGTGATTCTGTGACTTTGGAGTAAGCGCTGGCAAACGGGATAAGGGAGGCTGTCTCCAGGGCATGGACTGCTCCGACAGGGACTGCAGGACAGCAGTGAAATGAGGAGGCATCTGGGTCAATACTTCCTTCAGTGCAGTCCCTGGCACAGGGCCGCAGCTGCCCTTTCGATGCCACCTTTCAGGAGGGATGGTGGCATCCCACATCACCCACCAGGTGCACCCAGGTCCTTGAGCAAAAGCAATCCCGTGGGTGGGTTTGCCTTTGCTTGGCGTAGGACTAACCCAGACCGTTTTCCCCAGTACATCCCTCATGTGCACTACAGGGCCTCTATCCCCGTCTACCGTACGTGGAAGTTTTGACTGAGCCGGGCCAGCTCGACTGGCAGATCCTCTTGTGGTGACTAACCAGGTGGCCTTTGCCAGATGTGTGTCCCAGTGTTTGAAGGTTCCACCTCCCATTGCTTTCAGTGTAGTTTTTAGCAGTCCATTGTAGTGTTCAATTTTTCCACAGGCCGGTGCGTGGTGGGGGATGTGACAGACCCACTCGATGCCGTGTTCTCCTGCCCAGGCGTCTGTGAGGCTCTTTCGGAAGTGAGTCCCATTGTCTGACTCAGTTCTCTCTGGGGTGCCGTGTCGCCACAGGGCTTGCTTCTTAAGGCCCAGGATGGTGTTCTGGGCAGTGGTGTGGGGCACTGGATACGTCTCCAGCCATCCAGTGGTTGCTCCCACCATTGTGAGCACGTGGTGCTTGCCTCGGCAGGTCTGTGGCAGTGTGATGCAGTCGATCTGCCAGGCCTCTCCGTATTTATATCTCAGTCATCGCCCTCCATTCCCCTGGGGCTTTACCCGCTTGGCTTGTTTGATTGCAGCACACGTGAGTCGTGTCTCCCGGGGTTTGTCAGGTTGGCAACACACCTTTTCTAAATGCTCCACTAGTTTATCAGGACTCTTGGTCGGGGGTGAAATTCCAAACCATTGGGGGTGACCACTGACCTAGGCCCTTGCCGATTTTTTCCCACACACCTTGCCACTCATAACTGCCTGGCCTCGGGGCAGGTCTCTGGGTGGTACTATTGCTGGGGAAGAACCATATCACCCAAAACAGGATTTGGCAGACATTCAGAAAACACTGCACTGCGAACACGCTGGCCTGGATGCTCCAAAACTCTCAAAAACTGGGCAGGCCTCTTCCCCTGGCTCACCCATAGATGGGGTGAGACCACTAACAAATTCCCAGGCCACACACAGGCACCGGCTCACCCCCACAAGCAGTGATGCAACTGTATCATAAGTAGTCAGTATCCAGTACAGCAAAACAAGACTCTTGACACATTTTCCACTGACAAACACCAGCACGAGGAGCACACAGTGGATACAAGGATTAATACAGCCCCACCATGCAAGCAAGTTGCCCAGCATTGTAAATATACCTTACTCAAACAATACAAATATATAAACAGAAAATTGCACCTAACAGATTGTTTTAACACACTCTGGTCAGGTTTTTGTCCTTAACCCTCTCGTGCTCGACTGTGGTGGGTTAGACCCTGCTGGGACCCGAGACCACGTTGCCGCTGCCCCTCCCCCACCCTTGGACGGGGACGGGACAGGGAGTAAAACACAAACCCTTGGGGTTGAGATAAGGAGGATTTAATACAGCGGTGTAACAACAACAGACCGAGTAACAACAATAACAGTGCTGATAATGTACAGAACAAGAGATATCCTGCACGGACACAGCACGAGGGACAGCTTGGGACAAAAGCGGCTCCTGCACTGCCCGCACCTGGGCACGCGGACATGGTCAGCATGGGATGGAATACGCCGGCTGTAGCTCCCTCCCAACTGCTGGGGAAAATTAACCCTATCCTAGCTGAACCAGGACAATTGTAAATGTCAAGTTTGATGGTTAGCATTCTTTGGAGAATGTCTGTCCATCAGCCACACACCTGCAACACTTGGCAAAGAGTAAGGCAGCATCTGCTGGCGATGCTTCACATGTTGCTTACTTCCAAGTCCTTCTCTCCAGAGTTCTCCTTGGATTTCTTTTCCTTTTAGCTTTCTTATGTTTTTCTTTTGCCAATTCCGGATCACCAGAGTGCTCGCTTCTGTCCTTCGCTGCTGTCTTTTGGGCACACTTCCAGCCCCCTCTGCACGGGACTGTTTCCTCTTTCTGCACACTCGTTTTCCCTCTGCCTGGACAGAGCCTGCAGCCTCTGGGTGAACTGGCACTGGTAGGAGCACACGTTGTTGTAGGGAGCGTTTCCTCGGCTGCCGCTCACCTACTGAACCAGGACGGCAGTCTGCTCTGTGGCTGCTCAAGCCCCGCACGCCGTTCCCTGTGGAGCTGCTGCCATCCCCAGGGCTGTTTCTCTTGCAGCGGGAAGAGCCACGCAGGTTCTCACCTCCATGTGCCAGCTGATGGCGAGCGTGCCTCTGCGTTTCTGCGCAGCAAGCGCGCCTCTGCCTGGGAGGTGGGCAGTCAGGTTGGGGGCTGGTCAGCTTCTGCCCCTTTCTGGTGTCCAAGGACGCTCTCTTCCTGCGGCAGTGCTGAGGGCGAGTTCCTGCAGAGTCCCATCTTTGTCTCTTCCCTGGCATCCTGTGTGTATTTTCTCCACCTTCTTGATTTCTCAGTCCCCCGATGCCTCCAGAAAACGGGCTCTTCAGCACTCGTTCTGGCTTTGCCACGCAAGTGCTCGTTGTCTCTTGGCACTCAGCGTCTCCTCCAGGAGTCAAATCATGGTTCCTGGAGAAACAACACTGATCTTAGTCTAGGCTTGTTCTTGCAGCCTCTTTGTGGCTTCAGTCTCGTCCTGTCATTTTCTGGCAGCACTTGATACGACACACAGAAGACTGAACCAGCACTAGAAGCTGGGAATGAGATCATGGTCTTCCAGCTGTGTCTGTCCCTTTCAGAGCAGTAACTTGGGTCCTACCCTCTAGGACCTCCATTTCACCTCTTTTTGCAGCTAGCCAGCCTCAGAGAGCAGGCAGCTAGCAATTTACACAAGTGCAACAGTTTAGTGCCAGACAAGGAGGGAGAAGAAAGGACCTGGCGAGCCACAGGAGACAGAGCTCAACTGGACAAACAGTCGTTCTCTCCTAGGACAGAGAGCAAAACCCACCAGAGGAGAAGAGCAGCAACATGAGCAATAACAGGAGAGGGAGTGTGTTCTGAGCACCCTTTCACACTTGTTGGTACCTGGCATAGAAGAGTAAATATGCTTGCTGGTGGAGAACCATCCCGGTGTCACAAGGAACCACAGATGCATCATCCATCTTGTACCAACATCCATCGCGGGCCTGCAAAGAAAGGTAACGCTGTCTTCAGATGAACTGCGGGGTTGTGGTAGGTATCTGAATCAAACAAGATGGAGGCAGCATGCTGCAAAGTTGGAAGCAGCAAGTTACAAGAATGTGTGGGAGTCGTCCCTGCAGAGATGAAGGGGAACAGATAGAGCACGGCTGCGAGTAGGGGGGCAGATCACACGCCGGGGGGTAGCTCGCACATCTGGGGAAGGGGGGTTGGTCATGCGCGGGCGATTCGGGGAGCGTTCGGGTGTATGGGTATAAAAGCCTTTGTGGCGCGGCATTAAATCGGAACAGCTATCCACGACGTTCGTGCTTGTGGTTGTTCTCCTGGGATGGGATCCCAGACCGCGGCGCACAGGGATTGTCTCCTCAGCAGCAGCGACAGTTTTGTAAAGGAAAGCACAGGCAGGCCACCACTGAAGGACACAATGCAGCAATGCAAATCAGAAAGTTGACTTTTACCTTTACAAAGCAGTAATAGTGTCCCCCGTGACAGCTGAAACCTTGGTGGACCAGGACGGCGTACAAAGAATAGACGAGTGGTTCTTCAGGCGCTTGAGACATGTATGCACCGAGTTTCAGATATGCTGGGTACTTCACAACCTAAAGAGAGACCAAAATTATCCTGAGAGTCTTTAGGAAGCAGCCTGAGAAGACCTTGTCACCAGGCTAGAGGTCTAGAAATAGATCTTCTTGGTTCATCAAAAACGGTGTTGCCATTTCGTCACTGAAGCGGCAGGAAACTGTTCTCAGCCAAACCAGCTCGTTACGCACAGAGTAGGTGCTTGTCTTCACATTGGGGTTTCCCTCTTAGCACAGGGGAAAGAGCAAGGCATAGCTCTTGCATGGATTTTTCTTAGATGGCTGTGGTCGATCGCCATCGTGGGACGCTAACAACTTCCAAAAAGGGATTCTCCTTCAAGAAAGGTCTTCCAAGCAGACAAAGTTGCAGTGCCCTTGTATACACACCTTGTTAATCTTTCTGCCTGAGAAAGGATCAAATCTGTTCAGGCACAGCGTCAGGATACTGGGGGAACGATGTATTGTAAGTGTCTTGGCCGCACAGCTCAGCTGTTCACACCTTGAAAACAAGCACAGACAGTTGTGGATCCCAATGGTTCTAACCTGTCTTCTCCCCACTCCACCGCCACCCATGTAGGGTTGAGTTAAGGCTTGTTTTGCCTAACTAACTAGCGTGTGCCCACGTTTGCATTGTGGACCCCCTAAGCCCACGTGCTCTCACTGAAGGCAGCTTCGGTCTCGGGTGGCGCACTCTGGAGAGCAGCGCTCTACAGTCTTGACAACGCAAGGACGAGGCACGGCACTGTCCAGAGCGCCAGCGGGGGCTGCTGCTGCTCCGAGGAGTGAGGTCTCCTGGACAGGGACGCAGCCATACAAAAATCCTGGGCAGCGAAACTGTTGACTGCTTTCTCGAGGAAGCTGCTGTTGCCAAATCGCTGTCCAGAGCTGCTCCTTGCTTTGCCTCACCCCTGCACAGGGGACTCGTCTTTTCCCTTCTGGCCAGAGGGGGAGTTCAGTGGGCAACTTCACAGCTAGGAAGGTTGACCACCTCCAGGGCAGACAATGCCAGGAAGAAAATCCTCATCAAAGCTTTCACAATATTCAGGCAGAAGGGAAAAAGATTACCCGTCTCAGAAACAAATGTGATATTTGCCCAGTTCCGGATGATTCGAGTGGATCAGGTGTATGGGGAAGGGGAAAAAAACCCAAACCACAAAAAGGAGAAAAACCCAAGCCCTCTCATGAGTGGGTTTCTCAGTTAAGTCCAAACCTCTAGTGCTCCCAGACATGCATTACTGTAACCCAGTATCTCCTGTGAAGATGTCATGAGTAATAATCTTACTGTCCACATCTGTAGCCATCCAGCAGCTCAGGCGTGACAAAGCCTTTCAGAGCCCGACGGACAGATGAGGCTTCCTGGATGGGAAAGAAAGGAGAGCACTAAGCTCCTGGAAACTCAGTATCCCAAGAACAGCTACCCGTGTGGTACCAGCGTTATGCCCACCAACAGCTGCCCCTGGGCCATACCAGAGCTGCCTGTGGGACACGTAGTCAGAAACAGCAAGAGCAATCAGACGTGCACTGAGGTAGTCCAAGGCAAGGCAGTGTGACAGTGCCATCGTGGCTGTAGGTACCATCCTTGCTCTTTGCCCAGCTGACACCCAGCCCAGGGAGACCATTTACGGGGCTTCCAGGGAAGGAGCACGCACGTCCAGTTCCCTTCCCACCCACCACCAAGCTCTTGCGTGGTAAGAGCCCACAGTTGGAAGTCACTGGAGTTTATAGGAGATAAACGAGGCCCCTTGCCGGGGCCTTGAAGCATTTTGCACCACAATTTCAAATCACCTTACCGTGATAGCCAAAGGAATGTCACGGAATGCCTCGTAGGTGTCGGAAACAGCCTTGCAGCTCAAGCAGGTTACTAGAAGGCAACGAGAAATGCTTCTCAGGATGGGAAGGAGACTGACTGCCCATTGCAATGGCCAATGTGTACTGCAATAGACACACTGGCCATACTGCTGTGTACGAGAAGCTGTTTGCCACACATAGAGTCACAGATAATGGTAAGGACAGGGGTATCTTTAAAAAGTACCTCTAGATCGCAGAAGTCCTCCAAAGACCTGATCCATGACTGTGCTAGCTTGAGAAGATGTGTCCCGGCTGGAAAGAAATGGTAATGGGAGCTCAGAAGGTGGAAGGCAGAGAGTTACCTCTCCCAAGAGTTTTCCTTGTTAGGAAGGCCCCGGATAGAGGTTTTCACTGATGGTCGTAAAGGAAGGCGTCAGAAGGGCTGGAGAACACGTCAGTGGTCGTGTGCTTATGCTTACTCGCTGTCTCTGCTCAAGCAAGCTCTCTGCATGGCATCCACGACGTAGCAGAAGAATTCATGGGCGTCTTCCTGGGTGCCAAGCTGGAAACGTCCTATTCCTAAGAATAAGGTTTTCACATTGATCTCGGAGCAAAAGGACAGCAAGCTTACCCCTCTAAAAGCTCTCCTCCTTCACGTGAACCTGGCAAAAGCAGTTACACACCGTGTTGTTCAGACAGGAGAAATACCTCCCAATGAAACCATCTGAAATGACTCACGTGGAAGCTGACTGACGACACCCTTGGGTCTGATGGCACCGCCTGAGCAAGACAGGACCTCCTGAATGTGTGCCTGCATTGTACACATCATGCAGAACCCTTGCTGCACACCTGAAGAGGGAGGGAAAGAGGAAAGGAAGGGAGGGAGGGAGGAAGGAAGCCTCTCAGTCAGGTGAACAGCTATGGTAAACCTTCCAGGAATAAACCCACCGAACCGCCCCACGTTCACGTGACAGGTACAATCCCCACTCTCCCTTCTACATCCTCTTGTGCTCAGAGGCCAGTGGCTCAGCAGCCCTGTGGCAGGTTATTGCACAGGAGCGTATAGAAGAAGTATATCCCTTACGTCTGTATTAAAACAGACAGTTTGGGAGGCTCCAGGGTGCCACATGCTCTATTTTAGCATCTTTCCAGTAGCAGCAGGAACTCCAGAGGCCAAAGGCTCACTGAAGACATTGCCTTTGGGAGGCCCTTCCTTACCACAGGAAGCCAGAACTGGTCTTCCCTGGGAGCTCAGGCACAGTGCAGGAAATCAAAGTCACGTGCTCCCTACGCTGGGCCGACCCCGTGCTGAAGGCAGTTTTCAAAGGCAGCTTCTAGAGGGAAAGTAAGCGCTGTCTTCCCAGGGTCACTGCTCTTGTTTTTCATCCTCAGAGCTGCCCAAGAGATGTAAAAGATGTCACAAGGACTCACAGGACTGGCTGTGCTGGCAAGAGAGCATGTAGCTGGCCAGTGGCGCGGTGTACGTCAGGCACTGCAGCACGGAGTTCACAAAGCAGGTATTGCCGAGGTTGTAGAGGCCGGCTCCGACGCTGCGTGTCTGCTGCCAGGTCATGCAAAGGTCCTGCAGGGGAAGGTCCCTTTCTGGCAGAGCCATTCTGATACTCGTGCCTGCAAGGAAATCATATTTTAAAGGAGATCCTGCTGTTTTGGTTTCGGAAAGCCCTGGACCGCCGTCTCTAGACTTGTCCCTCTGAGGATGTGCTCCCATAAGGACAACTGGGAAAAGGGACTTGTGCTGCCAGCCCGCATCGGCCCCAGCTGTAATGCCAGAGCTCAGCTGGCACCCAGGGAGGTGCAGGCCAACCCACGCATCCGCCCTGTCTCCATCTACACCATCCCCTGTCCAAAAGGAAACTGAGAGTATCTTTTATACAGATTTTGGTTGTGGGTTGTGTTTGGTTGTCATGCTCGAGTCTTTTATGCCATATCCATGAAACCACTCGTTATTGATACTCAGTTTGTAACTTCAATAAAGTTTTCCTGTATTGCTCCACCGAATCATTGTTGTGAGTTGGCTGACGCTGCGGCTCCACCACGTGGAGATCGGTCGCCACCCTCATCCAGAGGATCATAAAAATTCACCTCCCTCCTAACCCACAGTGTGAGAGATGACAAATGGGTAACATGGTGTGCTAGCCAATAGCAACACCCTGTCCACAACCCACAATGGGTCACAAGGGATTTGAGCCCACCCAGACCCTAATATCCACCACCCAGAAGGTGTATGAGTGTGAGAGCCCACCCAGACCCCAGGATCCCCCACTCACAATGGGTAACACGGGCTTAGAAACCACCCAGGCCCCCAGATCTGCCCCTGGCAATGGGCAAAGGGGAATTTGAGGCCACCAAGACTCCATGATCCGCTACCCACCACGGATAACAGGGTCTTAGAGCCAACCCAGACCCCAGCCAGACCTGGCAACCAAAATGGATAATGGGGAGGTCAGATCCCACTCAGACCCCCAGATTGGCTACTGAAAATGGGTACTGGGGTTAAAACCCTCCCAGACCCCAATATCTGCCATCCACAATTGCAACTGGGTGGGGTGTTAGAGCCCACCCAGACCCCAAGATCCGCCACCCACAATGCGTAATGGAGGGTTAGTTCCCACACAAACAGAAAGATCTGCCACCACAATTGGTAACAGTGGGTTATAACCCCCCCCAGACACACAGATCTGCAATCCATAATGGCTAATGGGGACTTAGATCCAACCCAGGTCCTTTATCAGCCTCCAACAATGGGTAACTGGGGGTTAGAGACCATTGAGACCCTCAGATGGACCACCCAGAAGATGCTTATCCCACCATCCCCCCAGGAACCGCACCAGGGGATGCTCCTGTGAGGGCTCCTGGCAGTTTTGATGGGAGAACATGACAGATTCCTGCTTTCTTGTGCAGAGCATCACTCTCATCCTAAAACGTCTTGCCACCATCAAACCTCAAGACTGAAGGTCGAGGAAAGGCCCATGGTACGCGAGCCCAGTCTGTGTTATCCCAACCATCCCTTCCAAACGTGTCCCAGCAAATATGGTTCAGTCCTAAAACCCCCGGATCTAAGTTCCTCTTCCCTTCTAACGTGCTGCTGTACGTTCGTTAAGCTCAGTTCATCTAGGATCTTCTTGAACTTCAGTTTTCCCACCACCATCAGCAGCTCTTGCTGCAAACAGGTATTTAAGGTGCAGGGTCCTGCACAACTCAGGGTTTCCAAATTAGTTCCTTATGCCGCTGCTCTGAAGACAGCAAAGGAACTGAGAAAACTTGTACTTAGAAGTGCATCAGAGAGAAATCCAGGAGTTCAAAGTCACAGGAGAAGTGTCTCCTCATTCATTAGCACAGGGCTGGGCTGTCACCAGCCCATGGCCACATCCCAGCGTGCCAGTACTGGATTCATGGATCCTGGCTGGAGCATCTTCTCCCCAGCACATCTCAGCCCCAGGATTTCACCTCCTCCTGGCTTTGAACCCTTCAGATTCTTTCAGGTCACCTTTACAAAGCTGACTCCATCACCCACAGAGCCACATGTACACACTGACTGCTCCAAAGGGAAGCTGAGAGCCCCCAGCATGGCAACGCAGCTCCGCTCGCTGGGGTCTTAAAACCAAGGAACACAACCCTCCCCTCTGCTCCTCCTAAGACACCTGGCTAAACCCTGCGAGGTTTGCGGCATTATCACCAAAGCTCATGATTTTAAGGTCTCTGGGTTGCTTTGGATCTGTTTTTTCCAGTTCCTGTCTGTTATTTGGATAACCCAGACCTGCTCTGGTACTGCCTGGTCATTCACAGTCACAGCAGACAAGCTCTCAAACTCCCCTTACTGGGTGACAAGACCCCAGCTGTACAAACCCCAGGAAATGCCTTACCTCTGCAAGGATCATTCTTCACTAAGAATTCATCCAGGGCCATCCATCCTCCACCCACACGAACCAGGACGGTGCTCTGCAGGATACAGACCGTCCGCAGCTGCTGGGAATCACCAAACTGTGGAGCCAAGGAACAGTTCAGACATGAAGGGAGGGACACATACAACAAGGGACACTTGGCTCCTTCCCACAGCAGGCTGCATCAGGGAAAAGCTGTTGGGACTGCTCTGTGGGGTCCCAAATGCTTTTATGGACCTCTTGAATACTTTTAAAAGTTTCTCCAGATAGGTTCTTCTGGAATAAGTGCAGCTTAGTACCAATTTATAGGAGTTTTCTGCTGTGTGGTGATGCACCTATCCAAATCCTTTTGTTTTCAAGCTGGAAAGTGAGAATTTTTTGAGAGCAGCAAATGAGAACTTGGAATTTGGTCTTTGGATGGGTTGTTTTTCTTTTATCATGAAGGAAATAGAGGCTGGCAATGCAATCACCCTCCCAGTGCAGCCCCCATGGAAAAGAGCCGGTTGACTGAGATCACTGGGTGCCGGTGAATCAGCGAGACGGCACCACCGAGTGAGAAACCTCTTCTCATCAAGTCTGAAAGCCAGAGATTTCACCAAGCCTCGGACTTGACCCCACCAATCACCAGCCAGAAAGCCCCCACCACCGAGAATGCCCAGCCAGGATGTTTTGGTGAGTGCAGAGTGATGGGAATCCAGGCAGGAATCCCCTAGCAGTGTTCATTAGTGATAGCAGTGTTCATCAGTGATTTTAAACACTTGCAAGGTCAAACAAGTGCACCCCAATTCACAAGCATGTGTTCTTTAAAGCTGCCTAAATCCTCTGGAGAGCCAAGAACAGGCACCGGGAGGTTGGTAGAGCTGGTGCAGGATGCTGGGAGCCTGGCTGGGATGTAGCAGCTCTGGAGGGCTGATGCTATTTGGGTGTAAGGGAGGAGCTTGGGCAGCTGGGGGCTGGTGCAGGTGTTTGGGGGGCGAGCGCTGTGGCTCGGCTCCTCCCAGCTGGAGCATCATCCCCAAAAACAGAGAGCAGGAGGAGAGTGAGGAGCTCTGCTGTCGGCTCCTCACACCAGTCCACCTTGGTGAACCATGTGAAACGTCAACAGCAAGCTCGTTACAAAGAGACTCTTTAAGGGAATCCTTCGGGAGTGAGCTGAGAAAAACACAGGCGCAGGGAACACTCATCCGCAAGGAAAACTTCAAGGGCGGCGGCCGGCGGAGTGAATGAGGCGTTTCATGGGGCGCTGCCCCAGAACAGGGTCACTTTTAGGCTCTCCCGATCCAGGGAATGCCCTGGGGCTGAGGACGGCGCTGGGCAAACGCAGCTCAGCCACCTCTGCTGGGGGCCGGAGGACGAGGTCTCCGTCTCACCCCGGGGAGCCCAGGAGGGGTCCCCTGTGCCAGGCTGGTGATCCCCCCCGCCCCGGTGGGGAGGGGGAGCAGGGTTTGTGCTGCCAGCCCCCTCTGACTTACCCGGTATTTGTTCTCGCCGATCTGCTCCACTTGAAATCTCCTGGCACACTTGCACTGGGCCGCTTGCCTGGTGACCTGCCACCACCAAGAGAGGTAAGGGATCAGGATTTGGAGAGTCTCCCCCAATACAAGGCACTTGGAATCATAGAATCATAGAACCACTATGGTTAGAAAGGACCTCTAGGCTCATCAAGTCCAACCTTAAACACACAGATAACACACAGCCCTAAGCAGCCTTTCCTTCAAAAACACAGTAGGTACTGATGGTACCAGCTCATTATTTTAGCTCAGCACCACCATGATCCCTTTTCTCCATCATTTTTGTCACCCCCACTGCCACCCTGCAGCCTGAACCACCCCACACCCCCGAGCGCCCATCTCTTTCAGTCCTTTACCTCATCTTCAATCTTGTCCGCATCAGTGGAGGGGCGGTAGGCATCCTTGTTGGGATGGAGAGCAGCCACAAACTCACACGAATCGATGTAGCCATCACCATCACCGTCAAAGATGTCGGCCACCGCAGTCATCTCCAGCTTCGTGGTGGGGAATTCTGGAAGGAGAAAGAAATGAGCAACTGTTGCAGCGACCTCACTCATCAGAGCCAGGGATGTCAGAGCATGGTCTGCATCTCGGTCCTCCAGTAGGGACAACCTCTGGTCACACTGAGGTGGCCATTTTCGGAGCTCGTTATGGGCAGACAGGGACTTACTAGAGGCCAGGATGCCATCCATAAACTCCTGATGGGTGATCTTCCCATCTTGGTCTTTGTCAATGTGCCGGAAGAAGTCCACGATGCGGGATCTCCTGTGGTTCATCATATTTTTCTTCCGCCAGACATCGAAGGCAAAGTTGGCCAATTCTTTCAACTGGAAGGAAACCTATGAGAATCAGGGGAAGAAATCCCCAAAGCAGCAGCACCCCAAGCTCTACAGCACCCTAAAACACCAGCCACTGGGTGAGCCGCAGCTCCTGGTGCTAACACTCATGCCCACCCTCCCAGCATGGTTCATCTGGGTTTATCCCCCGTTAACGAGGTGGCCGCTCAAATTGACTTTTAGCATGTGCACGGCTGTCCTGAACTTCTCTGCCTGCGATGACAAAAGCACAGGCATTAGCCCTTCTCCTCCCAAAACGGGCCGCTCCACTCACTGGGAGCTGGAGAGACAAAGGGCTCAAAGGGACTTGAAAAACAATCTAAAAAGGGGGAAAAAAGCCCTCTCCGTTGGCCTGGGTTTGTGAACACCAGGGGATTGGACCCGCAGCAGCCGGGCACCTCACTCCCCTCGGCACCGGCTGCACTGAAGAACTGCAAGACAACCTTCAAAGACCAAGTCATTTTATGATTTTATGATTTCATGATGAAACCTCCCCAGAAACCTTTCCCAGCACGCACCGGTGGAGGGAGCAACAGGGCTGCCCCCTCCATGGGCACCATGGCACCCTGTGTGTGTTGGTTGCACCCACGCCTGGGTCACCATCACACTCCCCCCATCCCATCACCCCTCTTATCCTCCCTCACTGGGATAAGAGATGGGGAACGTGTCAGACAGAGGGAGGCAGCCAGGTGCATGAGTCACTGCTGCAAAGTGATGCTGAGGGAAGTCACAGATTTGGGATTAAAACCAGGAGGGTTTGGGACAGCCTTCACAGCAGCTCCAAGCTGTTGCTTGCCCCCCACCAACCAACCCCGCCCCCAGCGCTGGGGACAGAAGCCGAAGCTCTGTGTCGGTGTGAGGGAGGGAAGGACCGGGCAGGACGCAAAGGTCCTGTCTGAATTTTTGCCCCCTTGGGTGTCTCTGGCACATGGAGCTCTGCCAACGACACGTGAGAGGACGGAAATAAAGGGCTGGGAGAGCTTCAGAGCTGCAGCCCTGAGCTCAAGAGAGTGTGGCTGGGCACTTTGCAGCTGGCCGGACCTGCAGGGGGGAAAACGGGACAGAAGGGACCACTGGGACCCCTCACCTGGCTTTGGTCCAGTCACCAAACCACCTCTCGCCTGCCCTGTTACCAGCACGTTATCCCCAACCCAGTCTGGGGTTCAGGGCGGTGGATGATGTGCTCAGATCACTGTGCTCTGGCAGCCAGACCGCTGTGGGGAGGGGACCAAACAGCTCTGCCACGGACTGTGACCCAGCCTCGCCTCGCTTGTGCCCCAGTGTCACCCCAGACCACCCAACATCCACATCCTGTAGATAAAGACCCTCTGCTAAAACCCACTCGGAGATTTTTCCAGATTTTCTCCAAGTTGGGAGCACCCCCCTTGGTCTCACCTACCACAGTTCAAGCTTTCCCCAAATGGCCACTGTCTCCAGGGCACTGGAATGTGTACCTTTCCCATTGCCATGGCCACTGTCTCCAGGGCACTGGAATGAAACCTTCCCCATTTGCCATGGGGTGATGTCACCCTGTTTATGATGTCATTACACCCCGCCTGCCGCTATTTACATGGGAAAGCAGTATTTGGAAACCTATATATTTTTAGATTTTAATGTATCTCAGCAGCTGGAAAAAAGGGATGTGTGTTATGTGACAAGCAAGAGAGCACAGAGAGAGCTCAAGATCACAGAATCACAGAATGTTAGGGATTGGAAGGGACCTCAAAGGATCACCCAGTCCAATCCCCCTGCCAGAGCAGGAACACCTAGATCAGGTCACACAGGAACGCATCCAGGTGGGTTTTGAATGTCTCCAGAGAAGGAGACTCCACACCCTCTCTGGGCAGCCTGTGCCTGTGCTCTGTCACCCTCACTGGGAAGAAATTCTTCCTCATATTTCTGCGGAACCCCCTATGTTCCAGCTTGCACCTATTGCCCCTTGGATGTCACTGAGAAGAGCCTGGCTCCATCCTCATGACACTCACCCTTTACATATTTATAAAGATCGCTTATGGACATGTCACTAATGAGCCCAGGGGCCACCTTCATCCTCAGAGCTTCTTTAACCTTCACCTTGGTGCCCACTCACTCAGCCTGGCCGAGGGTGGAGGCAGGAGACACAGCAGCAGTAAGAAGGACACACGTAACAAACAGTCACAACATCCATAAAGGCATGGTGACTGAGCCAAAAGACCTGAAACAGAAGAACTGATTTAGAGCGTCAATTTCTAATGTTTCCTCTGCATAGTCCAGAGAGTGGAAATTTTGACTGCCAGTTCTCTGATTCTGTGACCTTTGTAGGGATATAAAAGGTTAACTAAAATATATATATGAAGAGAGAGTGCACATGCGTGTGCATCTGTGTGTGCGTGTGTGTTCACGTGCACATGTGAAACGCTGCCACCCGCGCTTCTGCAACAGAGAGGCTTCAACTGGTGTGGCAAGGTAACAGAGCAAAAGCTTCCGAAGCAGCTCTGGCTCTCCTGGGGCCATCAGCAGAAGCAGCAGAGGTGTCTGGGTGTGCCCACATTCCAGAAGTCTTTTCAGATAGCAATACAGATCCCTTTTGTAAGGCATGCAAAGGCATTTCTCTGATCAGCACAAAAGCCTGGATCCAAACCAGAAAGATTTCCCAATCCAAGCGAGAAGAGAAAAGAATAACCCACAAAAATCTTCAAAACAAACAACCCACCCCCCTCCAAGCAAGCCGCACCCCACCTTTAGAAACAGAAAGGAACTAGGGAATAACAGCAATAAAAAGCAGTATGGCACCAAAAGGAAGTATCCCTGGAAAAAATTACCATACCAAAGCTGCTCCTGCAGCCAAGCAGTCAGTCATTACAAAAGCACATTTCATCACACTAGAAGACACCAGGACAAGTTTCCAGAAGAGTGAGGAAGAGACTGGGTCTAAACTTGGCAGATACTTGCAAACAATCTGCTGAGCACTGTAACCCCTGAGAGGAAGCCAGATCCTTAAGGCCAAATGCTCAAACTTTGCTCTAATCCAAACTGACAATCCATTTGAACTTTGAAAAAAAGTCTTACGTCAAACTAGAGCTTTGTTTAGACAGCAATGGACTGCCCCTAAGAGCTCAGATCCCTCTGTTCTGTTCACATCTGTCAGCTTCTAAGGGGCAAACAGCCACTCCCTTACACCTCCAAAAAAGTGGCCGCTGTGAAGTCAAACTTCTTAGCTGCCAAAACAAAGGGTTGGCTTGGGGTTTTATTGGCAAGCCAAAGAACGTCCAAGGACAGAATTGCTTGGAAGATGAAGACAGAGACAACAAAATACGATTCCCTGCTTCTGTTCTTTGAAAAGGACAAATCCTCAAAGAAAGGTGTCCTCTGAAAGCCAAGTGACTTCCTTCAAGCATTACCCTTTCAAAGACTAGTTGCCCAGAAGGGAGAGCCATCAGTGGTATCTGGAGGGGAAGTCACTCCACCTAAACCAAACCAGCAGTGCAACACAAGACAATCTCCTCAAGAAGAAATACAATTCCTGACTCTCCTGGAATTCTGTGGATTAGACAAGTTGGCATTTGGCCTCAGATATATAGGGCTCAGATATAAAGAGCTCCTGTTTTTCATGCCGACTCACAGAGCAGACAAGTGACTTGTACATGAAAGGAGCACTAAAAAGAGCTTCTTCCAGGTTTTTGCTTTTTTAAAAAAAAAAAATCAAAACCTAACCATACTCCTGAACTGTAAGCCACATCACCTTATAAAGAATCCGAAAGAGGAATTTCTTTAGGAATTCCAAGCAATTAAATAAAGAGCTGAAATTAACAGGTGCCTCCCTAATGAACATCAAGATGCATCAATGGTTAAACTCTCTCCTAACACGTGTTTTTCACTGCATTTTGCACTCCCTTTCCCGAGAACTGTTACTGCCCTTCCAAAAGCTGACAGACACGCAGTCTATAGGGACAAAGGAGAGAGCTTTCTTCTTTCAAGTGTTTTAAATTTATACATTTGCCATACCTATCAGATGGTTCCCCTTGTTGTTCTGCAGGAAAACTCTTCTCTCTCATGCCCTGCAAATGAAGTTGGATTTATTTCAAGATTTATCTGAATGTATTGTTATACTATACACAAAGTGAAGACCAACAATCCCTCCTGTGTTGTGCTGGGTTTTCTTATTTATAATACTAAATATACCTCACCTCTTTCAGCTCGTTCCCTAACCAGCATGACTATCCACTTTGCTCTCCGGCCTAAAGTGCCCACAGACATAACACCCGGTCGTTTTTGCATTCAGGTTGATACTGCAACCACGGGTGGGTTTTTTCTGAAAGAGATGCCAATCTCGTTTGAAGGCAGGTTTATCAGGGACTCCACCTACACCAAAGTGATCAGGAGGGGTCATTGTCAGGAATCTCACTTGGAGCCTGTAGCTGTCCTGAAGGAGTGATTCACGCACCTGGCTGCCTCCCTCTGTCTGAAACGTTCCCCATCTCTTATCCCAGTGGGAGGGGGATAAGAGGGGTGACGGGGTGGGGGGAGTGTGATGGTGCCCTGGTGATGGATCCGTTCCGGATAACGAGGTATTTGTCACGCGCAGACGGGGGGCAGGCACAGGGTGCATCGTCACCAATGTCAGGGTGCAGGACTGGGCCCAGGGCAGGGCCTTTGCAGCAGCACATTTCTGGAGGCTCCTGGTGACGCAGTCCCTGGGGAGTGCTCGGGAAATGGGGCACTTGCCCAGAATTGCTATTTTTGGTCTCTGACCATTGTTCCCTGCCCCCCTTCTTTAATTCCTCCCTCTCTGTCTTTAGCCCATCGTTACTTTTCCTGTCTCTGTCTGACTCCCTGTCTGCATTTCCCAGTTCCTCCCTGTCTGGGTGGGTTCTCCTTTCTCTCTGGCCTCTGTCCTGCTGCCCTGCTGCCCAGGCAGCCCCGGGGAGGCGGCCATGGGGCCTGCGGGGGAGCAGGGCCGAGCCGGGGGTCGGTGTCCCCGCAGGGTCCGAGGGCAGGGAGGAGCTCCTGGGGCATGCTGGGAGCTGTAGTCCCGGGGCATGCTGGGAGCTGTAGTCCCGGGCAGGCAGTGCCGGGCGGCCATGTCTGTTCCCGGGGCATGCTGGGAGCTCCCCTTCCCACAGCCATGCTGTCCCGGGGGGCGCAGGCCCTGCTCCCGCTGCGGCCCGGCTGAGGTGAGGGCTGGGGCTGCCGGGGGTGCTGGTGCAGAGCTCCCAGCTGCCCCCTGCGATGGGTGGCAGTCAGCTGGAGCTGGGCCGGGGCTGCCACGGGGGGCACGGGCTGGGTGGGTGGGAGATGGGAGCCCCCACGGTAATGCACGGCCACCATTGTGGGGTTCAGGCTGCAAGCAGACTTCTCCCTCCTGACTTCAGCTTGAATTTGGCAGGCAAAAAGGTTTTTTGGAGGGAATTATGTGTTTTTGTAAGTAAGGGAGGGAAAAGGCTGTTGTTGCTTGATGACCTAAACTAGTGTCTTAAAACTTTGGGGCTTGTTAAAGTACATTATGGTCACTCAGCTGTAAGTCACAGACTTCAGAAAAACCTTCTCACCAAATCCTGGCAGGGTGGTTCCCATCTTTGAAGCAGAAAATCTATTGGAAGACAGAATCCTGTAAAACAAATTAAGTGCAAATAATTCCTGTCCTGTGCTGTCACCGCTTCCCGGAGCTTTTTCAGTGAGCTGAGGCTCTGACTGCACACGGGGAGGGGCTCAAATTCTCTCTGGTGTTTGGGGATTTGCTTTACCGTGCTGTGCTGGTGGCTTTTGCCTGGAGAGTCCTCGGTGGTGGAGTTCCCACGGCCGAGCGCTGATTTACTGCCGTGTGGATTAGGAGAAGTATCACTAAGGAGACGTGAGAAGTCAGTCCCAATTTGGTAGCAATTAGTCATCGTTGAGGCTGATTTCATAGGAAGGGGTCCATGTGAGCAGGGGCTGGGGGGCCCACTGTGGATCTTAGCAAGGTGAAAGAGCTGTTGTGTTCTTGCTGTTGTACATCCGTTGTCTGAAATTCACTGGTGTGGTGTCAGTCTGTCCGTGCTGGTGGGACCCTTGTTTTCCATGCAGCATCTCTGATCATTAACCCCACCAATCTTCCCGTTGCTCAGACGTTGGGGTGTTGCTGGTTCTTCCCCCCACAGTGCCAAGCTCTGCGCTGGGCAGCGGTGGGGTTGAGGAGCAGGAGATGGGGGGATGCTTTGGAAAGCATTGCTGGGCGTGAGGTGGAGGAGTGTGGTGGAGCAGCAGATGAGTGTGACTGTGTTTGTAAGGACCCTTGTGCAGTGCCCTGCTCTCAGGTCCTACAGATTCATGCGTTGCCGGTACCCGGGGCCTGATGGCCAGGTTTGCCATGGGGCTCCCTCCCTGCCCGGCTGCTTTGAGGAGTTTTTTTACAGCATTCAGAGGGCTCGTACCCAGCCTGACGTGCCAGACTGATCAGCCTGGTCCTGTTGAGGGTTTGGCTGCTCTAACAAGCAGCTCCATATATAGACAGTGACAGGAGGAGTGGTCAGGCAAGTGCTGATTTCATGTCACCGTTGATTTCATGTAACTGTGGCATTATTTTTCCTGAGCAAACAGCTCTGGGCAGTGTCTGCCAGCACACCCGTCGCTCCGTGTCCCGGAGTGATACCTCCCTGCCCTCGAGTAGCTGAGCTCTGATGGGAAGGAATAGCTTTTTCTTTGAAAACGGGGGGAAAATAGTTCAGGCAGCCCCTCGTGCTCAGGCTGTTAACTTTTGTGTGTGTATGTGTTTGGGGGCCTTTGTCTGCCTTGTGTCCCTTTGGAGGCAAAGCGGTTGCCGGGTCCGGAGAGCTGTTCACAGAACGGGTTGTCAGACATTGGAATGGGATGCCCAGGGCAGGGGGGCAGTCCCCATCCCTGGAGGTGTTCGAGAGTCGTGTTGGCATAGTGCTCAGGGATGTGGTATAGTCGAGGAATGTCAGTGTTAGGTTGATGGTTGGACTCGATGATCTTCAAGGTCTTTTCCAGCCCAGGTGATTCTGTGATTCTGTTGCATCCACAAGCCACTGCTCTGCTGGGAGAGATCTTGCATCCATGTGGGGATGTTGTCGATGCCATCAATGTCTGTATATTCGGGGCACGTGAGGAGGTGACACGCTTGAGAAAGCAGGTGGCTGTCTGCCACCCCCTTTGCTTGCCCAGGAGGAAATGTTGCCACAGGGCCAAGGGCTCTGCTCCTGGCCAGCGCTGGGTTTGGGCTGACCTGTGCTCTGGGTGGGCTTGTGGCCTGCGGAATAAGCGCTAAAGGACTCTGGTTCCTTTTCTGGGGCTTGTGCTGTTTGCTATGGGTAAGCAGCAGGCTTGTCCCTTGGGAGTAGTTGGAGAGGGACTGCAGAAGGACCCCGCATCAGCGAGTGGTTCCAGCGGATCCACAGCTCTGATAAAGAGCACTTATCTCCCTCACGGAAACAAGATTTTCCCTGCTGCCTCTCTTTGCAATGAGGAGCTTCATTCGCTCTCCTCCCCCTTCCCTGTCAAATCCTCTTTTGGTTTAAATAGCTGACTACCATCAAAGACACTCAGGACATCGTTCATGACCTGGAGAGCCCAGGCATTGACCCCTCCATCATCAAGCAGCAGGTGGAAGCGGCAGAGGTGAGGACCATGGGACGGTACCCCCATATGGAACTTGTTTGCACTCTGCTTGTAAGCAAAATTGAGGTAGATCTTAGATATGAGCGTGGCCAGAAGTGGCTGTAAGAGTTTGGTAGGCAGGCAGTCTGATGATGAAATGTTATTTCCATTGCAATTTGGAACTGCAAGCAATGAAATGATGAAATGAAATCACTTTATCTGCTAGTGTTTTGGGAATCTCATCAAGCGTGTGGTCAGAGTTGTGTGCCCGCTTGTTTGGAGTGCTGTGAAGGGTTCTGCTCCCAGTCTCAGTGGAGGCATCTGAGTGCTATATCTAGCATGGGTAGTGTATATTTAGATGTTGGTTAGACCTGGATGGGCTTGGATTTTGTGTTGTTGTTTGGTTGTTTCAAATCAGTGGTGAAATTCAGGTGGATTTGACTTGACCTGGACCTCAAGGAGCAGGGATGTTTCGTTACGCTTTGCTAAGTTTTTCCTTGCTATTTCCTTTTTTAGAACCATTCTGACTTTGGTTTGCAGCTTTTTGAGTCTCAAAAACTAATTGTCCCTGCCTGTTCATGGGGCAATTCTGGAAGAGCATTTGCTAATAACCATTTGTCCTTTGTCATAGTGTTATATGCAGACGATTAAAGAGGAGACGTGCGGGACGGGACTGGAGAAATCAGGAACGACTCAATGTGAGTTATCCGGAAAGCTCGATTTATTGCGCAGATACATTTACTTATATATCATTCTTCTGTCAAATCACCACGACTAAGCACATCTTTATTATCTTTTTCTTAGGTTTTCATTAGACCACTTCCACATCAATCATTAACTTTTAACCTATGCTTCAGCCTCTAATTATCATATTCTCCGCCTTGCCTGTTAGTTCCCCATCTTATGCAACTTAGTTTCTTGTACTACTCTGCAAGGACAGTACGTCCTTGAGGCCCAATCTTGGCTGCCAGCGCCTGCACAGTAGCCTGTTCGTGCACCTGCTCTAACACTACATGTCCATTACTCACAAGCCAAACTCCCACAATTCCCCCTTTTTTCTTTTGCACGAACAGAACTTTATGCATTAGACTAGTGACTAGTTTTGTTATTACCTTCCATACTATTCCTAGCCCAATTAACAACAAGACAATTATGATTACCCAGCGAATGCCTTCTTTGATCAAACCAAGTAACCATGGGGACAGACTGCCAAACACCCTTTGCAACCATGAATCAAACCAGCTTGTCTCCTTTTGAATCTTTTAAGTATGTTCTTTAAGCCACTGCAGTTGTTGGTGAATTGATTCCCCACGATTGCTTAGATTGAAGCAGCACATCCCTTCAAAATCTTCACATCCATGGCCTTGTGCTAAAAGCAAAAAAAATCAACAGCAGCTCTATTCTGCAACACAGCATGCCTAACGCTATCTAAATCTTCTATTAATTCTGTCTGTCCCTTTTTACAAATTTTTCTTTCCCTACACGCGGTCACGCACTATTTAATTGGTTAAAAGTCTCCAGTACAAGGCAAACATGCAGCTCAGCTCAGTTCCCGCTGGTCCCCAAGTTCTTCTCACACAATGTCCAATTGGCCACTCCCATCTGTTCACTCCTGCATTCCCTAGTGAAGCAGCCACCGCTCTTTCCCATTTTTTCTTCCTTTGAAGCAGCCCCCAGAATGCGGCTACCTGCCTAGGCCAACATCCCGTATGGCTGGCTCACTATATGGCCATTCTCTTTTAAATGCATTTCTACAATTTCCCCTTTTTCTTCTTGAGCCAGCCATACGTTCTTCATGGCATCTTTAATCATGCTTGTTGCCTTTTTGAAAACACAAAGTACAATCATTAATACAATAGTGACCAATAACAGGTGGAATTCAATAATAGGTGGAATTAACAAAGAAACAAAGTCACCCACAGAAGAGATGGAGACAACCAAGTTAATAGACTGAACATGTAGAAGTAGTCCCATATTGTTTTCCCATGAAGCCCCATTTGCAAATGTCAAACGTGACCAGGGCCCAGTTGCAGGGAGAGTCAGGAGGTCCTTCCCCAACAGGAAAACTCTGTAAGGTGCGTCCACCTCACAGACAGACACTCCACTCTTTCCACAAATGGACTCAGGCCCTGTCCCCAAAGCAGGACACCTGGCAGTCATTTATCCAATGTGGGGCACCTGGGGCTTGTTTACCCAAGGGCTCCCCCCACAAGGCCGATCGCACCTCGGAGGAAAGCCAAAAGGCAAAGTCATCCCCTCCTTTTAAAGGACCATGGGAACTATCCATATGTCGTTCAATAATTTTTTTTTTTTTTTTTTATTTTATTTTTTTTTTTTTTTTTTGGAGCTTTACATTGTACCTTAATGTGACCAGATTTTCCACAGCTGCAACACTTTGTGCCTCGATTACCGTTACCTTGTTGTACCAAGGGTCGGATAGCCGCAGCAAAAGCTGAGGCCATGAAACCAGCATGCTCTTCAGGTGTTCCTACCCCGGAACAAGCATCCATCATTTCAGCAATACTGGAGTTTTTAGGCAGACTCTGTAAAATACACTTGCAGGTTGGGTTAGAATTTTCAACAGCTAAACATAAGAGTAATGCTTCTCGCACAGGATCAGACAAAGGTGCCCTATCAAATGCATTTTGCAACCAATTTAGAAATTGCATATATGGCTCATTTGCACCCGGTTTTACTGTGATTGCTTCATAAAAACTGCTCTGCTGCTAAATAGTATTACATGTACTGTGATGTTTTTATCCTAACATTGTTGCTTGCTCAAATGTTTATTCCAGAAGGTCTGAAAAACCATGTTTGCAACTACTGTCAATTCTCCCCACAAAAAGCAGTTTATGCATAACTATTTTTCCCTTTTTTTTTTTTTTTTTTTTTTTTTTTTTTTTTTTTTTTTTTTTTCCCAGTTATTTTGAGATATTTTACCCACAGTTTAGTTTTAATCTGAGTCAGACCAAATCATAGTCACATTTTCTCTTTACCCCGGCTCCCTTTCCATTTCTTGTCCCAGCCTGCCCACCCCCCAACCACGCTCCTTTTGAAATCTCGCACTCAGGTGAGGTGGGTCAGATGTTTCAGGAACGTTTGGTTAAGGCGGTGGGGGGGGAGGGCGGCGGCGGCACGGGCCATTGTTCGTCTGTGTCCATTGCCTCTTCTTCTGTCCCAAACACTTCTCTCTCGCCGCTGGAATAGGTGGGGGGACGGAACAGGCATTCGGTCCAACACTGACTCCGGCAGGAAACGCTCCCGGTGGCGAGGGCCTTGAAGCCGCGAACGCTCCGGCTGCTGCCACAGCGCGCGCGGGGAGAGGAGGGGGGGGTGCGGGGGAGAGGGGGGGGGTTGGAATGCCGATCGCGCCGCTCCGCTGCGCCAGGCACGGCCCCGCCGCCGGCCGCCGCTCCAGCCGCTGCCGCGGCGCGCGCGGGGGGGGGGCGGGGGGGGTGGGGGGTGGGGGGGTGGGGGGGCATTGTTTACCTCCCGCCACGGTTTTTACAATTTTTCCGCCGTTTTATCACCGTCAATATCATTGTCCCACAAAGAGTCCCCACACTTTCTCCACTCCGTTACATCAAACAACGTATTAGGGTCTTTAAAGTGTCCTTTGGCATACCCCCAAGCATATAGGGAGCCCAAAGTCTTTTTACTTATGTCCAGTCCTCACTTTTCTAAAAAGCATAACAATAGCTAGCGACAGTGTTACTTCTTTTTCCATTTTTCTTACCCGGGTTTTCACTCCAGCTTCCCTTGACGGTAGCCTGTCCAGCTTCCCTTGACGGTAGCCTGTCCAGCTTCCCTTGACGGTAGCCTGTCCAGCTTCCCATAACGGTAGCCTGTCCAGCTTCCCATAACGGTAGCCTGTCCAGCTTCCCATTACAGTAGCCTGTCCAGCTTCCCATTAACAGTAGCCTGTCCAGCTTCCCATTAATGGTAGCCTGTCCAGCTTCCCATTACAGTAGCCTGTCCAGCTTCCCATAACGGTAGCCTGCTGTCGCTCTCGTCCTTCTCTCCGCCGAGCTCCTACTCTTTGCAGAGGTGAGCTTTTCTTAGCTTCCCCGAGCGTGAGTCCTGCTCATTCCTCGGGTCCCTGTTCGGGCGCCAGTTGCGGGACGGGACTGGAGAAATCAGGAACGACTCAATGTGAGTTATCCGGAAAGCTCGATTTATTGCGCAGATACATTTACTTATATATCATTCTTCTGTCAAATCACCACGACTAAGCACATCTTTATTATCTTTTTCTTAGGTTTTCATTAGACCACTTCCACATCAATCATTAACTTTTAACCTATGCTTCAGCCTCTAATTATCATATTCTCCGCCTTGCCTGTTAGTTCCCCATCTTATGCAACTTAGTTTCTTGTACTACTCTGCAAGGACAGTACGTCCTTGAGGCCCAATCTTGGCTGCCAGCGCCTGCACAGTAGCCTGTTCGTGCACCTGCTCTAACACTACATGTCCATTACTCACAAGCCAAACTCCCACAGAGACGGACAGGTTGCACGAAGAGCTGGAGTTCATCTGGCTCCTTGGAACTGATTTAAGTTTTGCCTGTGATGAAACTGAGAAACCAGAAGTGAAGAAGAGCATTGATGAGGTAGTAAAACCAGCAGCCCTCTCCTTCAGATAAGATCAGGTAGGAGCAAGTGGGAGCGCCGGTGGAAGAGCCTAATGGATTTGAAGAACGGATGGGGAAATCTAAACAAAACATGGAAGGAGAGGCTTGAAAAGCTTGAGGAAGCCATTCAGTTGGCTGTGCAATACCAAGATACACTTCAAGTAAGGGGCAGGGCTGTTTTCATGGGGTGGGTAGACCTGGGGAGCACCACCATGAGTAGTTTTTATGTCAAGTAGGCAACGTGCAGAGTAAAATGCCCAGGTGCCAGTTTTGTCAGAAGGCAGGTAGTTGGGCTTGTGTTAAAACCATGTAGTTCTTCAGTGCAGCTGGTGCTGAGGGGAGGGAGGTGCCGGGCTGCTGCAGGACCAATCTCCTGGTGCTGCACAAACCCAGGCCAACAGACAGGGCTTTTTTCCCCTTTTTCAGATTGTTTTTCAAGTCCCTTTGAGCCCTTTGTCTCTCCAGCTCCCATTGAGTGGAGCGGCCCGTTTTGGGAGGAGGAGGGCTAATGCCTGTGCTTTTGTCACTGCAGGCAGAGGAGTTCGGGACAGCCGTGCACATGCTGCTGGAGTGGCTCTTGGAGGCAGAGCAGTCCCTACGCTTTCAGGGAGCGCTTCCTGACGACACTGAGGCCTTGCAGTCCCTCATTGATGCACACAAGGTAGCGGGGAGCTCTGAAACTCAACCCAAGCAAAGTTTATGGGGGGAACGTTGCAAAAGAATTGATTTGGGCCTTTCAGGAGTTCATGGAGAAAGTGGAGGAGAAGAAAGTGGATGTGAACTCAGCGGTGGGCATGGGGGAGGTCATCCTGGCCACCTGCCATCCCGTCTGCATCACCACAATCAAACACTGTATCACCATCGTCCGAGCCAGGTTTGAGGAGGTCAGTCCATCGGGCTTTGTTCCAGGCTGGCAGCGAGAGGTGGTGGTGGACGCCACCGCCAGAGGTGGCCGTGTGGTGTCGGTTCCTGGCCCAGGTTTCCCACCTTGGGCTAACGATCGTCCCTGCATTCCCAACAGGCTCTCACGTGGGTGAAGCAACACCAGCAGAGACTGGAGTCTCTGCTTTCTGAGCTGGTGGCCAATGAAGAGCTTCTGGAAGAGCTTCTGGCTTGGATCCAGTGGGCTGAGACAACCCTGCTCCAGCGGTACCAGGAGCCCATGCCACAAAATATTGGTCAGGTCAAAGCCCTCGTTGCTGAACACCAGGTGAGCCCAGTGCCGAACACGGTGGGCAGTCGGGAGAAGGATGGGGAGGGATTCCTGCCCCTCCATGGAGGAGGCATTGGCTTCTCTTGGAAGTCCCCATTAAAACAGCGTGTGACCCAACCGGAGCTGGCACCTCAGTAGCTTGGCCACAAGCCCCCATCACCAGCACTCAGTGCTCTCATGTCCTCTATGGGCTTAGTATGTCCCAGCGACATGGAGCAACAGGAGACTGAAAGCATCTTGAAACTGCAAAGTTACTCATGTCCCTTCTGTTTTTTGACAGTCCCTTATGGAGGAGATGGACAGCAAATGGCCAGAAATGGACTGGGTGACGAAGACATACAAGAGGAAATCTACTGACCCCCCCCATGGGCCTTTCATCGCGAAGTCCTGCAGCAACAGTATGTCTGCTTGATGTGCAGCTTCCTCTGAAACTTGCTATGATGGGAGGAAATGAAATGCATAGGAAAAGAATTAACTTTGATTATCAATTAACAAGGCATCCTGCACTGAGAGCCACCAGGAAGATGGGAGGGGAAAATCCAGGTGGCATCTGCCATAATGCTCATGCTGGGCTGTCACTGCTCTGCTCTTTCTCTCTACAGTTGCTTTGTGATGAGGTTTTGGGGTCTTTTTTTTTTGTTGTTTCTGGAAGGCAGAATCTGTTGTGAATTCCTGAGTGCAAAGGGAGTGCTGGGGTGTTGGGTGTAGAACCATCTGTCACCCTGTCCTCCTACCTGGGGACACTGCATCCCTTTGGAGAGCAGCCTGGGAGGTTTTCTATTGGAAAAGCAAACTGTGTTTCATTGCTGCTCTTTCCTGAACTGCTTAGACTTGCTCAACCCATCACCACCACCACCTCAACTAATGCCTTTTCTCTGTTTTTCCAGGAAAATCCTTGAGTCAGGCTGCCCTCCCCAGCATGCCCGTTGTCTCCCAGTCAGAAACGAAGAACCCCCGGAGAAACCAGCTCTCAGCTCACTGGCTGCAGCTCTGGCTGCTGGCGCGGCAGCGGAAGCTCAACGATGCTGTGCATAGACTGGAGGAGGTAATGGCCACTGGCTGCTCCGGGCAGGGGGGAAGCAGCGCTGGGGGTTGCTCACGGGAGTTGTTAGGTGAAATCCCATGTAAGGAAGCATCCCCAAATAGCAAAGCAGAGAACGGTGTGTGTGTGTATCTGTCTGCAAGTAGCTGCTATCTCTGAATATGTGTATGTATACACCACCCTGGGGGATGCTGCATCCCGTGTCAATGGTGCCGTGACGCGAGGTCCATGTGTCGGCTACACTGCGTGTCCCGTTCCTGAAAGTCGATTTTGAGCGACCACATCGTTAACGGGGGATAAACCCAGATGAACCATGCTGGGAGGGTGGGCATGAGTGTTAGCACCGGGAGCTGCGGCTCACCCAGTGGCTGGTGTTTTAGGGTGCTGTAGAGCTTGGGGTGCTGCTGCTTTAGGGATTTCTTCCCCTGATTCTCATGGGTTTCCTTCCAGTTGAAAGAATTGGCCAACTTTGCCTTCGATGTCTGGCGGAAGAAAAATATGATGAACCACAGGAGATCCCGCATCGTGGACTTCTTCCGGCACATTGACAAAGACCAAGATGGGAAGATCACCCATCAGGAGTTTATGGATGGCATCCTGGCCTCTAGTAAGTCCCTGTCTGCCCATAACGAGCTCCGAAAACGGCCACCTCAGTGTGACCAGAGGTTGTCCCTGCTGGAGGACCGAGATGCAGACCATGCTCTGACATCCCTGGCTCTGATGAGTGAGGTCGCTGCAACAGTTGCTCATTTCTTTCTCCTTCCAGAATTCCCCACCACGAAGCTGGAGATGACTGCGGTGGCCGACATCTTTGACGGTGATGGTGATGGCTACATCGATTCGTGTGAGTTTGTGGCTGCTCTCCATCCCAACAAGGATGCCTACCGCCCCTCCACTGATGCGGACAAGATTGAAGATGAGGTAAAGGACTGAAAGAGATGGGCGCTCGGGGGTGTGGGGTGGTTCAGGCTGCAGGGTGGCAGTGGGGGTGACAAAAATGATGGAGAAAAGGGATCATGGTGGTGCTGAGCTAAAATAATGAGCTGGTACCATCAGTACCTACTGTGTTTTTGAAGGAAAGGCTGCTTAGGGCTGTGTGTTATCTGTGTGTTTAAGGTTGGACTTGATGAGCCTAGAGGTCCTTTCCAACCATAGTGGTTCTATGATTCTATGATTCCAAGTGCCTTGTATTGGGGGAGACTCTCCAAATCCTGATCCCTTACCTCTCTTGGTGGTGGCAGGTTGCCAGGCAAGCGGCCGAGTGCAAGTGTGCCAGGAGATTTCAAGTGGAGCAGATCAGCGAGAACAAATACCGGGTAAGTCAGAGGGGGCTGGCAGCACAAACCCTGCTCCCCCTCCCCACTGGGGTGGGGGGGATCACCAGCCTGGCACAGGGGACCTCTCCTGGGCTCCCCGGGGTGAAACAGTGTTTTGCCAATTACTAGGACCAGTACATAGTACACAGCCAGTAGCAGAAAAACAATCCAGTAAGTAGATTCTATTGCACATAAAGGAATCAGTATATAGGGGATCGCTGGGGGTACAAACAAGTCAGATCACAGATAATAGATATCAGTCCCAGCGACCCCAGGAATGACATAGCATAACCCGTAATGGATGGAATAAACAAAGCTACAAGGTATCCCATAGAAAAAATGGGAGACAACCAAGTCAATAGGGTGATCACATACAATAGAGGTAACCCCATGTTGCCTCCCCACACAGCCTGCGTTTGTAAGTGCCAGACCTGACTGGGGTCCAGTTGCATGAAGAGTCAGGAGGTCCTTCCCCAACAGGAAACTCTGTGAAGTGCGTCCACTTCACAGACAGACACTGCAACTCTTCCTGCAAGTGGTCCCAGCTTTTATGCCCAAAGCAGGACACCTGGCACTCATTACCAAAATGCAGGGCACCTGGGGCTTGTTTACCCAAGGGCTTTCCCTACAAGGCCAGCTGCACCTTGGAGGAAAGCCAAAAGGCAAACTCATCCCCTCCTCTTAAGGGACCATGGGGCCCACCCATATGTCAACCTTAATTCAGGGCTTGGGGTTCAGACCCCAGCACTTCATTCGGCCCTTTGACATATGGGTGGACCACAGCCTCTATAACATCCGTAAGCGTACAGGTGTCTTTTCTTTATCTTAAATTGACCTCAGTCCATTAAATACAGATGCTGCTGCAGTCATCTTGGTTGTTGCTTCACTGTCATAGTCTTTCTCATTGGAAGATCAGGTTCAATCATATTTCCAGTGTGTCATGATAGGCCAGATCGACTGTAGTCTGGAGCTGAGTTCATCTACTTGGCACAGTTCAGCATTAAGTCACGTTGCAATTCATGAGGTCAGATTCAGTATACATTTTCTTCGTGTAGATGTTCTCATACTCCGGTGGCACTGTGCAAGATGTACAGTACAAAACTCTATACCATTTAGTTATTCCCACAAATAACATTTATTTGCGGGGACATGTTCCCAGTTTTCCTGTCCTGGTCTCATAATTAGGATGGTGTTATCTTTTCCTACCCCTATTACTTCAGCTGGCTCAAGGGGCCCACTCGGCCCTTGGACCCAGACCTTTGCCCCATTACTAAAGTTGGTGGATCCAAATCCTTTGTTTCCACGAACAGTAGTAACTTGGGGTGGGTCCCCCCTCTTTACTGTTGTTTTCAAAATTGGTAGTATTAATAGTTGTGCTATTCTATCCCTGGGTTGAATAACCAAATCTTCTTCACCATTATTTAAAAGGATTACCTTAATCTCTCCTTGATAGTCAGCATCAACCCCTCCTCCCATGACGTGAACACCTTTCAGGGCTAAGTTTGAGTGAGCTGTTATTAGACCAAAGTGTCCTGGGGGAATTTGGACTCCTATCCTGGTGTTAATAACCCTTGTCTGGCTTCGGTTTATCTTTACCAGTTCTAATGCATAGAGATCTCGCCCAGCAGCCTCTGGAGTGGCCCGGTAGGGTGCCATCGCACCCGGGACAATTTCCCAGTAGATCAACGTTTCACTTACCGTTAAGGCTGTATCTGGAGATTGGGCGTAGTCATGCGCATCGAGGGCGTCTGCATCTCCCCAATGGGCCTGTTGTTGAGGGTATGGAGCGCATCCGTGAGGTTAGTTCTCCACCGGGATAGCTTTCCATTTCCCAGCTTTTTTAACTGTTCCTTCAATAGCCCATTCATTCGTTCAATTAATCCTGCAGCCTGGGGATAGTATGGTATATGCAAGACCCACTGAATATTATGCTGCTCCGCATATTGTTGCACCAATTTGTTTTGAAAATGAGACCCATTATCAGTTTGGATTTGTAAGGGGATCCCATAAGTACAAAATCATTATATCTATGGTGGAAGTAGTACTATGGTGTGTGGCTTTCTTGCAGAGATAAGCTATTAAATATCCCGAGTATGTGTCTACTGCGGTGCAGATGTATTTGCACCCTCGGTCCTGGGGTAAAGATCCGATGTAGTCCATTTGCCAGATCTGTCCTGGCAATTTCCCTCTTCCCAGTTCTCCTTTTACGATATTTGGTACCGGGCGTTTATGAGTGTGTTGGCACACAGGGCATTGGGCAGATATTGTTTTGATCATGTCCAGTGACATGACTATGCCATGCTCTTGGGCCCACTTGTAAGTGGCCTTCTCCCCAAGATGCCCACATTTTTGGTGTGCCCATTTCGTCAAGCCTTCATGGTCCCCCTCCTGAGGGAGCTCCAGTCCGGCTTGGGAAATCTTTGCCCGTTTATCGGTGACAGAATTGTAATGTCGCTCAAGTGAATTTATATTGCTATGAGCGTCGACATGAAACACTGTCACCTTTGTTCTTTGAACCAGTTCCGAAATATCCTTCCATATTTCCTTTCCCCAGACTGTTTTAGAATAAATTTTCCAATCCTTGACTACCCATGTTTGCAACCGAGTAGCCAATCCATTAGCCACTGACCAAGAATCCGTATACAGGTGACACTCCCCTAAATCCTCTTGTTTTAAAGCCATATATGCTGCATATAACTCAGCATATTGGCTACTTTCCCCTTCTCCTGTGGTCTCCAAAAATGTTCCCAAGTGAGGGTGATAAGCCACTGCTTTCCAAAACCTATTCTCTCCTATATATTTAGCTGACCCATCTGTAAACCATGCATGTTCCCTTTCAAGAGGTAGCAATTGATCCAGGGTCTTCCCCCATTGCACAGGGGATTCCCGTTCAACTATAGGATCAGGCTTAACCTCTTGATCCTGCATGGGGGCTGCCACTATTTGTTCATGAAGGGCAGCAACATCACCAGGTCCCACCTTTGCTCTGTCCTGGATGTACCATTTCCATTTGATAATACTGGATTCCTGAGCATGCCCTATTCGGTGGGTCTTTGGGGAGCTTTTAACCCACTGCATAATAGGGATTTCAGGGCACAGAGCCACTTTGTGGCTTATCGTAAGCTGTTCAGTTTCTGCCAAGGCCCAATAGCAGGCTAACAATTGCTTTTCAGAGGGCGTGTAGTTGTTCCCTGCCTCTGGAAACTTTCTTCCTCAAAATCCCAAAGGGACTTTTCCCTTGTTTTTGCCAGAGGCTCCAATTAGCATATGACCCATTTACAGATACGTTCAGTTCTACTTCGCCTTCCTGCATGGGCCATAAGTCTAAAGCCCTTTGAATAGCCTCTTTAGCCAACTCAAAGGCAGCCTGCTGCTCATTTCCCCATTCAAATTCATATTTCTTCCTGGTCACCTTGTATAATGGGGCCAAAATCTGTCCCAAATGGGGAATGTGTTGTCTCCAGAAACCAAACAGCCCGATAAATCTCTGCGCCTCTTTCTTATTCTGTGGTGTTGCAAAGTCAAGGATCTTCTGCCGAGCCTTAGGTAGTATTTCTCTATGACCACAGTGCCAATGGATTCCCAAAAATTTGATTGTCTGAGATGGCCCTTGGATTTTAGTTGGATTAATCTCCCAGCCTTTCTGCCTCATATGCACTAGGACCACTTTGAGCATTTGTTGTAATTCAGTCTCATTGCTCCCCTGAATTAGAATGTCATCTATACAGTGGACAATCTGCACACGAGGGGGAAGCTGTACCTCATCCAGGTGCTCAGCCACTATTCTAGGACAAATAGTGGGACTATGCACCCATCCTTGAGGCAACCTGGTAAAGGTGTACTGTCGTCCTTGCCATGTAAATGCAAATTGATCCCAATGCTCTTCTGCAATTGGGATCGTAAAAAATGCATTGGCCAAATCAATGACAGCATACCACGTGCCAGGATGCCTCTGAACTCTTTCTATCAAAGTGACCATATCAGGTACAGCGGCCGCAAGAGGCGGGATGCTCTCGTTTAGTTCCCTATAATCCACAGTCATTCTCCAGGATCCATCGGCCTTCTTAACTGGCCAGATTGGACTATTCCACACGGTGGTAGTCACTTTTAAAACTCCTGCAGCCAGTAAATCTTTGATCGTTTGGGAAATTTCTTCGCGATCGCCTGGAATCCTGTACTGTTTCGTGGTTACTACCTTGGTCGCAGTTGGAATTTGAACGGGAGGCATCTATGTTTCCTATTAAAATGGCCTGATTAGTGATATAATTCCTTATATATATATATATATATATATATATATATAAGGCCTTTTGTCAAGGTTCCTCGTTCAGAACCCGGAATGTTTACAGGGCACAGCACAGACCTTTTGAGTGAGAACAGCCGTTTTTTCTTTCAGAACATTGTAGAATTGTCCTTGAGTAGAATGTTGCAGGAAATTAGGTTTGCCAAGCTTAGGCAAAGGTATTTTCTGGCAGAACCAGAGGAACAACCCAGATTGCATCCTGTGCTTTGAAATACAAGGTCATGATCTGTCAGCTCTTAGTTGTTAGAGTTAATTGATTGATTAATTCTCCCTTTGGGATTGCAAGGCAATGTGTAAGGGCACAGTTGTCTCGTGGCTAGATAAGCACGATGGGATAAGTGCAAATAGGACAGGGCATTTACAGTGCCTGGACCTGTTTCTCTCTCATGCCCGTGAGCCTTACTGCTTGCTTTATGTCTGAGGAAGTTGTTCAAACGTCTTTGTGCACTTTAGGTCTGATGAAGCTGTTCAGATGTCTTCAGTGAATGTTGCCACAGGGCAGCAGAATGCACTCTAACCCCCTTGTCGTGTGTCTTGGAGATGTATGTCCATTCCTGTCACCATGAGAGCAATCCGTAGAAAAGCAGAAACGATTCAAGCAGACACACCAGCCTTGTCTGGAAGTTCCATGGCAGGACTCGGGATGGACAGGAAGCCAGGGAAGCGCAGCCGGACGCCATCCCGTGATGGTGAAAGGGACCCTGTTGTCTTTACCCGCTTCCCTGTCCTCGCACACGAGCTTCCCTGGAGTCCCCTTTGCTTATTTTTCTTTTAACTCGCTGTTCTGCCCTTCTCCCCATCCCCACCCCTCTGTCTCTCAGTCTCTCTGCAGTGTGTCTGTCCTGCAGTGTGCCACTGCCCTGTCCTCAAGGATGGTAGGGCCTGACCCCACCAGTCTGTCTCCCTCTCACACTACCCTATTGACCTCAGACTTTCCACCTCCTCCTTTAGCTCAACCACCAGGCTGAGCAGATCATTCACCTGCTCACACCAGACACGGGTGTTATATCTGTCACACTCTGCTAGCAGTGCCAGGCCTTGAAACTCTCTGCAGCCGGAGGCCTGGACACCTGCGTGCATCCATGGGACCTCTGTCTGGGTTGCCACCGTCTTTCTTACAGGAGCTTTTGACCAGGTCACAACCATTGCTGGTCCCGCTCCGTTCTTAACACCTCAGCTCCTTGCTCCCTCTTCTAGGTCGCAGCTCCTTGGCGCCTTCCCCGTGCGCCCTGCTCGTGCCGACCGCCTCGTGCCAACTGCCGTGCCCTGCCTTACAGACATGCCCCACTCCTGTTTGCCCGCTTCTGTTCACCCGATCGGCTCTCGCCAACTTCCTGGAGCTGCTGGGGCTCGGGCTGCGAGTGGGGTGGTCCCTGGCTCAGGAATCCCTCTGCACAACGTGATCGAACCCTCACCGCCTCGGCCATGTTCCTGAGCCATCCCTTGATGGAAGAGTCTTTAACCAGCAGGCCTAGAAAGAATAAAAATGGCCCAGAATTAAGCTGTGCTCAAGGTTTTGCAGGCAGAGTGGTTCTCGGAGCTGCCTGGTGGTGCCGTTCCTCAGGAGAACTCCAGACACAGGGTAGTGCCTGTCCCTGCAGGAGGGCAGTGCAGTGTGCGCAGCCGGGGCGAGCGGGGGAGTGTGGAGCTGTCAGATGGGCTCAGGTTTAAAAGTGCCCAGCCAGGTACGTCTGGGTCCTTTTTCCTCGCAGGCTGCATTTAGAGTTTAAAGAGTAATTTTTTTTTTAAAGAAAAAACAACAAGAAAATAAACAAGAAAAACAGCTGGGTGATTTTATTCTTCCTAGCTGGGCTTTTCTTCCCCAGCCCTGGGCACTCTGCAGGGCGATGATCGTCACCAATGTCAGGGTGCAGGACTGGGCCCAGGCCTCATCCCATCCCCACCCCTCTGTCTCTCAGTCTCTCTGCAGTGTTTCCCCTCCTCCCCTTGCTCTGTGTCCCGCTCCCTGCCCCTGCCTCTCCCTCTCCCCTCTGTCCCTCTCTCCTCCTCCTCCTCCCGGCCCCACCGGGGCTCTGGGGCCATGGGGCCTGCGGGGGCAGGGATGGGCTGGGGCCGGTCTCCCCGCAGTGTCGGGGCATGCTGGGAGCTGTAGTCCCGGGGCATGCTGGGAGCTGTAGTCCCGGGGCATGCTGGGAGCTGTAGTCCCGGGGCATGCTGGGAGCTGTAGTCCCGGGCAGGCAGTGCCGGGCGGCCATGTCTGTTCCCGGGGCATGCTGGGAGCTCCCCTTCCCACAGCCATGCTGTCCCGGGGGGTGCAGGCCCTGCTCCCGCTGCGGCCCGGCTGAGGTGAGGGCTGGGGCTGCCGGGGGTGCTGGTGCAGAGCTCCCAGCTGCCCCCTGTGATGGGTGGCAGTCAGCTGGAGCCGGGCCTGGCCGGGGCAGCCCTGGCAGTGCCCCGAGAGCTGGGGAGGGGAAGGAGATGGAGACAGACCCTGGGCACAGGCCCCGGGCACCCCGACTGCCAGAGCCCCCTGAGCGGCCCCAGCCCCGCTCGCCCCCTGCAGCTGCCCTGGCCCCAGCCCCTCCCCGAGGCCTGTCCCACAGCCCCAGGCTGCCCCACGGCCGGTCCTGGCAGCAGCGAGCTGGGCCTGAGGCGCGCTCCATCCTCCGTTACCGCGGGTGTCGTCAGCGCCAGCGCGCGGAGGGAGCGGTGTCTGCAGCAGCTCCTGCAGCAGGAGGGCTCCAGCTGGGGCTGGCTGCAGTCATCATGGCTCTTTCCCTCTGCCTGACACACCCCCTCCCCTGGGGATGTTGTTGGCTGCATCCAGCTCAGGCTGAAGTTGATTAGGCCAGAAATGATCAAGAGGCTGGAGGACAGGAAGGGGATGTGGCTGGAAGTTGCCCCCAGACAGGTGACAGCCGGTCTCTCTGCATGAGGCAGGGTCCCTGTGAGGAGTCTTCATCAGCCCAGATCGCCAGCGTGCACCGCGTGTGCGTAACCAAAATCCAGTACAGCTGAGTAGTGTGCGTGTGAGGCTGTGTATCTGGGGAGCCCAATATTGTAAGAGCTGAGAGAGGCAACGAAAAAATTGTCTGAACTGTAAGATTTTCTTGGCAGCACTGAGAGGGGGAACTGTGGTGAGTCCTGGGCCCTTGGGGCCGTGGCGCCCCTCTTCTGCGTCCGGGTCCCTCTCTGGGCCTGTGCCCCCCCTGCCTTTCCCTCACTGACGTCACTTCTTTGCTTCCCTGTATCTCTCTTCTTCTGTCTCTTCTTGTGTCCTGCTCCCTCTTCCTCCTTCTCTAGTTTCCAAACCCCTCTCTCTCTGCCATTCAGACCTGCCCTTTTAGGTTTTTGTTCTCCCTCTGTCCTGCTTCCTGCCCCTCTTTTATTCCTCCTCTGTCTCTGTCCTGGGTTGGTGAGTGAGGGACCCCGTTGGGCTGGGCAGGGCAGGGGCCGGCGAGTGCACCCTGCTCGACACTGAGCCCTCTCTGCTGCCCTCCCTCATCTCCTCCTTTCTCAGATGCCAGCTGGTTAGCTGTGTACCAGGAGGAACAGGGAGCTGTGGACTTCATCCAGGCCTTTCTCAGCAGCCCGGAGAAGGTAACTGCGGCCACTGCCAGGCTCCTGGAGCTGTGCTGGCTGGGCACAGCTGCTTCTCCCAGGTCCCCCACACGGCGCTGCATCCCCCGTGCTCTGGTGCCGCTGGCTGTGTGCCCCTCTCACGCTCCCTGTTTGTCTCTGTCCCCTGGCTGCAGAACGAGGACCAGAAGCTGCACTTCCTTAAGTGCATCTCCATGATGTGTAAGACCGCCAGGTGCCGTGGCTTGACACAGGGCCTGGATATCTTCTGCCACAGATACAAGCTGGCAAAAAACGTCAAGGTGAGGGGACACCCGCTGGCTCTGGGGAAGGGGACAAGGCCCACTGGCACCCCGTGAGCACAGCCCTTGGGCTGGGTGAGGGTCTGGGGGCACTGGGTGCTGGCAACTGCCAGGTCCCATCCGGGTTGTGCTCTGCAGGAGATCCTGGAAGAGCTGCCCAGCAACCAGCTGAACATGGTGGTTCATCCGAGCATCATCATGGCCACATCTGAATTGAGGTACCTCCCATCCCTCCGGGGACCCCTGCCCCAGAGGTCCATGTCCACCTGCATGAGGCCTCGGGGCACTGCTCCCAGAACCAGTGTCCCACTAGCCCCTCTCCCTGCAGCTTAGTGGAGGGCACAGGGAGAAGCCTCCTAGAAGCCTGCGTCTCCAGTGTCTTCTCCCTTACTCAAGAAGAGGATACGCAGGGCACGAACGTGTGCTTCTACAATTGGGTAAGTGCTGGGTGAGCTCCCAGAGCCCCCAGAACCTCTGGGCTGCTCCCTGGCCACCCCATGCTGTGATGTGACAGGAGATCCAAGGCAGGGCAGGCTCTTGGCTTTGCGTTCCCACCCTCATCCCTTCGTCGCCATGTCCAGGGCTGCAGGCTGCTCTGCGCGCAGCAGATTGTCTGCCCCCGGGTCTCTGCCAGGCACGGCGAGGCAGTGCGCAGTCCTCCCTTGGCTCTGGGAGTTCAGTTCAGTGTCCTGGGCATGGGAGGGACAGTAGCATCACTGCCAAGCTCTTTGTCTTCCTTGCAGACCCTGCAGACCCTAGACTTAATGCTGAAGAAGGTGGTGCTCAACTCTCCTGCCTCTAGAGTCAGCAAGGAGCTGCAGAGGATCTTTGAGGTCTGGCATGTGCAAAGAATGGGGCTGTTGCTCACCCTGGAGGGAAGGGATTGTCCTCTCTCGAGTGGATGGTCCCCACCCCGCTGCCATGCAGAGAGAGCACGCTGCGGGGAGGGTGCCCACCTCCCTTGGGGAAGCAGGGGCTGCCCACCAGGCTCTTGAGGAGCAGAGTGGGTGCAGAGGGTGGCATCTGCCTCCTAGGGCAGGAACCCCGCTCCAGGCTTTGCTCCAGATCAGAAGGCCCTTGATGGACTGTGCGAGTCCAGCCCAGGAGTTGAGCAGTGCTGCTTCTGCTGGAGCGGGTCTCTGCTCCCAGGGCACACCAGCAGCTCCTCTGTCCCCAGGTGCTGCTGAACTTCACGCGCTCAGAGAGAGCAGAAGTCCGGGAGAGAGCCCTGGGCAGGATTCAGGCGCTGAGCTATTCGTTGGCTCAGAATTGCTTAGAAGATGTAAGGAGCAGGCGCCCTCCAGCCAGGCCATCTCCCCCTCCCTGCACACCAGAGCCGCCTGCAGCTCTCCCCGCCTGGGGCTGCTGCCCAGCTCGAGCTGCTCGGGGAGCCGCGGCCGGCAGGGCCCTGCAGAGCCCTGACTCGCCAGGGATCCAGCCCTGGGCACGCTCCTGGGCTCAGGGCTTTGCCGCCAGCTGCCTGCCCTCAACCCTTCTGTGCTTCTGTCTCCCTCGCCCAGAGCCTGCCCCAGTCTGAAGGAGCCACGTGCAGCCCTGTCAGCCTCAAAGACATCCAGATCCCCATCCTGGGACAGCTGCTGGGACGGCTCATCCTTTTTGGGTTCTCCAATGACAAGAAAAGCTGGACAGCTCTGGATGCTCTTGATTGGCACCAGGAATACATCCAGCAGCAGCAAAGTAAGAGAAGTTGTGGTGGGCTTCATCCCCCACACACAGACATCTCCTGATAGGTCTGCTTCTGTTCCACACCTCCTCTGCCCCTTACAGGTCCTGGCTGTACCTTCCCCGCTGTCATTTTGCTGCAGAAGCCGAGTGCTCTCCCCAAGTGCAGGATCTGCTCTCTGCTGCTCTCCTTCCTCCCTCCTTTCAGGATCTCGAACCCCGCTGCTGTGTGGTGCCCACAGCCAAAGCTACCCCTGATTACCTTGTCCCAAAGTCTTCCCTGTTAGCGAGGAGCAGATCCATCTGCGCATCACCCCGCTGGGCCCTCCAGTGCTTGTAGCCAGAAGCTGTTCCTGATGCCTTCCAGAAATCCCCCGGGGCACTGGTGTCCTGCCACCCTGCACACAGATCTCTGGGCGGTTTGGTACGCTTGTTGGCAAAGCTGCTGTGTCTTATTGACCCTTCTGTGTTTCCCCCACTGTGTAGGCAGGTCAATGCCAAAGGATAAAGCACATCAGCTACCTTGGAGCCCTGAGACCTCTTCGTGGAGACAGGCCATTTCCAGACACATGGTAATGATCTCCTCCCTTGTCCGTGGCATCAGCAGGGGCCTTGTGTGAGCAAAGGGATCGAGAATCAGCGGGGCTGGCGTGGCCTCGCTGTCCCTGCTGAGAGGGTTCCTGCTGTCCCTGAGCAGGGACGCTGCGGGGTCTGCACTCTGGTGTCCCAGCAGCAGCTCCAGCCCTCCTGGCTGCCAGCAAGCCCTGGTTCTCTGTCGGGTCAGCACGCTGTGCCCATGAGCCCAGCCCTCCTCCCTCCCCCTGGGGCCCTCTCTTCTCATCCTGCCCGTGCAGTGACTGCAGCCCCTGCTGACAGCTCTCCTGTGGGCACTGCCGCCAGCACTGCGGGGCAAACCTCGCCAGGGCTGCTGGCCCTGCCCAGCTAAGCAGCACCAGCAGGGCACTCGGTGTGACATGTCTCTGCAACCTTTCTTCCTCCCATAGGTGGTCACAAATTACCTCACACCTTCTGAGAGGACAGACATTGTCCTTGAGGCCATCAAGGCACTGAGAGACTCCAGCATCTTTGACCAGGAGGTGGCAAGAATCCTGCTGGATGTAGTGATGGAGCACCCTGACTTGAGTCTGGCACACGTAAGTGTCCCATGGCTGGATTGCCCTCCCCCTTGTCCCTCCTCCCAAAGCCAGGTGTCTCAGGCACCTGAAGCCACCTTAAGGCAGCAGAGAGGGATGGGAAGGGCAGCAGAGGAACTGGCTGCACTCCAGTGGCAGCACCATCCTCCCTTGTGTCCCCTCCAGGTGCCAAAGATCATGAACTGCATCCACCAACACCTGGAATGCATCAGCATGAAGTCAGCACAGCGGAGCGTGGGGTCGCTGGTTCTCCTGCTGATTGACCAGTGCCCCACCACAGTGTTCACGGCCATGTTGACGCTGTTTCCACCAGGAGACAGGTACTGGCCCTGCCAGCCCCAAGGGCTTGTTCCCCATGGGAAGAGGGGTCCACTCCCTGCCCCATGGGGGACCACCTCAGCCCTCTCCTGCTGCCCAGGGCGTCCCAGCCGAGGGGCAGGGTCTGCGTCCCACAGGGCTGCCCCAGCCCGTGCTGCTGTGGCCGAGGCAGCTCTGCTGACAGAGTGCTCTGCCTTGCAGGTCTGCCATGGCCATGTGGGAGATGATCTCCTCCATGCCCCAGGTGGTGGAGGAGATCTTCAGTGTGCTCTGCTGCAAACTCCAGATACGCAGCGTGTTCGCCTCAGCCCAGGTGGAGGTCTCCCTCTTCCTCGATGTCCTCATCGGGCTGTCACAGAGAGCTGGCATGGACAATTGTAAATGTCAAGTTTGATGGTTAGCATTCTTTGGAGAATGTCTGTCCATCAGCCACACACCTGCAACACTTGGCAAAGAGTAAGGCAGCATCTGCTGGCGATGCTTCACATGTTGCTTACTTCCAAGTCCTTCTCTCCAGAGTTCTCCTTGGATTTCTTTTCCTTTTAGCTTTCTTATGTTTTTCTTTTGCCAATTCCGGATCACCAGAGTGCTCGCTTCTGTCCTTCGCTGCTGTCTTTTGGGCACACTTCCAGCCCCCTCTGCACGGGACTGTTTCCTCTTTCTGCACACTCGTTTTCCCTCTGCCTGGACAGAGCCTGCAGCCTCTGGGTGAACTGGCACTGGTAGGAGCACACGTTGTTGTAGGGAGCGTTTCCTCGGCTGCCGCTCACCTACTGAACCAGGACGGCAGTCTGCTCTGTGGCTGCTCAAGCCCCGCACGCCGTTCCCTGTGGAGCTGCTGCCATCCCCAGGGCTGTTTCTCTCGCAGCGGGAAGAGCCACGCAGGTTCTCACATCCACGTGCCAGCTGATGGCGAGCGTGCCTCTGCGTTTCCATGCAGCAAGCGCGCCTCTGCCTGGGAGGTGGGCAGTCTGGTTGGGGGCTGGTCAACTTCTACCCCTTTCTGGTGTCCAAGCACGCTCTCTTCCTGCGGCAGTGCTGAGGGTGAGTTCCTGCAGAGTCCCATCTTTGTCTCTTCCCTGGCATCCTGTGTGTATTTTCTCCACCTTCTTGATTTCTCGGTCCCCCGATGCCTCCAGAAAACGGGCTCTTCAGCACTCGGTCTGGCTTTGCCACACAAGTGCTCGTTGTCTCTTGGCACTCAGCGTCTCCTCCAGGAGTCAAATCATGGTTCCTGGAGAAACAACACTGATCTTAGTCTAGGCTTGTTCTTGCAGCCTCTTTGTGGCTTCAGTCTCATCCTGTCATTTTCTGGCAGCACTTGATACGACACACAGAAGACTGAACCAGCACTAGAAGCTGGGAATGAGATCATGGTCTTCCAGCTGTGTCTGTCCCTTTCAGAGCAGTAACTTGGGTCCTACCCTCTAGGACCTCCATTTCACCTCTTTTTGCAGCTAGCCAGCCTCAGAGAGCAGGCAGCTAGCAATTTACACAAGTGCAACAGTTTAGTGCCAGACAAGGAGGGAGAAGAAAGGACCTGGCGAGCCACAGGAGACAGAGCTCAACTGGACAAACAGTCTAGGACAGAGAGCAAAACCCACCAGAGGAGAAGAGCAGCAACATGAGCAATAACAGGAGAGGGAGTGTGTTCTGAGCACCCTTTCACACTTGTTGGTACCTGGCATAGAAGAGTAAATATGCTTGCTGGTGGAGAACCATCCCGGTGTCACAAGGAACCACAGATGCATCATCCATCTTGTACCAACATCCATCGCGGGCCTGCAAAGAAAGGTAACGCTGTCTTCAGATGAACTGCGGGGTTTTTGTAGGTATCTGAATCAAACAAGATGGAGGCAGCATGCTGCAAAGTTGGAAGCAGCAAGTTACAAGAATGTGTGGGAGTCGTCCCTGCAGAGATGAAGGGGAACAGATAGAGCACGGCCGCGAGTAGAGGGGCAGATCACACGCCGGGGGGTAGCTCGCACATCTGGGGAAGGGGGGTTGGTCATGCGCGGGCGATTCGGGGAGCGTTCGGGTGTATGGGTATAAAAGCCTTTGTGGCGCGGCATTAAATCGGAACAGCTATCCACGACGTTCGTGCTTGTGGTTGTTCTCCTGGGATGGGATCCCAGACCGTGGCACACAGGGATTGTCGCCTCAGCAGCAGCGACAGTTTTGTAAAGGAAAGCACAGGCAGGCCACCACTGAAGGACACAATGCAGCAATGCAAATCAGAAAGTTGACTTTTACCTTTACAAAGCAGTAATAGTGTCCCCCGTGACAGCTGAAACCTTGGTGGACCAGGACGGCGTACAAAGAATAGACGAGTGGTTCTTCAGGCGCTTGAGACATGTATGCACCGAGTTTCAGATATGCTGGGTACTTCACAACCTAAAGAGAGACCAAAATTATCCTGAGAGTCTTTAGGAAGCAGCCTGAGAAGACCTTGTCACCAGGCTAGAGGTCTAGAAATAGATCTTCTTGGTTCATCAAAAACGGTGTTGCCATTTCGTCACTGAAGCGGCAGGAAACTGTTCTCAGCCAAACCAGCTCGTTACGCACAGAGTAGGTGCTTGTCTTCACATTGGGGTTTCCCTCTTAGCACAGGGGAAAGAGCAAGGCATAGCTCTTGCATGGATTTTTCTTAGATGGCTGTGGTCGATCGCCATCGTGGGACGCTAACAACTTCCAGAAAGGGATTCTCCTTCAAGAAAGGTCTTCCAAGCAGACAAAGTTGCAGTGCCCTTGTATACACACCTTGTTAATCTTTCTGCCTGAGAAAGGATCAAATCTGTTCAGGCACAGCGTCAGGATACTGGGGGAACGATGTATTGTAAGTGTCTTGGCCGCACAGCTCAGCTGTTCACACCTTGAAAACAAGCACAGACAGTTGTGGATCCCAATGGTTCTAACCTGTCTTCTCCCCACTCCACCGCCACCCATGTAGGGTTGAGTTAAGGCTTGTTTTGCCTAACTAACTAGCGTGTGCCCACGTTTGCATTGTGGACCCCCTAAGCCCACGTGCTCTCACTCAAGGCAGCTTCGGTCTCGGGTGGCGCACTCTGGAGAGCAGCGCTCTACAGTCTTGACAACGCAAGGAGGAGGCACGGCACTGTCCAGAGCGCCAGCGGGGGCTGCTGCTGCTCCGAGGAGTGAGGTCTCCTGGACAGGGACGCAGCCATCCAAAAATCCTGGGCAGCGAAACTGTTGACTGCTTTCTCGAGGAAGCTGCTGTTGCCAAATCGCTGTCCAGAGCTGCTCCTTGCTTTGCCTCACCCCTGCACAGGGGACTCGTCTTTTCCCTTCTGGCCAGAGGGGGAGTTCAGTGGGCAACTTCACAGCTAGGAAGGTTGACCACCTCCAGGGCAGACAATGCCAGGAAGAAAATCCTCATCAAAGCTTTCACAATATTCAGGCAGAAGGGAAAAAGATTACCCGTCTCAGAAACAAATGTGATATTTGCCCAGTTCCGGATGATTCGAGTGGATCAGGTGTATGGGGAAGGGGAAAAAAACCCAAACCACAAAAGGGAGAAAAACCCAAGCCCTCTCATGAGTGGGTTTCTCAGTTAAGTCCAAACCTCTAGTGCTCCCAGACATGCATTACTGTAACCCAGTATCTCCTGTGAAGATGTCATGAGTAATAATCTTACTGTCCACATCTGTAGCCATCCAGCAGCTCAGGCGTGACAAAGCCTTTCAGAGCCCGACGGACAGATGAGGCTTCCTTGATGAGAAAGAAAGGAGAGCACTAAGCTCCTGGAAACTCAGTATCCCAAGAACAGCTACCCGTGTGGTACCAGCGTTATGCCCACCAACAGCTGCCCCTGGGCCATACCAGAGCTGCCTGTGGGACACGTAGTCAGAAACAGCAAGAGATGACGTGCACTGAGGTAGTCCAAGGCAAGGCAGTGTGACAGTGCCATCGTGGCTGTAGGTACCATTCTTGCTCTTTGCCCAGCTGACACCCAGCCCAGGGAGACCATTTACGGGGCTTCCAGGGAAGGGGCACGCACGTCCAGTTCCCTTCCCACCCACCACCAAGCTCTTGCGTGGTAAGAGCCCACAGTTGGAAGTCACTGGAGTTTATAGGAGATAAACGAGGCCCCTTGCCGGGGCCTTGAAGCATTTTGCACCACAATTTCAAATCACCTTACCGTGATAGCCAAAGGAATGTCACGGAATGCCTCGTAGGTGTCGGAAACAGCCTTGCAGCTCAAGCAGGTTACTAGAAGGCAACGAGAAATGCTTCTCAGGATGGGAAGGAGACTGACTGCCCATTGCAACGGCCAATGTGTACTGCAATAGACACACTGGCCATACTGCTGTGTACGAGAAGCTGTTTGCCACACAGAGTCACAGATAATGGTAAGGACAGGGGTATCTTTAAAAAGTACCTCTAGATCGCAGAAGTCCTCCAAAGACCTGATCCATGACTGTGCTAGCTTGAGAAGATGTGTCCCGGCTGGAAAGAAATGGTAATGGGAGCTCAGAAGGTGGAAGGCAGAGAGTTACCTCTCCCAAGAGTTTTCCTTGTTAGGAAGGCCCCGGATAGAGGTTTTCACTGATGGTCGTAAAGGAAGGCGTCGGAAGGGCTGGAGAACACGTCAGTGGTCGTGTGCTTATGCTTACTCGCTGTCTCTGCTCAAGCAAGCTCTCTGCATGGCATCCACGACGTAGCAGAAGAATTCATGGGCGTCTTCCTGGATGCCAAGCTGGAAACGTCCTATTCCTAAGAATAAGGTTTTCACATTGATCTCGGAGCAAAAGGACAGCAAGCTTACCCCTCTAAAAGCTCTCCTCCTTCACGTGAACCTGGCAAAAGCAGTTACACACCGTGTTGTTCAGACAGGAGAAATACCTCCCAATGAAACCATCTGAAATGACTCACGTGGAAGCTGACTGACGACACCCTTGGGTCTGATGGCACCGCCTGAGCAAGACAGGACCTCCTGAATGTGTGCCTGCATTGTACACATCATGCAGAACCCTTGCTGCACACCTGAAGAGGGAGGGAAAGAGGAAAGGAAGGGAGGGAGGGAGGAAGGAAGCCTCTCAGTCAGGTGAACAGCTATGGTAAACCTTCCAGGAATAAACCCACCGAACCGCCCCACGTTCACGTGACAGGTACAATCCCCACTCTCCCTTCTACATCCTCTTGTGCTCAGAGGCCAGTGGCTCAGCAGCCCTGTGGCAGGTTATTGCACAGGAGCGTATAGAAGTAGTATATCCCTTACGTCTGTATTAAAACAGACAGTTTGGGAGGCTCCAGGGTGCCACATGCTCTATTTTAGCATCTTTCCAGTAGCAGCAGGAACTCCAGAGGCCAAAGGCTCACTGAAGACATTGCCTTTGGGAGGCCCTTCCTTACCACAGGAAGCCAGAACTGGTCTTCCCTGGGAGCTCAGGCACAGTGCAGGAAATCAAAGTCACGTGCTCCCTACGCTGGGCCGACCCCGTGCTGAAGGCAGTTTTCAAAGGCAGCTTCTAGAGGGAAAGTAAGCGCTGTCTTCCCAGGGTCACTGCTCTTGTTTTTCATCCTCAGAGCTGCCCAAGAGATGTAAAAGATGTCACAAGGACTCACAGGACTGGCTGTGCTGGCAAGAGAGCATGTAGCTGGCCAGTGGCGTGGTGTACGTCAGGCACTGCAGCACGGAGTTCACAAAGCAGGTATTGCCGAGGTTGTAGAGGCCGGCTCCGACGCTGTGTGTCTGCTGCCAGGTCATGCAAAGGTCCTGCAGGGGAAGGTCCCTTTCTGGCAGAGCCATTCTGATACTCGTGCCTGCAAGGAAATCATATTTTAAAGGAGATCCTGCTGTTTTGGTTTCGGAAAGCCCTGGACCGCCGTCTCTAGACTTGTCCCTCTGAGGATGTGCTCCCATAAGGACAACTGGGAAAAGGGACTTGTGCTGCCAGCCAGCATCGGCCCCAGCTGTAATGCCAGAGCTCAGCTGGCACCCAGGGAGGTGCAGGCCAACCCACGCATCCGCCCTGTCTCCATCTACACCATCCCCTGTCCAAAAGGAAACTGAGAGTTACCTTTTCCATGGACTGCAATTGGTGGGAAGGGGAGGGAGGAAAAAGGATGAAATTCCTGGGAAGAACAAGAGGCTGTAGAATGAAATGCAGACAGCAAGGAGCTGAGTGACCCCACCATCAAGCACAGCCCACGCTCACTCTTGCCAGCACAGCCGCAGGACAGAGTGTGGCAGGAGCTGCTCGTGGACACCCCTTACGACCCCCCGGCCCTGGGACACCCTTTGTGACAGCAGGCTGGCTCTGCCCGGCACCTCCCGCAGCTGCAGACAGGAGTAGGTGGTGCCCACCTGCTTTGACCCCGCATCTCCCTACTCTGTGACGTGTCCCAAAAGCCCAGTCACCGTTACCTTTGAACGAGGATGGGCGTTGAAGAGAAGTGAGCAGTAAATGATCAGTGGTTGGGAAAACGTAGCCGTGCAAGCAGCCAAGGAAGGAGCCGAGTTGTCCCAACAGATCTCATTGTTGCCCTGAGGTACTTTTTTAATATATTTTTTTTGGTGGTTGGTTGGGTTTGTTTGATTGTGATGGATTTGATGGTTGCCCTGAGGTATCTTTTATACAGATTTTGGTTGTGGGTTGTGTTTGGTTGTCATGCTCGAGTCTTTTATGCCATATCCATGAAACCACTCGTTATTGATACTCAGTTTGTAACTTCAATAAAGTTTTCCTGTATTGCTCCACTGAATCATTGTCGTGAGTTGGCCGACGCTGCGGCTCCACCACGTGGAGATCGGTCGCCACCCTCATCCAGAGGATCATAAAAATTCACCTCCCTCCTAACCCACAGTGTGAGAGATGACAAATGGGTAACATGGTGTGCTAGCCAATAGCAACACCCTGTCCACAACCCACAATGGGTCACAAGGGATTTGAGCCCACCCAGACCCTAATATCCACCACCCAGAAGGTGTATGAGTGTGAGAGCCCACCCAGACCCCAGGATCCCCCACTCACAATGGGTAACACGGGCTTAGAAACCACCCAGGCCCCCAGATCTGCCCCTGGCAATGGGCAAAGGGGAATTTGAGGCCACCAAGACTCCATGATCCGCTACCCACCACGGATAACAGGGTCTTAGAGCCAACCCAGACCCCAGCCAGACCTGGCAACCAAAGATAATGGGGAGGTCAGATCCCACTCAGACCCCCAGATTGGCTACTGAAAATGGGTACTGGGGTTAAAACCCTCCCAGACCCCAATATCTGCCATCCACAATTGCAACTGGGTGGGGGGTTAGAGCCCACCCAGACCCCAAGATCCGCCACCCACAATGCGTAATGGAGGGTTAGTTCCCACACAAACAGAAAGATCTGCCACCACAATTGGTAACAGTCTGCAATCCACAATGGCTAACGGGGACTTAGATCCAACCCAGGTCCTTTATCAGCCTCCAACAATGGGTAACTGGGGGTTAGAGACCATTGAGACCCTCAGATGGACCACCCAGAAGATGCTTATCCCACCATCCCCCCAGGAACCGCACCAGGGGATGCTCCTGTGAGGGCTCCTGGCAGTTTTGATGGGAGAACATGACAGATTCCTGTTTTCTTGTGCAGAGCATCACTCTCATCCTAAAACGTCTTGCCACCATCAAACCTCAAGACTGAAGGTCGAGGAAAGGCCCGTGGTACGCGACCCCGGTCTGTGTTATCCCAACCATCCCTTCCAAACGTGTCCCAGCAAATATGGTTCAGTCCTAAAACCCCAGGATCTAAGTTCCTCTTCCCTTCTGACGTGCTGCTGTACGTTCGTTAAGCTCAGTTCATCTAGGATCTTCTTGAACTTCAGTTTTCCCACCACCATCAGCAGCTCTTGCTAGAAACTGGTATTTAAGGTGCAGGGTCCTGCACAACTCAGGGTTTCCAAATTAGTTTCTTATGCCACTGCTCTGAAGACAGCAAAGGAACTGAGAAAACTTGTACTTAGAAGTGCATCAGAGAGAAATCCAGGAGTTCAAAGTCACAGGAGAAGTGTCTCCTCATTCAATAGCACAGGGCTGGGCTGTCACCAGCCCATGGCCACATCCCAGTGTGCCAGTACTGGATTCATGGATCCTGGCTGGAGCATCTTCTCCCCAGCACATCTCAGCCCCAGGATTTCACCACCTCCTGGCTTTGAACCTTTCAGATTCTTTCAGGTCACCTTTACAAAGCTGACTCCATCACCCACAGAGCCACATGTACACACTGACTGCTCCAAAGGGAAGCTGAGAGCCCCCAGCATGGCAACGCAGCTCCGCTCGCTGGGGTCTTAAAACCAAGGAACACAACCCTCCCCTCTGCTCCTCCTAAGACACCTGGCTAAACCCTGCGAGGTTTGCGGCATTATCACCAAAGCTCATGATTTTAAGGTCTCTGGGTTGCTTTGGATCTGTTTTTTCCAGTTCCTGTCTGTTATTTGGATAACCCAGACCTGCTCTGGTACTGCCTGGTCATTCACAGTCACAGCAGACAAGCTCTCAAACTCCCCTTACTGGGTGACAAGACCCCAGCTGTACAAACCCCAGGAAATGCCTTACCTCTGCAAGGATCATTCTTCACTAAGAATTCATCCAGGGCCATCCATCCTCCACCCACACGAACCAGGACGGTGCTCTGCAGGATACAGACCGTCCGCAGCTGCTGGGAATCACCAAACTGTGGAGCCAAGGAACAGTTCAGACATGAAGGGAGGGACACATACAACAAGGGACACTTGGCTCCTTCCCACAGCAGGCTGCATCAGGGAAAAGCTGTTGGGACTGCTCTGTGGGGTCCCAAATGCTTTTATGGACCTCTTGAATACTTTTAAAAGTTTCTCCAGATAGGTTCTTCTGGAATAAGTGCAGCTTAGTACCAATTTATAGGAGTTTTCTGCTGTGTGGTGATGCACCTATCCAAATCCTTTTGTTTTCAAGCTGGAAAGTGAGAATTTTTTGAGAGCAGCAAATGAGAACTTGGAATTTGGTCTTTGGATGGGTTGTTTTTCTTTTATCATGAAGGAAATAGAGGCTGGCAATGCAATCACCCTCCCAGTGCAGCCCCCATGGAAAAGAGCCGGTTGACTGAGATCACTGGGTGCCGGTGAATCAGTGAGACGGCACCACCGAGTGAGAACCCTCTTCTCATCAAGTCTGAAAGCCAGAGATTTCACCAAGCCTCGGACTTGACCCCACCAATCACCAGCCAGAAAGCCCCCACCACCGAGAGTGCCCAGCCAGGACGTTTTGGTGAGTGCAGAGTGATGGGAATCCAGGCAGGAATCCCCTAGCAGTGTTCACTAGTGATAGTAATGTTCATGAGTGATTTTAAACACTTGCAATGTCAAACAAGTGCACCCCAATTCACAAGCATGTGTTCTTTAAAGCTGCCTAAATCCTCTGGAGAGCCAAGAACAGGCACCGGGAGGTTGGTAGAGCTGGTGCAGGATGCTGGGAGCCTGGCTGGGATGTAGCAGCTCTGCATCCAGGTCTACAGAGGAATGCTGTGCTGGGAAGACAGAGGAACCAGCCTGTGTAAGCAAAACCACCTTCAGAATGATTAAAAAAATAGGAAAAAAGCAGCAACGTTTTCCCTAGGCGGACAGGAACACAAACCCCAAGAGATTAAAAGAAAACAGAGAGTGCAAAGCCCCAGTGAGATGGGTCACGGCAGGCAGAGGGGCAGGAGGTAACAGCATCTCCAACCCTCCTTCCCATGGTGACATGGGACCCTGGTGGGAAAATGCGCTTTTTCTTCCATCACTCCCTAAATTAAAGCCAGAGCTCTCTTGGATCTATCCACTTTGGACATCCAAGTTTGTTTCTTGATGGGCATGTTTTTGGTAGGGCATTGTCATTCCACATGAAAATATATGGTTTTCTGTTCAAGCCGGGGCAGCGGGGACATCAGAATGAGACGTGATGCTCCAGCCCCGTTAAAAGAAGAGCTCAGGCCCCCAGACCGGCTGCACTCACGCACGCTGCACCCCTCATCTCAGGTCACAGGGGAAGGGGGAGACATGCAGGTGCTGGCAGCCTGGCTCCAGTTAGGAGTTACTCAGTGGGTGTAACAGGGATGAGGGTTTAGTTCTCGTTACCTACAGGGTTAAAGGGGTGGACTCGACATTCTCATTCCATGGTGACTGTGACCCAAACCCACCAGAGCCTGGTCCAGCCCTCGTGCAGGCAATTGTATCCCTGTGATTTGACCTGGGCTGGCTGGGCCCTGAGGGAGGGGGCACGAGCCCATCAGTATCTCGGTGCTCCCTGCCACAGGGTGTCATGGTTTGCCAATGGTTTCCATCAGCATCACCAACGTATGAGAAAAAGGAGCCATGGAGAGAAAAAACTCCCCATTTTTGTGAAATCCTGCTTTTTCCATTGAATTTTTCCCGTTTTTTCTGATCCAGGGAATGCCCTGGGGCCGAGGACGGCGCTGGGCAAACGCAGCTCAGCCACCTCTGCCAGGGGCCGGAGGACGAGGTCTCCGTCTCACCCCAGGGAGACCAGGAGGGGTCCCCTGTGCCAGGCTGGTGATCCCCCCCACCCCAGTGGGGAGGAGGAGCAGGGTTTGTGCTGCCAGCCCCCTCTGACTTACCCGGTATTTGTTCTCGCCGATCTGCTCCACTTGAAATCTCCTGGCACACTTGCACTGGGCCACTTGTCTGGCGACCTGCCACCACCAATATAGGTAAGGGATCAGGATTTGGAGAGTCTCCCCCAATACAAGGCACTTGGAATCATAGAATCATAGAACCACTATGGTTAGAAAGGACCTCTAGGCTCATCAAGTCCAACCTTAAACACACAGATAACACACAGCCCTAAGCAGCCTTTCCTTCAAAAACACAGTAGGTACTGATGGTACCAGCTCATTATTTTATCACAGCACCACCATGATCCCTTTTCTCCATCATTTTTGTCACTCCCCACTGCCACCCTGCAGCCTGAACCACCCCGTACCCCCGAGCGCCCATCTCTTTCAGTCCTTTACCTCATCTTCAATCTTGTCCGCATCAGTGGAGGGGCGGTAGGCATCCTTGTTGGGATGGAGAGCAGCCACAAACTCACACGAATCGATGTAGCCATCACCATCACCGTCAAAGATGTCGGCCACCGCAGTCATCTCCAGCTTCGTGGTGGGGAATTCTGGAAGGAGAAAGAAATGAGCAACTGTTGCAGCGACCTCACTCATCAGAGCCAGGGATGTCAGAGCATGGTCTGCATCTCGGTCCTCCAGCAGGGACAACCTCTGGTCACACTGAGGTGGCCGTTTTCGGAGCTCGTTATGGGCAGACAGGGACTTACTAGAGGCCAGGATGCCATCCATAAACTCCTGATGGGTGATCTTCCCATCTTGGTCTTTGTCAATGTGCCGGAAGAAGTCCACGATGTGGGATCTCCTGTGGTTCATCATATTTTTCTTCCGCCAGACATCGAAGGCAAAGTTGGCCAATTCTTTCAACTGGAAGGAAACCTATGAGAATCAGGGGAAGAAATCCCCAAAGCAGCAGCACCCCAAGCTCTACAGCACCCTAAAACACCAGCCACTGGGTGAGCCGCAGCTCCTGGTGCTAACACTCATGCCCACCCTCCCAGCATGGTTCATCTGGGTTTATCCCCCGTTAACGAGGTGGCCGCTCAAAATTGACTTTTAGCATGTGCACGGCTGTCCTGAACTTCTCTGCCTGCGATGACAAAAGCACAGGCATTAGCCCTTCTCCTCCCAAAACGGGCCGCTCCACTCACTGGGAGCTGGAGAGACAAAGGGCTCAAAGGGACTTGAAAAACAATCTAAAAAGGTGGAAAAAAGCCCTCTCCGTTGGCCTGGGTTTGTGCAACACCAGGGGATTGGACCCGCAGCAGCTGGGCACCTCCCTCCCGTCGGCACCGGCTGCACTGAAGAACTGCACGGTTTTAACACCAGCCCAACTACCTGCCTTCTGACAAAACTGGCACCTGGGCATTTTACTCTGCACATTGCCTACTTGACATAAAAACTACTTATGAGCCTTTGACCTTTTTTCTTAAGCTTCACTCTAGTTCCCTCTCTTGCCCTGGACATTAGCAAACACCAGCCGGGACAGTCTCTGATCACTGCTCCACTCCTGCCGTGTACATAGGTGAGACTTTTCCATCCTCTCTTTTCAAACATTGTCCTCTTTTCTGACATTGGTGATGATGCGCCCTGTGCCTGGAGCCCGTCTGCGCATGACAAATACCTCGTTTTCCAGAACGGACACATCTGGGAGAGCAGGAGGTCCTTCTGCCACACAAGTGGTGCCGGGAGGTCCCTCCGTGCCCACGGGCACCCCTTCCTTGCTGGGTGCTGGGGAAGAGGCACCTCCATGGCTGGGGGGATGGAGGGTCGTCCTGGGGAGGGCTTGTGCAGTGGGTGCCTCCAGGCAGCCGGGAACTGCCCCATCACCATTGTCCTCCTCCAGGCACTGCTTTTCCAGCTCCAGGAACTTCTGCACTGAGTCTGTGTCAGACAGCTCAGGGCCCATGAGGCTGGCCAAGCACTCCCAACCCAGAGCAAAGTCCTCAGCCTCGCACTGCACCGCCGCCTGCTCGGTACAGCACGCGCTGCTGGGGAGGGAGCTGCTGGCACCCACCAGGGACATGGAGGTGCTCTTGGAAACCTCGTTGAGCTTCAGTCTCTGATCAACTTGCTTGTTAATCCTGATCATGTCGTATACCGACCTCTGGGGCACGTAGAAATCCTCCAGATGATCGTCCTCTTCCTTGCCCTTCCCCAGGCAAGTGTGGTTACACCATAGACAGCGTAGCCAGTGCAGTAGCTTACCCATGTTGTCGTCCTTTAACAGAAGATTAGGAGTTCCGACTAGACAACCTTCAAAGACCAAGTCATTTTATGATTTTATGATTTCATGATGAAACCTCCCCAGAAACCTTTCCCAGCACGCACCGGTGGAGGGAGCAACAGGGCTGCCCCCTCCATGGGCACCATGGCACTCTGTGTGTGTTGGTTGCACCCACTCCTGGGTCACCATCACACTCCCCCCACCCCATCACCCCTCTTATCCTCCCTCACTGGGATAAGAGATGGGGAACGTGTCAGACAGAGGGAGGCAGCCAGGTGCATGAGTCACTGCTGCAAAGTGATGCTGAGGGAAGTCACAGATTTGGGATTAAAACCAGGAGGGTTTGGGACAGCCTGCACAGCAGCTCCAAACTGTTGCTTGCCCCCCACCAACCAACCCCGCCCCCAGCGCTGGGGACAGAAGCCGAAGCTCTGTGTCGGTGTGAGGGAGGGAAGGACCGGGCAGGACGCAAAGGTCCTGTCTGAATTTTTGCCCCCTTGGGTGTCTCTGGCACATGGAGCTCTGCCAACGACACGTGCCTGGACTGAAATAAAGGGCTGGGAGAGCTTCAGAGCTGCAGCCCTGAGCTCAGGAGAGCGTGGCTGGGCACTTTGCAGCTGGCCGGACCTGCAGGGGGGAAAACGGGACAGAAGGGACCACTGGGACCCCTCACCTGGCTTTGGTCCAGTCACCAAACCACCTCTCGCCTGCCCTGTTACCAGCACGTTATCCCCAACCCAGTCTGGGGTTCAGGGCGGTGGATGATGTGCTCAGATCACTGTGCTCTGGCAGCCAGACCGCTGTGGGGAGGGGACCAAACAGCTCTGCCACGGACTGTGACCCAGCCTCGCCTCGCTTGTGCCCCAGTGTCACCCCAGACCACCCAACATCCACATCCTGTAGATAAAGACCCTCTGCTAAAACCCACTCGGAGATTTTTCCAGATTTGCTCCAAGTTGGGAGCACCCCCCTTGGTCTCACCTACCACAGTTCAAGCTTTCCCCAAATGGCCACTGTCTCCAGGGCACTGGAATGTGTACCTTTCCCGTTGCCATGGCCACTGTCTCCAGGGCACTGGAATGAAACCTTCCCCGTTTGCCATGGGGTGATGTCACCCTGTTTATGACGTCATTACACCCCGCCTGCCGCTATTTACATGGGAAAGCAGTATTTGGAAACCTATATATTTTTAGATTTTAATGTATCTCAGCAGCTGGAAAAAAGGGATGTGTGTTATGTGACAAGCAAGAGAGCACAGAGAGAGCTCAAGATCACAGAATCACAGAATGTTAGGGATTGGAAGGGACCTCAAAAGATCATCCAGTCCAATCCCCCTGCCAGAGCAGGAACACCTAGATCAGGTCACACAGGAACGCATCCAGGTGGGTTTTGAATGTCTCCAGAGAAGGAGACTCCACACCCTCTCTGGGCAGCCTGTGCCTGTGCTCTGTCACCCTCACTGGGAAGAAATTCTTCCTCATATTTCTGCGGAACCCCCTATGTTCCAGCTTGCACCTATTGCCCCTTGGATGTCACTGAGAAGAGCCTGGCTCCATCCTCATGACACTCACCCTTTACATATTTATAAAGATCGCTGATGGACATGTCACTAATGAGCCCAGGGGCCACCTTCATCCTCAGAGCTTCTTTAACCTTCACCTTGGTGCCCACTCACCCAGCCTGGTCAAGGGTGGAGGCAGGAGACACAGCAGCAGTAAGAAGGACACACGTAACAAACAGTCACAACATCCATAAAGGCATGGTGACTGAGCCAAAAGACCTGAAACAGAAGAACTGATTTAGAGCTTCAATTTCTAATGTTTCCTCTCAATAGTCCAGATAGTGGAAACTTTGACTGCCAGTTCTCTGATTCTGTGACCTTTGTAGGGATATAAAAGGTTAACTAAAATATATATATGAAGAGAGAGTGCACATGCGTGTGCATCTGTGTGTGCGTGTGTGTTCACGTGCACATGTGAAACGCTGCCACCCGCGCTTCTGCAACAGAGAGGCTTCAACTGGTGTGGCAAGGTAACAGAGCAAAAGCTTCCGAAACAGCTCTGGCTCTCCTGGGGCCATCAGGAGAAGCAGCAGAGGTGTCTGGGTGTGCCCACATTCCAGAAGTCTTTTCAGATAGCAATACAGATCCCTTTTGTAAGGCATGCAAAGGCATTTCTCTGATCAGCACAAAAGCCTGGATCCAAACCAGAAAGATTTCCCAATCCAAGCGAGAAGAGAAAAGAATAACCCACAAAAATCTTCAAAACAAACAACCCACCCCCCTCCAAGCAAGCCGCACCCCACCTTTAGAAACAGAAGGGAACTAGGGAATAACAGCAATAAAAAGCAGTATGGCACCAAAAGGAAGTATCCCTGGAAAAAATTACCATACCAAAGCTGCTCCTGCAGCCAAGCAGTCAGTCATTACAAAAGCACATTTCATCACACTAGAAGACACCAGGACAAGTTTCCAGAAGAGTGAGGAAGAGACTGGGTCTAAACTTGGCAGATACTTGCAGACAATCTGCTGAGCACTGTAACCCCTGAGAGGAAGCCAGATCCTTAAGGCCATATGCTCAAACTTTTCTCTAATCCAAACTGACAATCCATTTGAACTTTGAAAAAAAGTCTTACGTCAAACTAGAGCTTTGTTTAGACAGCAATGGACTGCCCCTAAGAGCTCAGATCCCTCTGTTCTGTTCACATCTGTCAGCTTCTAAGGGGCAAACAGCCACTCCCTTACACCTCCAAAAAAGTGGCCGCTGTGAAGTCAAACTTCTTTGCTGCCAAAACAAAGGGTTGGCTTGGGGTTTTATTGGCAAGCCAAAGAACGTCCAAGGACAGAATTGCTTGGAAGATGAAGACAGAGACAACAAAATATGATTCCCTGCTTCTGTTCTTTGAAAAGGACAAATCCTCAAAGAAAGGTGTCCTCTGAAAGCCAAGTGACTTCCTTCAAGCATTACCCTTTCAAAGACTAGTTGCCCAGAAGGGAGAGCCATCAGTGGTATCTGGAGGGGAAGTCACTCCACCTAAACCAAACCAGCCGTGCAACACAAGACAATCTCCTCAAGAAGAAATACAATTCCTGACTCTCCTGGAATTCTGTGGATTAGACAAGTTGGCATTTGGCCTCAGATATATAGGGCTCAGATATAAAGAGCTCCTGTTTTTCATGCCGACTCACAGAGCAGACAAGTGACTTGTACATGAAAGGAGCACTAAAAAGAGCTTCTTCCAGGTTTTTGCTTTTTTTTAAAAAAAAAAAATCAAAACCTAACCATACTCCTGAACTGTAAGCCACATCACCTTATAAAGAATCTTTCCGAAAGAGGAATTTCTTTAGGAATTCCAAGCAATTAAATAAAGAGCTGAAATTAACAGGTGCCCCCCTAATGAACATCAAGATGCATCAATGGTTAAACTCTCTCCTAACACGTGTTTTTCACTGCATTTTGCACTCCCTTTCCCGAGAACTGTTACTGCCCTTCCAAAAGCTGACAGACACGCAGCCTGTAGGGACAAAGGAGAGTGTGGAGGAATGGCTTGCTGAACAGGGCCGAATGTAACAACTGTGAGCACAGGGCTGAATGTAGCAGCTGTGAGCGAGCAGTACTGATAACGGGAGCTGTACTGCTGATAGCTGTAGCTTCCCAGGGTCACTCTGACCTGGAAGCTTGCAGAAAGCTCCAAGTCAGGACAAGCCCGAGGCAAGTCCGGACAAGTCCGAAGCTGGTGGAAAGTTGCAAGGTAGAACCTGCGGGAAGAATCCGGAAGTAGATAACCGCAAGAGGCTGGAATATGCAAATGTAGCTCTATGCTTAACTAATCAAATATAGACGAGTAGGCATAATTTGTGCTTAGCCAATTAGACATAGATATGTAGGCATAATTTAACATAAGTAGGCATAATTAACCTCCAGTGTATAAAAGGCATAGCAGAACTCGAATAAAGTAGAAGCTTGCTTATAACTCATACTGAGTTGCGTCTTGCTTCCCTCGCCTTCTCCGCCATTCTGCAACAGGAGAGAGCTTTCTTCTTTCAAGTGTTTTAAATTTATACATTTGCCATACCTATCAGATGGTTCCCCTTGTTGTTCTGCAGGAAAACTCTTCTCTCTCATGCCCTGCAAATGAAGTTGGATTTATTTCAAGATTTATCTGAATGTATTGATATACTATACACAAAGTGAAGACCAACAATCCCTCCTGTGTTGTGCTGGGTTTTCTTCTTTATAATACTAAATATACCTCACCTCTTTCAGCTCGTTCCCTAACCAGCATGACTATCCACTTTGCTCTCCGGCCTAAAGTGCCCACAGACATAACACCCGGTCGTTTTTGCATTCAGGTTGATACTGCAACCACGGGTGGGTTTTTTCTGAAAGAGATGCCAATCTCGTTTGAAGGCAGGTTTATCAGGGACTCCACCTACACCAAAGTGATCAGGAGGGGTCATTGTCAGGAATCTCACTTGGAGCCTGTAGCTGTCCTGAAGGAGTGATTCACGCACCTGGCTGCCTCCCTCTGTCTGAAACGTTCCCCATCTCTTATCCCAGTGGGAGGGGGATAAGAGGGGTGACGGGGTGGGGGGAGTGTGATGGTGCCCCGGTGATGGATCCGTTCCGGATAACGAGGTATTTGTCACGCGCAGACGGGGGGCAGGCACAGGGTGCATCGTCACCAATGTCAGGGTGCAGGACTGGGCCCAGGGCAGGGCCTTTGCAGCAGCACATTTCTGGAGGCTCCTGGTGACGCAGTCCCTGGGGAGTGCTCGGGAAATGGGGCACTTGCCCAGAATTGCTATTTTTGGTCTCTGACCATTGCTCCCTGCCCCCCTTCTTTAATTCCTCCCTCTCTGTCTTTAGCCCATCGTTACTTTTCCTGTCTCTGTCTGACTCCCTGTCTGCATTTCCCAGTTCCTCCCTGTCTGGGTGGGTTCTCCTTTCTCTCTGGCCTCTGTCCTGCTGCCCTGCTGCCCAGGCAGCCCCGGGGAGGCGGCCATGGGGCCTGCGGGGGAGCAGGGCCGAGCCGGGGGTCGGTGTCCCCGCAGGGTCCGAGGGCAGGGAGGCGCTCCCGGGGCATGCTGGGAGCTGTAGTCCCGGGGCATGCTGGGAGCTGTAGTCCCGGGCAGGCAGTGCCGGGCGGCCATGTCTGTTCCCGGGGCATGCTGGGAGCTCCCCTTCCCACAGCCATGCTGTCCCGGGGGGCGCAGGCCCTGCTCCCGCTGCGGCCCGGCTGAGGTGAGGGCTGGGGCTGCCGGGGGTGCTGGTGCAGAGCTCCCAGCTGCCCCCTGCGATGGGTGGCAGTCAGCTGGAGCCGGGCCTGGCCGGGGCAGCCCTGGCAGTGCCCCGAGAGCTGGGGAGGGGAAGGAGATGGAGACAGACCCTGGGCACAGGCCCCGGGCACCCCGACTGCCAGAGCCCCCTGAGCGGCCCCAGCCCCGCTCGCCCCCTGCAGCTGCCCTGGCCCCAGCCCCTCCCCCGAGGCCTGTCCCACAGCCCCAGGCTGCCCCACGGCCGGTCCTGGCAGCAGCGAGCTGGGCCTGAGGCGCGCTCCATCCTCCGTTACCGCGGGTGTCGTCAGCGCCAGCGCGCGGAGGGAGCGGTGTCTGCAGCAGCTCCTGCAGCAGGAGGGCTCCAGCTGGGGCTGGCTGCAGTCATCATGGCTCTTTCCCTCTGCCTGACACACCCCCTCCCCTGGGGATGTTGTTGGCTGCATCCAGCTCAGGCTGAAGTTGATTAGGCCAGAAATGATCAAGAGGCTGGAGGACAGGAAGGGGATGTGGCTGGAAGTTGCCCCCAGACAGGTGACAGCCGGTCTCTCTGCATGAGGCAGGGTCCCTGTGAGGAGTCTTCATCAGCCCAGATCGCCAGCGTGCACCGCGTGTGCGTAACCAAAATCCAGTACAGCTGAGTAGTGTGCGTGTGAGGCTGTGTATCTGGGGAGCCCAATATTGTAAGAGCTGAGAGAGGCAACGAAAAAATTGTCTGAACTGTAAGATTTTCTTGGCAGCACTGAGAGGGGGAACTGTGGTGAGTCCTGGGCCCTTGGGGCCGTGGCGCCCCTCTTCTGCGTCTGGGTCCCTCTCTGGGCCTGTGTCCCCCCTGCCTTTCCCTCACTGACGTCACTTCTTTGCTTCCCTGTATCTCTCTTCTTCTGTCTCTTCTTGTGTCCTGCTCCCTCTTCCTCCTTCTCTAGTTTCCAAACCCCTCTCTCTCTGCCATTCAGACCTGCCCTTTTAGGTTTTTGTTCTCCCTCTGTCCTGCTTCCTGCCCCTCTTTTATTCCTCCTCTGTCTCTGTCCTGCAGCCCATTGCTGTTTCTTTTACAGTTCTCAGCTTCTTCGTCCCGTTCTGCATCCCTCCCTGTTCTTCACAATGTCTCTCATCTCTTGCCTGTCCTACTTGTTCTTTCTTTGCTGTATGTCCCACTCCCTGTCCCTCTCTCTCTCTCCTTCCTTCTCCTTATCTCTCTGTCTCCCTCTGTTCTGCTCACTGTCTCTGGGGTTTTTGTTCATTCTGTATCCCTCTGTCCCTCTTCTTCCTGTCCTTCTCCTTCTCTCGCTGTCCCTCTCAGCTGTGCCCTGGACCCCCTTTCTTTTTGTTTTCCTCCATCTCTCCACAGGGCTCCTGATCCCTCTCTTTCTTTCTCCGTCCCTCTGTGAGGCTCCAGATCCCTGTCTTTCTCCCTCTGTTGTTACTCTTGTGTGTCATTCCATCCTGCTCCCTGACCCACTGTCCCTCTGTCCTGCTCTCTGCTTCTGTTCCTTTTTTGATCCTTCTTTGCACACTCCATATTAGTGCTTCATGTCCCTCCTACTCCCTGTCCTGGTGTTTTATGGCGTCTTGTTTTGCCAATTAGTAGGCCCAGTACAAAAGACACAGCCAGCAGCCGAACAACAATCCAGTGAGTAAGTTCTATTTCACGTAAAGGACTCAGAACACAGGGGACTGCCGGGGGTACAAACAAGTCAGATAGATCACGAATAATAGATATCAACCCCCGCGACCCCAGGAATGACATAGTATCACTCATAACAGATGGAACAAGCAGAGACACAAGGTAACCCACAGAGAAAATGGGAGACAACCAGGACAATAAGGTGGTTACATATGATAGAAGTAACCCCATGTTGCCTCCCCACAAAGCCCACGTTTGGACGTGCCAGACCTGACTGGGGTCCAGTTGCATGAGTGGTCAGGAGGTCCTTCCCCAACAGGAAAACTCTGTGAAGTGCATCCACTTCACAGACAGACACTGCAACTCTTCCTGCAAGTGGTCCCAGCTTTTATCCCCAAACAGGACACCTGGCACTTGTTACCAAAATGCAGGGCACTTAGGGCTTGTTTACCCAAGGTCTCTCCTTGCAAGGCCGGCCGCACCTTGGAGGAAAGCCAAAAGGCAAACTCATCCCCTCCTTTTGAAGGGCTGTGGGAACCACCCATATCTCAACCTTAATTCAGGGCTGGGGGTTCAGACCCCAGCACTTCACGTCTTCATACAGAGTTTTTGATACTGATTGATTTCTAGGAATCAAGGCAGCAGTGAGGAAAGAATATGGGCTTGTCAAAACAGCTTCTTCGCCGTAGGCAGGGTTTGAGCCTTTGTGCTGGATCAGGTCTTTACTACAGTTTATGAGAACAGAAAAATGAGCTGCCTGTAAGGAAGATTTTGGCAGAAGTGGGGCTCGATTTGCTAAATTGGGTTCTCTATATGTGGTGCAAATAAGAATTGACTTGGCAGTGTTTACATGGCAAGTGTGTGCTGGTGTGTTAGTGCAAGCCATTGAAATCTTTTCAGGTGTGCTTCTGGACTGCAGGTCGTGTGCCTGAGTAGCACCCAGCCCCAGGATGAGCCATCTCCTGCAGACAGCTTTAGCTGAGAGGATGAGACAGAATGGAAACCATCTTTGTTGTGGTCCCCAAACATCAGAGGTACAAATAGGTTGCCAACGTCCTCCTGGCCCAGAGATGTTGGGAGTTGTGCCTACAGTCCGGTAAGGATTCTGTTTCCTGCTGGAATGGGTTTCTGGATGGATTTAACAATGATTGCCTTTCTGTTTGCCGTGGCTGTCTGCAGAAAGGCCCTCTTCTTTGCTTGCATTTACCAGTTTAAGGGCTTTGGGGGAGAACTGGCTAAAGCAGTGTTCCCTCTGTGGAGATCATTTGTGCAGGGAAGTAGAGGTTCAGACAGTAAAGCTGATGGCGTAGCGCTGTGCTCACACCGTGGCGCTCTGTCTCCTGGAGATGCTGTTCATTTGGACTCATTATTTTCTCAGCTAAGTCTATCCAAGTCCTACAGGCTTGAGCCCCTTGGGATCTTGGCACTGTATTTCAAGTGCTCAAGTGGCGATGTTTGGTTTGCCTTTGCTTTGCCAAGGCAAAGCCCCTTGCAGGATAATGGTCCCAGGAAAAGCCCGGGACCGGAGTCTTGTCAGTGTTCTGTAGCCTTCACACTGCCAGGGTGTTGGTGCTGTTTCATCAGAAGTAACATTCGTTCACCGTGATCCTGGGGTGACTGTCCTGCCCTCTCTGGACAGGGTAATCCCTGGCTGTTCGTTAAGTTCAACCTAGGCCGGTTATTTTCCCCCGCTGCCGTCTTTTTCCGAAGTAAACATGAAATTGGTTACAATCATGAAAAAGGTAAATTTTGTGTTTCGCTGTACAAATACTACTTTCTATAATAGCCTCTTCATTTCCCTATTCTGTGTTGGTAGCTCTGAGCTTTTGGTCTGTCTGTGTATCCTGCACCCAATGCAGTGCTCTGAAGGAGGCCTTGTTAGGGATTTCTTCAGCGGTGTTGAAAGAAAAGCTGCTTGCTCTGCTTTAAATCGGGGGGACGGGGAAAGCCGCTCTGGTTTTTGAGTCGTGTTTTTTTCCCCGTGGCAAGGCTAAAGTGGCATCTACAGTGCGATGTCTGTGGCTTCCATGGCAGTGGATAGACTTTTAAGAGCTCTTTCTAGTTCTCTTGCCCCAAATCCAGGAATGAAGGTTCAGATGGAACGTCTGCATCCAGAATCATGGGGGGTTCCTCATGCACTGGGGTGAAGAGGCGGAGGGTTATATCTCCACATGTGGCAGGGGCTGCATTAACCCCTCGCTTCCCGCTGCACGAATGACCACAGGCAGAGGCATTATGAAACGAACGTGAAACCTTTAAGGAATTAAGAAATAGAGATATGGAAGAGGAACGGGGCTGGAGTGGGGGGTGCAGGTCGCATGTCACGGGGATCCATGCTCCACGCCTTCTCTAGCAAATACCAGAAATGGTCAGGGGGGCGTGGGGCACTTTGTTCCTCACTACCCTTCACTGTAGGGTGACGTCCCCCTTGCTGGGTCCCAAGGCGAAGCAGGGCAGGGTGGGGTCCTGCGCACCTGGCTGCTGCTGAGACCTGTGGAGACTTCTATGGAGAGTCCTGTGGAGAGTCCCCTGCAGAGTTCTCCAGAGGCTGTCCTGAAGGGTCCCCCTGACAGTCCCTTGGTGAGTCCCCTGAAGGGTCACCCAGAGGGACTACAATGGGTCATGGGGGGATAACAGGCAGTCAGGCAGGGGAAGTTGCCCCAGTGGTGTCCACAGAGGGCTGGAGATGGTGGTCAGCAACCGCCAGCGCAACGACGAGGGGCTTCTCCGTCAGAGAAAACAGACGGTGAGGTGGGAATCTCCATTTGTGGGAGCTTCCCAGATCCTAGAAAGGGGAAACTTGGGAGAAGTTGTTTCATTTTCTCTTTCCTTTTCCCTGCATGAGCTCTTCCTGAAGAGATGAGAAGATGAAGTGATAAAGACATGGTTTCTGTGAAGCTTGAGTCAAGCCCAAACTTAACATCAGGGCTCTGTGACACGCCTGAGAGTGACGGAGATCCCGAGGGGACGTGAGGGTGAGTGGTGGCCTTGGGGCACCCCAATAGGACTCAGGTCTCCAAGGGACCGCTGCCACACCCCGCCCAGCCAGCGTGTCACAGTGGGGCCCGTTGTGACATCACTTTTTGACCCCGCACTGTGCTGCATGGCTGCAGCTCCCAGTGTCCGGTAGGACAGTGATGGGACAAGACAGGCACGGAGCTGCCGAGGAGCGTCCGAGCGCAGCCCACGTCTTTCCCCACATTGCTGAGGCGTTTTGCCAAAGCTTCCCCCTTCCCCACGCCTGCCCCTGTCCCCCGTCCTGCAGGATGGCGGCGGGACACCCCCGGCGCCACAGGGTGACCCTGGAGGGGGTGGAGGCTCCCCAGGAGCACAGGTCTCCAGCAGAGCCCCCCGAGGAGCACACGGTCCCCCCACTGCGGGTTGGTGAGTGAGGGGCCCTGTTGGGCTGGGCAGGGCGAGGGCCGGCGAGCGCACCCTGCTCGACACTGAGCCCTCTCTGCTGCCCTCCCTCATCTCCTCCTTTCTCAGATGCCAGCTGGTTAGCTGTGTACCAGGAGGAACAGGGAGCTGTGGACTTCATCCAGGCCTTTCTCAGCAGCCCGGAGAAGGTAACTGCGGCCACTGCCAGGCTCCTGGAGCTGTGCTGGCTGGGCACAGCTGCTTCTCCCAGGTCCTCCACACGGCGCTGCATCCCCCGTGCTCTGGTGCCGCTGGCTGTGTGCCCCTCTCACGCTCCCTGTTTGTCTCTGTCCCCTGGCTGCAGAACGAGGACCAGAAGCTGCACTTCCTTGAGTGCATCTCCATGATGTGTAAGACCGCCAGGTGCCGTGGCTTGACACAGGGCCTGGATATCTTCTGCCAGAGATACAAGCTGGCAGAGAATGTCAAGGTGAGGGGACACCCGCTGGCTCTGGGGAAGGGGACAAGGCCCACTGGCACCCCGTGAGCACAGCCCTTGGGCTGGGTGAGGGTCTGGGGGCACTGGGTGCTGGCAACTGCCAGGTCCCATCCTGGTTGTGCTCTGCAGGAGATCCTGGAAGAGCTGCCCAGCGACCAGCTGAACGTGGTGGTTCATCAGAGCATCATCCTGGCCACATCTGAATTGAGGTACCTCCCATTCCTCCGGGGACCCCTGCCCCAGAGGTCCATGTCCACCTGCATGAGGCCTCGGGGCACTGCTCCCAGAACCAGCGTCCCACTGGCCCCTCTCCCTGCAGCATAGTGGAGGGCACAGGGAGAAGCCTCCTAGAAGCCTGCGTCTCCAGTGTCTTCTCCCTTACTCAAGAAGAAGATACGCAGGGCACAAACGCGTCCTTCCACAATTGGGTAAGTGCTGGGTGAGCTCCCAGAGCCCCCAGAACCTCTGGGCTGCTCCCTGGCCACCCCATGCTGTGATGTGACAGGAGATCCAAGGCAGGGCAGGCTCTTGGCTTTGCGTTCCCACCCTCATCCCTTCGTCGCCATGTCCAGGGCTGCAGGCTGCTCTGCGCGCAGCAGATTGTCTGCCCCCGGGTCTCTGCCAGGCACGGCGAGGCAGTGCGCAGTCCTCCCTTGGCTCTGGGAGTTCAGATCAGTGTCCTGGGCATGGGAGGGACAGTAGCATCACTGCCAAGCTCTTTGTCTTCCTTGCAGATCTTGGAGACCCTAGACTTAATGCTGAAGAAGGTGGTGTTCAACTCTCCTGCCTCTAGAGCCAGTGAGGAGCTGCAGAGGATCTTTGAGGTCTGGCATGTGCAAAGAATGGGGCTGTTGCTCACCCTGGAGGGAAGGGATTGTCCTCTCTCGAGTGGATGGTCCCCACCCCGCTGCCATGCAGAGAGAGCACGCTGCGGGGAGGGTGCCCACCTCCCTTGGGGAAGCAGGGGCTGCCCACCAGGCTCTTGAGGAGCAGAGTGGGTGCAGAGGGTGGCATCTGCCTCCTAGGGCAGGAACCCCGCTCCAGGCTTTGCTCCAGATCAGAAGGCCCTTGATGGACTGTGCGAGTCCAGCCCAGGAGTTGAGCAGTGCTGCTTCTGCTGGAGCGGGTCTCTGCTCCCAGGGCACACCAGCAGCTCCTCTGTCCCCAGGTGCTGCTGAACTTCACGCGCTCAGAGAGAGCAGAAGTCCGGGAGAGAGCCCTGGGCAGGATTCAGGCGCTGAGCTATTCGTTGGCTCAGAATTGCTTAGAAGATGTAAGGAGCAGGCGCCCTCCAGCCAGGCCATCTCCCCCTCCCTGCACACCAGAGCCGCCTGCAGCTCTCCCCGCCTGGGGCTGCTGCCCAGCTCGAGCTGCTCAGGGAGCCACGGCCGGCAGGGCCCTGCAGAGCCCTGACTCGCCAGGGATCCAGCCCTGGGCACGCTCCTGGGCTCAGGGCTTTGCCGCCAGCTGCCTGCCCTCAACCCTTCTGTGCTTCTGTCTCCCTCGCCCAGAGCCTGCCCCAGTCTGAAGGAGCCACGTGCAGCCCTTTCAGCCTCAGAGGCATCCGGATCCCCATGCTGGGACAGCTGCTGGGACGGCTCATCCTTTTTGGGTTCTCCAATCACAAGAAAAGCTGGAGAGCTCTGGATGCTCTTGATTGGCTCCAGGAATACATCCAGCAGCAGCAAAGTAAGAGAAGTTGTGGTGGGCTTCATCCCCCACACACAGACATCTCCTGATAGGTCTGCTTCTGTTCCACACCTCCTCTGCCCCTCACAGCTCCTGGCTGTACCTTCCCCGCTGTCATTTTGCTGCAGAAGCCGAGTGCTCTCCCCAAGTGCAGGATCTGATCTCTGCTGCTCTCCTTCCTCCCTCCTTTCAGGATCTCGAACCCCGCTGCTGTGTGGTGCCCACAGCCAAAGCTACCCCTGATTACCTTGTCCCAAAGTCTTCCCTGTTAGCGAGGAGCAGATCCATCTGCGCATCACCCCGCTGGGCCCTCCAGTGCTTGTAGCCAGAAGCTGTTCCTGACGCCCTCCAGAAATCCCCCTGGGCACTGGTGTCCTGCCACCCTGCACACAGATCTCTGGGTGGTTTGCTATGCTTGTTGGCAAAGCTGCTGTGTCTTATTGACCCTTCTGTGTTTCCCCCACTGTGTAGGCAGGTCAATGCCAAAGGATAAAGCACATCAGCTACCTTGGAGCCCTGAGACCTCTTCGTGGAGACAGGCCATTTCCAGACACATGGTAATGATCTCCTCCATTGTCCATGGCATCAGCAGGGGCCTTGTGTGAGCAAAGGGATCCAGAAAGAGTGGGGTTGGCATGGCCTCGCTGTCCCTGCTGAGAGGGTTCCTGCTGTCCCTGAGCAGGGACGCTGCGGGGTCTGCACTCTGGTGTCCCAGAAGCAGCTCCAGCCCTCCTGGCTGCCAGCAAGCCCTGGTTCTCTGTCGGGGCAGCACGCTGTGCCCATGAGCCCAGCCCTCCTCCCTCCCCCTGGGGCCCTCTCTTCTCATCCTGCCCGTGCAGTGACTGCAGCCCCTGCTGACAGCTCTCCTGTGGGCACTGCCGACAGCACTGCGGGGCAACCCTTGCCAGGGCTGCTGGCACTGCCCAGCTAAGCAGCACCAGCAGGGCACTCGGTGTGACATGTCTCTGCAACCTTTCTTCCTCCCATAGGTGGTCATAAATTACCTCACACCTTCTGAGAGGACAGACATTGTCCTTGAGGCCATCGAGGCACTGAGAGACTCCAGCATCTTTGACCAGGAGGTGGCAAGAATCCTGCTGGATGTAGTGATGGAGCACCCTGACTTGAGTCTGGCACACGTAAGTGTCCCATGGCTGGATTGCCCTCCCTCCAAAGAGGGATGGGAAGGGGGCAGCAGAGGAACTGGCTGCACTCCAGTGGCAGCACCATCCTCCCTTGTGTCCCCTCCAGGTGCCAAAGATCATGAGCTGCATCCACCAACACCTGGAATGCATCAGCATGAAGTCAGCACGGCGGAGCGTGGGGTCGCTGGTTCTCCTGCTGATTGACCAGTGCCCCACCACAGTGTTCACGGCCATGTTGACGCTGTTTCCACCAGGAGACAGGTACTGGCCCTGCCAGCCCCAAGGGCTTGTTCCCCATGGGAAGAGGGGTCCACTCCCTGCCCCATGGGGGACCACCTCAGCCCTCTCCTGCTGCCCAGGGCGTCCCAGCCGAGGGGCAGGGTCTGCGTCCCACAGGGCTGCCCCAGCCCGTGCTGCTGTGGCCGAGGCAGCTCTGCTGACAGAGTGCTCTGCCTTGCAGGTCTGCCATGGCCATGTGGGAGATGATCTTCTCCATGCCCCAGGCGGTGAAGGAGATCTTCAATGTGCTCCGCAGCAAACTCCAGATACGCAGTGTGGACGCCTCAGCCCAGGTGGAGGTCTCCCTCTTCCTCGATGTCCTCATCGGGCTGTCACAGAGAGCTGGCATGGTGAGCAGGGTGTCACCAAGGGCAGCCGTGCTGGCAGCCAGGGCTGGAGCAGTGGCTAAGGCGATGGCTTGGCCTTGGTGGGCAGTCAGGTGGTGAGGTGACTGCTCCAAAAGCCCTCCTCGCCATGTTGGGGGCTCGTGGGTGCCTTTCCAGGCATGGAGGGTCACCAAGCCTTCTGCCCCTTGGGGCCTGTGGGGACAGGGTGGCTGGGCAGGGCACAGGGAGTCTGTGCAGAGGTTCCTGTGGCAACACCTGCCAGGAAGGCGGACAGGAGGCTGGTGCTCACTGGCCACAGCATTTCTGCCAGCTGGGCTTTGACTGTGTCCCAGAAAGGAAACTGTCTTTCATGCAGGCAGGAAAAATCAAGGTCCTCCTGCCACACGTGCTGGAGGTGCTCCAGCACAGCATCGAGGAGAACAGGATGAAGGCCCTGCTGCTGTTCCCACATGTGATGAGTCACCTGAGCATGATGGAGGCCAGCCCCATTGCTGTGCAGCTGGCGGAGAAGCTCCTGCCCCTCTTTGATGAGGTGAGGCTGATGTGGGAGCCTGAGCCCCACAGAGGGGCCCTGGACAAGGACAGCTGCCCTTCAGCCCAGCCCTGTGGGCAGCACTCGCAGCAGGGGCTGCTCCCCTGGGCTCTCTGGGACGGCTTCTGGGCTGTGCAGCCCCGCACGGCTTCTCCCTACAGCAGAATCTGACCCCAGAGCATCTCCCCTCACATCAGCCACGATAACGCCCTGCTCCCCGTGGGCAGGGAGCCGCTGTTTCTGACGGGCACCTCTCCTCCTTCCTGCCAGGGGTCCAGCCCACTAAGAGAGTTCTCCATCAGACTCTTCAGAGACCTGCTGGAGGCTGTGGAGGGCAGCGACAAGGAGAGGATGGAGGAAATTGCACGTAGGGCACTGCTTCCGCTCTTCCTCCACATGAGCGACCAGAGCGACAGCGTTGCCCAGGTACAGATCTCAAAGCCGAGCACTGACACAGAGAAGGATGTGCTGAAACCCCACGGGTGGCCTGGGCATCAGGGGCAAAAGCTGCTGGAGGTTGGCAGCCCTCCTCCAGCGCAGCCCTTCAGAAGGGTCCCCGCAGAAGCCGTGTGAGCAGGGGCAGAGAAGCTGCCATGGGCATTTCCAACCCCTGCCCTGCGTGGTCCCACAGGGCTCTGCAGCAGCCTGTGGCCACCGAGGCCTGAACACGTGCCTCCCTCCAGGCTTCTCAGCTGTCCCTGCAGCTCTTGAAGGCCAGGGCTTTGAGCCACAATCCCTGTCTCCAGGGCTGTGCCCAGGAGACCCCCAGACGTTTGGGCCCAGGGCATGTCCCAGCTTCCCAAGGGCAGGGTCACCCCAGGAAGAGAGGCAGGAGGAGGGGAGGCCAGGTCTCCTTCTCCCGGCCATGGTGCCATGTTCCAGCCTCTGCTGCTCTGCAGGCCTCCGGGGAAGCCATCCTTGCTGCAGGGCAGCTCCTCAAGTGTGAACACCTCGAGCACCTGATGCAGATGGGGCAGACGTGGAGGATTGCCGAGTGCTTGGTGAGGACAAGCCCCAGGGCCTGGAGACCCTGGTTCATCTGGGCCTTGCAGTGGGATGGAATGGTCTCAGCACCCCTGGGTCCCCTCTGCCTGGGGCTCCCTCTCAACCTGAGTCCCACTGGGCTCCTGGCTGGGAGACGGGAATGGCCTGGGGGGGGAATGGGAACGGTGATGCTGCGAGCAGGGGCTGCTCTGTCCAGCTGGGGAGGGACGGTGACGTGCCCATCCCCTTGTGCTCTCTGCAGCTGGTGCAGGACAGGAGCAGGGCTGGAAACTACTGTCTGCAGAGCCTGCCATACCTGCAGGATGCTCAGGCCACCTTGCGAGAGGCAGCCGTCAGGTTCATCGGTGAGCCACAACCCCGGGGTCCCTCTTTTGGCAGCCTGGCCCCCATCCCTGCACTGCGCTGGCAGCGAGGGGCAGCCCTGTGGCTGCCAGAGCCCCGTCTGCCCCGTGCAGGGCCTCGGCCTCCCTCTCCCAGCCCTGCCCACGCGGGTGGGCTCGGTGGCTGCCGGGCTCGGTCCTCCCCTCGGCTCCTGGTGTTCCCTGGGGTGAGCCCCGAGGAGTGCTGGGGAGCAGGGCTGTGACGACTCTCTGTGCCTAGGGCTTGCTGCGCGGGACCAAAGTGAGGAGCAGCTGCGTGGGATCATCAGCGGTGAGCAGGGGCAGTGCCATGTTGGCTGGGGCTGTGGGGCAGGGGACAGAGCCTGGGCAGGGTGCTGCCATGCCTGGCCCTGCTCCAGGGAAACGCCCCAGGGGCAGGGGAACGTGTCAGGGGCACGTGGGGCATTCCTGTGCAGCAGCTCTGTCCCGGCCAGGGAAAGGGGCAGGTGGGGCTGGCAGGGTCGAGAGGGGGTGCCTGAGGGTCTCTGCAGGCAGGGCGCTTCATCTCGGCTCTCTTTGTTTCGCTCACAGCCCTCGAGCCCCTGGACGAGGACAGCGATGCCACCGTCCGTGTCCTGGCAACTCAGACCATCTCCATCCTGAGGGCTCGGATGGAGCAGCCGAGCTCTGGGAGGTCCCTGCGAGCACTGTGCTGCTGGTGCTGCTGAGCCAGGCTGACGGTCGGCTCTCGGGACAATGGCTCTGTTGGAATGAAGTTGATCAGGAATCCCAAACCCACGGTGTCCTTCGGCTGTGTGCCACCAGTGGTGGGAGCAGCTCAGGGACAGAGTCAGCTCTGCCCTGTCCTCTGTGTCGAGTCTTCCAATGCATTTCCCAACAGGGTGTGGCCCTCCAGACCTCACCAAGAAGGTGAAGTTTCCCACAGCTGAAGTGTGTCTTTTTATCACGACAGATGGAGACTCCACAGCCTCCTCCTGGGGCTGCCATGGGGAGGGAGGTGAATCATAGAATGATAGGATGGTTTGGGTTGGAAGGGACCTCAAGGATCATCTCATCCCAACCCCCTGCCATGGCAGGGACTCCTCCCACTGGATCAGGCTGCTCAAGGCTCCATCCAACCTGGCCTGGAACACTGCCAGGGATGGAGCATGCCAAAGCTCAAGCGGAACTCCAAATACACTGCAGGTAAAACTAACACTAGAGGCAGTGCAGGCCCACTGCTGAATGAGGTGGGGTGCCCTGGTGACAGAGGATAAAAAGAAGGCAGAGTTACTGAATGCCTACCTTGCCTCTGTCTTTTCTGCTGGAGGCTGTCCTGAGGAGCCCCAGACCCCTGAGGCCCCAGAGGAAGTCAGGATAGGGAAGGAGCTTGTCCTGGTTGATGAGGACTGGGTTAGGGACCAGTTCAGCAATCTGGACATCCATAAATCCATGGGCCCTGATGGGATGCACCCGCGGGTGCCGAGGGAGCTGGTGGATGTCATTGCTAGGCCACTCTCCATCATCTTTGTTAAGTCGTGGGGAACGGGAGAGGTGCCTGAGGACTGGAGGGAAGCAAATGTCACTCGGGTCTTCAGAAAGGGCAGGAAGGAGGAACCGGGGAACTATAGACCGGTCAGCCTCACCTCCATCCGTGACAAGGTGATGGAACAACTTATCCTTGGCGCTGTCTCTAGGCATGTCAAGGATAAGAGGGTCATTAGGGGCAGTCAACATGGCTTCACCAAGGGGAAGTCATGCTTGACCAACCTGATTGTTGGGGGGTTTTTAGCAAGCAATGGTCATGTGAGCAATCCAACCTTCGAGCCTGACCCGGGTGCTGAAGCAGGATGGGGAGTTGGGAAAGGTGTGACGGTGTAAATGCTGCTTTAAGGTCGCAAATCAATTTATGCCATGCTAGTGCTGTTAGCCAATTAGTAGTTAGAAGAGTCTCACGAAGAGTCGTGTGACTTAGTGCTCTGTCTGTATAAACCGGGTTGTAACACCATTAAAGTGCCTTTCACAAAATTTATTGTTCTCTGTGTGATTGCTTGCCATGACTTCCCGCAACTGGTGCCCGAACAGGGACCCTCAGGAGCACTGCTAGAAGCTGATGCTGTCAGCGTGAAGAAAAGCAGACGGAGAGGGTGGAAAAGCCGACCGAAAGTTGTCGCTGCCCCGGTCGTTCCGCAGTGCCCAGCGGACGGAGACGGTGCGCACCGGAGGACAACGGGTCCTGTTCTGAATCTCACTAAAGGTCAGTGAGCGGTCGGGGAGGAGATGGGGTCTGCGCTTACCAAAGTGAAGGAAGCGGTAGTTAAGCTCCTCCAAGATATGCTCTCTGTGAGAGGAATTTACGACGCACAAGCCCTGAAGGGTCTGCTGCAGTGGGCACGGGACAGAAGCCTGATATCCGGGGTGAACACAGCGTTTGAGCTGTCTGCCTGGGAAGCCATAGGCACGAGTCTGTGGGATGAAGTTAGTAACGGAGGAAAGAGTGGCAAAGAAGCCTATAAACGTTCAATACTGTGGAAACAAATAAGAGAGACTTTGAGCACAATGAAAGGGGAACGGGCTGCTGCTGCTGCTGCTGCATATGCGGCTTTGACTCCCGGGGAGGAGAAAAAGGGGGGGGCCGACCCTGCACCCATGGCGGTTTCGTCTCCTTTTAATCCCTTCGCGTAGAATTTCGCGATTCCAGGTCCTCGAGGCTCCACCTCCCCAGTTAAACGTTCCACCCCTAACCCGCCCGCCCCATTTCACCTGGCGGAGCTCTGCCAGGCAGCACCTCGCTTCTCAGCCTGAAACCAACAGAGACGAGTGCGGAAGTAACAACAAAGGAAAAAACAGAAGTGGGTGGTCCATTATGCAGACCAGGGGCGGGTACTTATCCACTGCTCCCTTTTACACCGGCCCTGTCACCCCTCCCTTTTACACCAGCCCCAAGGACAACCCCGACCAGCCCTCCCCATCAGTGGACAAATGCATGAGAGATGTGATGGCATGCCTCAGCGAGCTGGAATTACAGCATCACACCCTAGTTGAGAAAACAGCGGTTGCTGCTTCACTGGACAGATCTAAACCTTTCAACCCCTTCACGCCAGGAGGCGCTTCTCCACAAGCCTCAGCTCTGCAACCGCCTGCCCCGCCGCTGCCGCCTCCAGAGCATCTCTTCGCCGGAGCCAAAGATCCTCAGGAATCCACACAGCGCTGGAGAGGAATCATTAAAGATGCAATTGTTGAGGGGTCTTTTCTTCCGGAGGCTTTCCCTGTTATTTTATCCCCAACAGGTCAAAAGTGGGAGTCTTTTGATTGTAAAATTCTAGAAAAAGCTCGGTCTGCCATTGCACAGTATGGGTTGCAGTCACAGCTCACTCAACAAATAATTCGCTATATTTTCACCGCTGATTTGTTGATTCCATTTGATAGTACGCAGGTTGCAATTTTTTTGCTTACTCCATCACAACAGCTCAGCAGAGATTGTGTGATGCGGAGCAAGCTAAACCACGCCAACAAAATGACCCATTATATGGAATTCCGGCCCAAATGTTAATGGGTGTGGGCCCTTTTGCCTTGCTTGCCATGACTTCCCGCACTGGCTGGTGGCGGTGCTGTGCCCACTGGTCAGTGGCAGTGTCCTCCGCCGCCGCCTCTATACCACCGGCTTCCTCCAGCGGCGGCTGAGCAGCAGGGAACAGCGGGAGGTGAGGTGCCTTAATTTTAAGGGGCCTGAAATAACAGGGTAAGCTCTATGTGGCCTGATGGTTCGATCAGAGGTGCAAAGCCTGGAGCTTCCGACTTTCTGCTTTGCCTTCTTATTTCAAAAGTCCCTGATACATTAGGTCAGATGTTGGGCAGGATTCCGAGGAAGAAAGAGAGTAGTTTTACATTTCTGAAGTATGATACTTGGTCACTGTGGGGGTGGAGTCTGTTGCACGCTTCTCACTGCAGCCATGTGGTGATGAAATGTGCTGCACCATCCAGGTTAGCATTTAAATTTGTGCTCCATCGCTCCTGTCCCCCTTTCTTACTTCCTCCTTCTCTGTCTTTACCCCACTGCTATTTTGTCTTTCTCTGACTCCCTGTCTGTAGTTTCCAGTTCCTCCCTCTCTGCCCTAACACCTGTTGCTGTTTTTTCCTCTCTCCACAGCTCTCTCTCCTGCCCCTTCTCCTTCTCTTTGCCAGCCCCGTGTCCTGCTGCCTGGCCTTAAGTCCCCTCTCTCCAGATCCCTGTCCCCTCTCTGCTTCTCTCCCCTGCTCAGACGGACGGGCTTCTCTCCTCTCTCGGCTCCGTCCTGCTCCCCATCCCCTTCTGCTCTCCCTGTCCCCATACAGGCAGCCATCGCTGTTCTGCCCTTCTCCCCATCCCCACCCCTCTGTCTCTCAGTCTCTCTGCAGTGTTTCCCCTCCTCCCCTTGCTCTGTGTCCCGCTCCCTGCCCCTGCCTCTCCCTCTCCCCTCTGTCCCTCTCTCCTCCTCCTCCTCCCGGCCCCACCGGGGCTCTGGGGCCATGGGGCCTGCGGGGGCAGGGATGGGCTGGGGCCGGTCTCCCCGCAGTGTCGGGGCATGCTGGGAGCTGTAGTCCCGGGGCATGCTGGGAGCTGTAGTCCCGGGGCATGCTGGGAGCTGTAGTCCCAGGCAGGCAGTGCCAGGCGGCCATGTCTGTTCCCGGGGCATGCTGGGAGCTCCCCTTCCCACAGCCATGCTGTCCCGGGGGGCGCAGGCCCTGCTCCCGCTGCAGCCCGGCTGAGGTGAGGGCTGGGGCTGCCGGGGGTGCTGGTGCAGAGCTCCCAACTGCTTGTCCTCTCACTGCCAGTATGTCCCACTCCCTGTCCCCAGCCTCCTCTTTCTTTCTCTCCTTCCTCCCTTTTCTCTCTCTCTCTGACCTGCTCACTGTTTCTGGGGTAGTTTTCATTCTGTATCCCACTGTCCCTGTTCTTCTTCCTGCCCATCTTTTACTCTCTCTGTCCCTCTCTGCTGCTCCCTCACCCCCTTTCTTTTGATGCTGAACCTTTTCTTCTCTCTCCATATCACCCCGCCCTGCTGCCCATCCCTGCCTTTCTCTGACAGTCCACGTCCTGTCCCTGTTGTTATCTTTCCCTCTTTGTCCCCTGTCCCTCTTCCTGTCTGTTCTTTTCTCTCTCCATCCCTCTCTCCCTGCTGCTTCTTTCTCCACCTCTTTCCTGCTCCTGATCCTTTTTCCTCTTGCTGTGTCTCTGTCCTAGTCCTTCTCCCATATTTTTTGTTTTTATTTCTCTGTCCCACTGTCTGTCCCATTCGTTCTTGCTCTTCCCCCCTGTCCAGCTGCCTCTGCCTTTTTTCCGTTCTCTCTTCCTCTGTCCTGCTTCTCGGCCTCTCTTTCCTCTTCCTCCGTCTCTGTCCTCCAGCCCACTCTTGTTATTTTCCCTCTTGGCTGCTTTATCTGGATCTGACCCTCTCTTTATTTCTTAGTCCTCTCTGTCCTGTTCCCTGTCCTTCTTTTTCTCTCTCTTTATGTCCTGTTCCCTGTCCCCGTCTTTCTCTATCCCTTCTTTGTTGTTCTTCTCCTTTCCCCTCCTTTCTCTATCGCTCTGTGCTGCTCCCCAACCCTACTTTTTCTTCCTCCATCTCTCTGATGGAGACTCCTTGTCCCTCTTTTTCTTGATTTCTCCATCTCTCTGGCCTTTTCCCTGCACCTCTCCTTCTCTCTTGGCTCCTCAGTCTTTTCCCTCCTCTTATTTTTCTCTTTCTAGTCCTTCTCTCTGTCAGCTTCACCTGAATGTCCAGGTGTCCCTGTGCTCTGGTATTTAGCTGGCATTGCCCTAGGGAAGATCTGTGTCTTTAGGGCTAGAGGTCATCTGGGAGCTGGTCTCTTGATGGAGACGGCCGAGCAAGGTGTACTTACAGCAGAGGTTGTTCTTGGCTGCTGCTCTGTGCACCTTGTTGAAAGAGCAGGCTGTGGGCCTTATTTTGGTGGAAGGTTTCCTGTTCTGCATTTATTGCTCCTCGGGAGGCTGCTGAGGTGTGGTGTTGGGGTCTGCAGGGATGGATGGGACCTGCTATGATTCCTTGTAAATGTGAACTGGACTTCCCTTAATGGAGTTGGATGAAAGCAGACTGACTGCATATGGTTTTCTTCCCCAGCTCCCATTGCAACCTCTACGTGCTTTTCACTAATGAACAAGAGCCCCAGAGGTATTTTCCAGGTGTCAGTGACTGCCAGTTAGCAGAGCAGATCTCTTACTGGGTATCGGTGCAGTTGGTCTGTGATCAGGGGTGTGTACATGAATCTTCTCTGGTCTTGCCACTTCAAAGTCTTTTTTTTTTTTTTCCTGGAGATATTTAAGGCTTAATGTTTAATGGCTGATTTAATGAGTTCCTTAAACATGAGAGAGAGGCCCAATTTTTGCTGTTGTTTTCTAGCACTCTCTGAATGTTGGTAAGCAAGAGGAAGAGCGGCTGAAAGAGCCTGTTTTTCTTTCATTGTCTTTGTGTGAAGGTTTCCTACGTGCCATATGATTTAGCTGGGCTGTGAGGCTGTATCCTAGTAGCCAGAGGTAAGAAGTTTCATCTTTAAAGGTGATGAAGCTGTAGCAAAATCAGCAGGAAAAGCTACTTTCTTCCTAGAACGATGCCTGATGAAAATAGTAACAAGTAAAGGCACTTGCTGTTGGCTGTTCTGTGCAGTCTTCCTAGGGAGCTTTAGATGCTGATTGATTTCTGGGAAGCCAGACAGCAGTGAGGAAAGAAAACTGAGGCTTGTCTAAACGCCCTCTCCGCAGCAGGCAGGGTTCGAGCCTTTGTGCTGGGTCAGGGCTTTGTGACAGTTTGGGAACACGGAAAATGAGCTGCCTGTAAGGAAAGTTTCAGCACAAGTACGGCTCAGTTTGCTAAATTGGGTCCTGTGGATGTGGTGCAAACAGGAGATGACGTGGCAGCGTTTACATCGCGAGTGCGTGCGGTGTGTTCCTGCAGGCTGCTGAGATCTCTTCAGGGGCACTTCTGGACTGCAGGTCCTGTGCCTGAGCGGGACCGAGTCCCGGGATGAGCCCGCTCCTGCCAGCAGTTTGAGCTCGGAGGACGTGACAGAACGGAGCAGTGTTCGGTCGCCTTCGCGCTGCCAGGGAGTTGATGCTGTTTCATCAGCAGTAAAATTCAGCCTCATCCTGGGATGTCTTTCCTGCCCTCTCTGGACGGAGTAATCCCTGCTCCTTCATGAACTGGTGGTCATGCTCTACTTTCATGCTGGGGCGGTTGTTTTCCCTCATTCCCATCTTTTTCTGAAGTAAACATCACGGTTGTTATAATCATGGAAAAGCGGATGTGTTTTACCTTGTACGAGTATTACTTTGTATAAAAGCCTCTTCATTTCCCTGTTGTGTGTTGCTATCTCTGAGCATTTAATCTGGTCTCCCTGAGTCTCCTGAACCCCGAAGCAGAGTTCTGAAGGAGACCTGGTGAGGGATTTCCCCAGCGGTGTTAAAATAAAAGCTGCTTGCTCTGCTGTAAATCAGGGTGACAGAAAAGGCCACTCTGGTTTTTGAGTTCTCATGTTCCATGTTCTTCAGCAGAGCCTTCAGGAGGATCTGCTCCGTGATCTTGCGTGGCACAATGGTGAGACTGACTGGCCTGGAGTTCCCAGGCTCATCCTTTATTCCCTTTTAGAGAATGGCCGTTGGAACTTCACCGGATTGCCGTGACTTCTCAAATAGGATGGAAAGGGGCTTGGCAACTTCATCCGCCGGTTCCCTCAGGACTGTTCCTGATCTTGTCAGGTCCCTTGGACTTGTCCACCTTCAGGTTCTTTAGATGGTCTCGAACCTGATCTTCCCCTGCAGTGGGCAGATCTTCCTTCTCCCAGGCCCTACCTTTGCCTTCTGCAATTTGGGTGGTGTGGTTAGAGTCCTTGCTGGGAAAGACTGAGGCAAAAAAATCATTGAGCACTTCCCCACATCCCACGTGACCAGGTTCCCTGTTTCCTGGAGAGGGCACGCATTTTCCCTAGTCTTCCTTTTATCACTGACGTACCTGTAGAACTTTTCTTGTTGCCCTTGGCCAGATGTAATTCTATCTGGGCTTTAGCTTTTCTAACCTGATCCCTGGCTGCATGGTCAACTTCTTGGTATTCCTCCCAGTTTACCTGTCCTTGCTTCCACCCTCTGTAGGCTTTCTTTTTGTGCCTAAGTGTGTCTAAGAGGTGCATGTTCATCCCTGCAGGCCTCCTGGCATTCTTGCGTGCCTTCCTCTTTGCTGGGCTGAATTGCCTCTGGGGTTGGAGGAGGTGACCCTTGAGTATCAGCCAGCTTTCCTGGGCCCCCCTTCCTTCTGGGGCTTTATCCCATGGGACTCTATCAAGCACATCCCTGCAGAGGTTGAAGTCTGCTTGCCTGAACTCCAGGGCAGTGAGCTTGCTGCACACTTTCCTTGTTGCCCTGAAGATCTTGAGTTCCACCGTTTTGTGGTCACTGCAGCCAAGGCTGCCTTTGAGCCTGACGTTGCCCATGAGCCCCTCCTTGTTGGTGAGAACAAGGTCCAGCATAGCACCTTTTCTTGTTGGCTCCTCTAAGGTTTGGAGAAGGAAATTATCATCACCACATCCGAGGAACTTCCTGGATTGCTGGTGCCCTGCAGTGTCATTCCTACAGATATCGGGGTAGTTGAAATCACCCATGAGGACCAGGGCTTGTGAGCACGAAGCCGCTCGTAACTGTCTATAGAGGGCCTCATCTGCTTGGTCATCCTGGTCACATGGTCTGTAGCAGATCCCCACTAAGATATCATTTGCCCCTGTCTCTTCTTTAACCCTGACCCATAACCTCTCAGTCAGTGCTTCATCATCCCCAGGTGGAGCTCCATGGCCTCCAGCTGGTCACTGACATAGAGAGCATCACCTCTTCCTCTTCTTCCCTGCGTGCCCTTCCGAAAGAGGTTGTATCCATCCATTCCCACACTCCAGTCATAGGCCCCATCCCAGCACGTCTCCGTGATGCCAATATCGTAGCGTTGCAGGCTTGCCCATATCTCTAACTCGTGTGTGCATTTGCACAGAGGCATTTAAGTTGGGCCCCCTTGGAGCTGACTCCCCAACTGGGATTCTGTTCTCCCGCACTTCCAGTGCTCTCCTGCTGGCCTGTGATCCGCCTTGAGGCCCAGGGCATCCGTTACTGGACCTGGCCTGGAAGTGGTAGCAGTGGGATGGGTAGAGGATCCCCTCCCCCGGCACATGGAGCTTAACACCCTCTTGACTAAACTGGCACTCCTCTGGCCAATGATGCTCCTCCCCTGCTCTGACAGAGGGACCCCAGCAGCCCCCAGGAGCCCAGGTTTCTCAAAGCGAGTCCCATGGTCTGAGTAGCCAAAGCCCTGGCTGTGACACCACTCCCATAAGCATTTAGTTATGTTTTCAGTCTGGTTGGTGCTTTCGAGCTTTTTGTCTTTGACCGGAAGGACTGATGAAAAGAGCACTCCCTGTGCTCCCAATCCCTTCACCGCTGCTCCCAGGGCTTTGTAATCCTTGGTAGTAGTCAGGCTGTTCCTGGCCGTGTCGCTGGTTAAGGTTAGGGTTGGCGTTAGGGTTAGCGTTGCAGCAGGGTTAGCGTTGCTTGTTAGATTGGGTTGCAGGGTGAGCATACCAAGGACTAGACAATTTTGTCCTACTCTCAAGGGTAAAGAAGAGTTTCCCAGTTGCAAGACTGAACTGGCACCTCCTGTGTGATGTCTGTGGCTTCCATGGCAGCGCACAGATTTTTAAGAGCTCTTTCTAGTTTGCTTGCCTCGAGTGCAGGAATGAAGGTTCTGATGAAAAACCTCTGTCCAGAATCACAGGGGGTTCCTCGTATGCGGGGGTGAAGAGGTGGAGGGTCACATCTACACGTGCAGCAGGGGCTGCATTAACCCCCCCACCTGCCACTGCACAAATGACCGTGGGCAGAGATGCTGTGAAATGAACATCTAATGTTTAATGGGTTAAGAAACAGAGCTATGGGAGGGGGCCGGGGCTGGAGTGGGCGGATGCAGGTCGGCTGTCATGGGCATCCGTGCTCCACAATTGTCCATCAACTATCAGCTTTGGAGTGTTCTAGCACTGGGCACATCACCATCTTCTCATCTTCTTGGGTGGGAAGTTGTCCCACGGGGAAGTCTGTTGTGTCTTGGGGGTGCTGGCTGGTGCGGGGCGCTTGGCCTTCTTGCTGCCCCCCTCTCTCGGTCTGGACACCACCCGGGAGGAGACGACACCTGGCAGCAGATGACTGCATGTTCCAAGGGAGAACAGTTTATGTATACAGGTAACTTTTCACATTCACTGGACTATCAGAACATAATGTGTTGATGTTCAGGTTTTATAACCGGTTTTCACTGATTTATGTTAGCCATGAGTGCTTTGTTCTGATCACCTTTATTTCTTCTTCGAGAGGTTGAATGGAGCCAGAGAGTGGAACATCAAAAGCAGTATGTAAAAACACAGTCTCACACTTTTCCCTACACACCGCACTCAATTCTAAACCGTGTAGCCCTGTCTTAATTTTCCAAACATTGCCTGAATATATTTTCCAGTAAAATATAGTATATGTTGTAAATACAATGTATTTGCTTCAGCTGTGTATTTAACTGTCGTTGCTACACAACGTGCTATTCTGAGGTTCTGTGTTTGATCTTTCCACCTTATTTGATGAAGCAGTTTAGTTTAATAGTTTGTCTGCAATTGAAAATACCTAAAAGCCAGTGTACACAAGGTTAGAGCCTGGTAAAATCCCCGTCATCTTTCTTAACTTCTGCCTGCAGTATGATTTTGGATCTGGGTGACTTCAGGCTTGGATGCTGCTTCAATTTCCCAAAGGTTCCACCGTTCTTTACTACACCAGCACTTTGAATTTACATTAGGAAAAGGGGCAGCATTTTAATTCAGGTTTGACAACACTGTCGTTCTGCTGCTGAAGTGGTGTAACTTTTTGTGTGTAGGTCCAGAAACACTCAGTCTAAGTCTGGCATCTGTCATTCTATCCTGGTTGGTTCAAATTCCTTTTTGGACACAATTGCCTCTCATTGTGAGTTTGAGTTATTTAACTGGCCCAGTGACCCCAGTCATTAATAGAATGCATTTATGTAAACCACGTTCATAGTCTTTGATCTCATTCAGATGGGTTTTTATTTCTTGAAAACAGTTATTTTTCTCTTTGTTTACTAGCATGTGTACAAAGACACATCACACATTCATAAATCACGTTAACATTCTTTTAGCCTCCTATGTTCCCTGGCATGTCTGTATTACATTTCTAAGGAGCATCTTACCATAAGCTAACACAGATATCTCAAAAAAGCCGCCCAAAACCCAGGAAAAAATCTGGCATGGGAGGGAAGACTTCGAGTCAGTTAGTTAGAACTAATCAAAGTAAAGGAAAGACAAAGCAAAACCATTCCCTCTTGTTTGCTCTGACCGTACCTGATTTGGGTTGTGGGGAGCCATAGGGAGGGTGGAAGCCTCACATCTCTGTACCAGTCCTCTCTCTCTCTCTGTAAAAGGGCTGCAGCCGCACAGACTTCTAGTGCTGGAGACACAATTACCTTTATTCTTAAAGCTAACTCAGGTCTTGGTCTAAAATATTGGGTTCGGTTTTGTTTTTTTTTTTTTTTCCTTTTTAAATACATGTTTCTATATGTATTTCAAAGCAGAACTTGGATATCAGTGTGGTAGAAATGAACGCTGGAAAGCTTGCCAATTGTTGAACAGTAAAGCAGCAACATTAAAACTAGTTAAGACTTTTTCAAGAGGATGCACAGAAGCTTCTACTTTGACTATTTCTCCTTGTCTTGCTCTTAAGTTAGCTGTCATTCTACACTTCCAAACTGGTGCTGCTCTCCTCCTGTTACTGCAGCCAGAGAAAGAAAGTGGATCCGTTTTTAGTATTACTATTTCAGTAACCTCAAGGATCTCTGACTGCTCTTTGTCCTTAGAGGCTGCAGAAATGCGGAGTCCTGCCCACTGCTTTACTCTGTCCAGCACAGCTGTGATCCCTCCTGGCTGAATGTTTAGTGCAGCCAAGCTCTCAGGTTTTAGGAAACCCCTGTAATTTAAAAGTGGCACTCCAGCAGTGAGATTAGCCTTTCCCTCCTATTTCCTGTCCCCTTTCCCACTTGCTTTGTGTTAGTTTCTGTTTAGTTTTTTGTTTGAGATGGGAATTAATACATTGACTGTTGATTCTGGTTTTTTGGGTTTGTTTTTTCAGTTGTCGTGGGGGTTTTTGGATTTGTTTCCCTCCCCCATCCCCAGTTCTTCAGTATTATCTTAGGGTTATATAGAAGCTTCATGGCGATGTTGTTTCTACGTGATTGACTGGAGGACTGGCAGGAAATGCTTCAGCAGAAATTTAAAGGCATAAAAAGATGCAGTCAGATATTCTGGAGCAGTAAGTTGATCTCGAGCGGGTCTGGATATTTAAGTTTCTTCTTGTTAATTACACAGGAACTCTTAAACTGTCCTAGGTCTGGCCTTTTTTTTGAGCAAATACAAATTATACTGGGTTGGAATTGGCTCTTTTAAGTGACACTCAGTGGATATAGTGCAGACTTTTGGACTACAGTAGAGGTTAACTATTGCTATGTTTTGATTGTAGAACTTGACTATGTGTTTATTTTTTTTTGTGAACAGGTTGATGACTCTTCTGCACCTCTTTCTCTGGCCCAGCTGATTCAGGTATAGATATATTCTTGTCAAATAATTAAAAATAAAAAAGCATTTCCTTTGTATTTTTAAGTCTTACACTGTGATCTATAGCTGGGTAACTGTTTTAACATGAATAGAGCTTTAGTTTTTAATCATTTAAAGCATTCATTTTAACTTTAAAATGTGTGTATATTTTGATCCTATCCTGTCAAGAGTAGTTTTCAGTTTGGGAAAAGAGAAGGTGTTTTGCCAATTAGTAGGCCCAGTAAAAAGGACACAGCCAGCAGCAGAACAACAATCCAGTACGTAGGTTCTATTTCACGTAAAGGGGTCAGTATATAGAGGATTGCTGGGGGTACAAACAAGTCAGATAGATCACGAATAACAGACATCAACCCCAGTGACCCCAGGAATGACACAATATCGCTCATAACAGATGGAACAAACAGAGACACGAGATAACCCACAGAGCAGATGGGAGACAACCAGGAGAACAAGGCAGTTACATATGACAGAAGTAACCCCATGTTGCCTCCCCACAAAGCCCGCGTTTGTAAGTGCCAGACCTGACTGCGATCCGGTTGCATGAGTGGTCAGGAGGTCCTTCCCCAACAGGAAACTCTGTGAAGTGCGTCCACTCCACAGACAGACTCTCCAACCCTTCCTGTAAGTGGGCCCAGCTTTTATCCCCAAACAGGACACCTGGCACTCATTACCAAAATGCAGGCACCTGGGGCTTGTTTACCCGAGGGCTTTCCTTGCAAGGCCGGCCGCACCCTGGAGGAAAGCCAAAAGGCAAACTCATCCCCTCCTCTTAAAGGGCTGTGGGAACCACCCATATGTCAACCTTAATTCAGGGCTGGGGGTTCAGACCCCAGCACTTCAGAAGGGGAGCACCTTGTCAGCCTCAGTGTAATGTCACAGTGTCACTCAACTTCAGGGCACAAAGCAGCAGCACTTCAGAAGCTGTTTACCATTTTTCATACGGTTCGTTAGTTTTGCATTGGAAACTAAGACAACTTTTACAGAAGAAATTAATTTGCTGTAAGTTGTGGACATTTCAGGGGGGTTTGCAACAGCCAAAATAGAAGGGTTTCTGTAACATGGGCAGTTGCATGGCTATTTTTGAATTTCTAGTCATTATAGTTGTAGATCCATTCTTTGAATGCTGCACAATTTCATAAATTGCAGTAGACGTACAGTGGACAGCACGATCTAGTTTGAATACAGGCAGTGTAAATTATGTAAATGTACCTAACTGTTTGTAGGAATATAGCAATGTGTGTGGCAGGTGAGATGATATGACTTTCTGAAACTACTGTAACACTGTGGGTTTGGGATGTGTTTTGTAAATCGTTGTGGTTCAAACAAATTGGTGGAGTATGTGTAAAGTTTTCTGTAAACGTTAATGGAAATGGTTTCATAGATGTCGATCTTGATTATGTTCCTGTTGAGAGAAAAATGTGTTTATGAAACAACCGTTTAATCAAACGTTGAACCTAGTTGGTTGCTTTTGTGAATGAATGCGTATGAGAGCACAACCATGGGTGGTTGATCTGAATGACAGGGGCTTGAAGGGCCGAATCACTGGCAGTCACTCCCTTAGACCCTGCTGGTATCTGGACTAGCGTGTACCAGCAACTTTGGAACAAATACTGCTTGGAAAAAACCTGCTGGCTTCAATACTTTGAAGATCCAGTTCTGCATAAGGTTTATGGTAAAATTTGTAGATGAAAAGGACACAGTCAACCAGACAAAACTGCAGGTTTTGCTCTCTGTAGTTAAATCACTGACTGTGAAAAAGTTAGTGGGGGAACGTGCAGCTTGGAGTGCTACAGCACATGAGGGTCAAATTTCTACTGAAAAGAATCTTTTCCCTTGTTGAGGGATTATAAAAAGCTGATTCCTTTTAATGCTTCTGTGTCAGTAGCTGAACTTCAGCAAAGCAAAAACTGCCCTGACTTCGGTTGCGTGTCCTTTTAATGCTGCAAAATGTAAATAAGGATACTTGAGTGCATCTTTCTCAATTAAATGTGCAGTGGATATCTTCTCCTTCCACTAGTCTGGAGCTTAAAAATCAGTTTAAATGTACTGGATAGTGTGATTTTTTTCTGCACTTAGAAGAAAAGTGGATTCCAGAAGTCTATATGTAAGGCACAGTCAGATGGAAGGTTTTGAGCACCTGAGAATGCTCTTTTCAAGTAGGTTAACAGCACATAAACACCGTAAAACGGCGTAAGGACTCCCCACAACTTCTTCAGGACAGCTGTATTTTATATGAGCAGCTGTTTTCATGCAACCTCAGTGAGCATTGTGCTGCTCTGGACAGGACTGGGTGAGCGCTGCGGGCTTTGGCTCTTTGGGCTTCGGTGTTTCTCTGATGTCTGTGTCAAATCATTCCCTGTTCACAGACGGCCAGTCTGGCTGAAGCCAATGCTTCTGAAGAAGATCAGATCAAAGCGATGATGATACAGTCTTGCCGTGAATATGATCCAGTCAAGTAAGTGTTGATAATGCCAAATCTGCTCTTTGAAGGTTATGGGAAAATTGTAGAGGTGTTTGTTTTAACGAGAGAGACACAGACAGAACTTTTTCTTTTTTTCCCCAAAAACCTTTTAGTTACATGAAGAAACCCTTGGGCTCACCTCCACCATCGTATATTTCCTTTTGTTGTGGAAAACCTGGCCACTATAGAAAGAACTGCCCAACGAAGGGGGCAAGACTGTGGGGGACTTGCAGTGTTCCTCAGTTTTTAATTGTTTTACCTTGGCAGTTCTGTAACAAATCCATAACTACTCATCTTAAGAATTGTTTCTCTTGGGGTGAAATACAGAGCAATACATGGCAATGTTGCAGAGCCCTTCAAAATTCAAGGGAAACCTGGAATTAGAAATGTAATAGTGTCTTTTTTGTAGCTCATAGGCATTAAATATGTCCGTAGATCTTTCTCTGTGAACTTTCATGCATATTTGTATATATTTCTATATTACTGGACATTTTTCTGGTTTTAACTCTTGTGAATGACAATGCAGAGTTTTTAGTATTTCGTAGAAACCCACGATGTTTCTGTTGACCCCATCTGTTGAGTATTTGTGTTAATTACACCAGTCCCTGGTGGAGTATTCATGCCATTTAAGGTCAGTCACTGGATGGACATGCATGAGGTGTGAATTCCACCTTCCTACAGAGATGGTGAATTTAAGTTTCTCCAGTGACTGATTCAGAGCCTGAATTCAGCTCTCGCTCTGAGCTGCGCTCTGGCGCAGGAGCGGGTTGTGTCTCTGCTCTGAGGGCATGATGGTGAGCTGAGGGATATTTCACCTGTAAGGAACCTCAAGTTCAGCCAGAGAATGGCAGTTGCATTCAAAACACTGCTCAAGCCTTTGGAACACCCTGGCTCTATTCATTGAGGGAAATAAGTATTTCAGTTGAGCAACCCTTAGGCTAGGTAAAAGGAGAGCATTAAAGGTTTTTGCTGCTTGGAATAATCATTGAAATGTCATTTCAAGTGTGGGTCTCAAGATGAGATATGTCTGCATGTCTTTGCTTAACAGGACAAAAACTTTGAGCCTGTTCCCAGAATGAAAAAGAGCACAGGCATTCCAAGGAGTTTCATGATCATGATCCCAATACAAAGGGAGCTCTGCTGACCAACACTGGAACATTTGCAGTACCAAGGATTGCTGCGTAAGTGTGGAATTCATTGGACTGACCAAAAGATGAAAGAGAAACCACGTGTGAATGTCTGAGTGGCCCTGCAGCCACGCTGGCCAGCATCTGTAATTGCGGGGGAGAAAGCGCTGTCATTTAACCTTAAAATCTGTGGCACTTTCTGATACTGAAGTCGGGTGGTGCTACTGTTCCTGCCCCTGGAAGTTGGTTAAACTTGTGGTATGCCAAGAATCCGTACCTCTGCAAAACATTTCAGGAGTATTTACAGTGCAGTCGTTCCCTTTGAAAGCTCGTTTTGCTTGTCTTTTGTTTCAAAGGCTTCTTGCAAAATTTAAAAAACAGCTGTTGGGCTGAGATCTCCTTCCCCTCTGTTTTTTATCAAATCCCACATGTGAAACAGAGTGAAGTTTTCCTGTTGCTTTAAACTAAGATGATACAACTGCGTGCTGACAAGGGTGGCTGTTTTCATATGCCCTTGGCAGCACTTAGAATCATAGAATCATGTATTGGCTTGGAAGGGACCCTCAAGGGTCATCTAGTCCAACCCCCCTGCAGTGAGCAGGGACATCTTTACTAGGTCAGGTTGCTGAGAGCCCCATCAAGCCCGACCTTGAATGTCTCCAGGGATGGGGCCTCCACTGCCTCCCTGGGCAACCTGTTCCAGTGATCTCCCACCCTCATGTTGAAAAACTTTTTCCTTACATCTAACCTAAATCTCCCCTTTTCTAGTTTAAAGCCCTTACCCTTTGTCCTGTTGCTACATGCCCTTGTGAACAGTCCCTCCCCTGCTTTCTTAAAGGCACCTATCAGGTATCTAAGGTCTCCCCGGAGCCTTCTCTTCTCCAGGCTGAACAACCCCAACTCTCTCAGCCTGTCTTCATAGGAGAGGTGCTCCAGTCCTTTGATCATTTTTGTGGTCCTCCTCTGGATGGTCCACATCCTTCTTATGTTGAGGGCTCCAAAGCTGGACGCAGTACTCCAGGTGAGGTCTCACCAGAGCAGAGCAGAGGGGCAGAATCACCTCTCTCCATCTGCTGGCCACACCTCTTTTGATGCAGCCCAGGATGCCATTGGCCCTCTGGGCTGCAGCTGCGCGTTGGTGGCTCATGTCCAGCTTTTCATCCACTACTACCCCCAAGTCCTTTTCCTCAGGGCTGCTTTCCAGCACATCATCTCCCAGCCTGTACTGATAACGAGGATTGTCCCGACCCAGGTGCAGGACCGTGCACTTGGTCTTATTGAACCTCATGAGGTTCACCTGGACCCACTTCTCCAGCTTGTCCACATCCCTCTGGATGGCATCCTGTCCCACTGGCATGTTGTCAGAACAACAACTTCTGTTGTTCTGTCATGGATCTGCTTTTGTACAAGCTGGGACATAGATTTCTTCCATTTATGAAACGTCGTTACTCGGAGACTAACTTGATCTTGAGCAAGCAGCTGATATTTCCCCTTTGGAAAAGGAGAGGAGGGATTCCGTTCACCTGATTTCAAGCTGTCAAGAATGATTTTTCTGCTCTGAGCTAATTTCTTAGTTGATCCAATGAATGGGAGAGGTCTGCAGAAGGAAAATTGTTCCCCCCTCCCATTCTGCTGCTGTGGCTAGAGAAAAGTAGTTTAAACTGAATGCCTACATTTTGGAAAGCTAATGTGGGGGGAGAAGAATTCCACCTGTTATCCCCCTTTGGTAAAATTCAAAGCTTGGAAAAGTTTTCCTTTACCCATCTTTAACTTTTTCCTTCTTCTTCCTCCCTCCCCCCTCCAGGGAATCTTATGCCAGAGGAAAGAAGGAAAAGCCTCCCTTTTCACCAGGGGAGCCCCACTCCTCCTTCTCAGATGGTCCTGTTCCAGATGAGTTGTTATGTCTCACTCGTAAAGAGATAATGAGCGAAGCAGATGTTATGGAAAGAGTGGAAGAAGTTATTGTGATGAATGAAAGTGCTGTTCCCATGTTTTTTAGTTCAAAACATCACATCTGATCTTCTGAAAGCTAGACTTCAGTATTAAATACTAAAGTCTACGCAGAACAGGAAAGGACTTTCTCCTATAAAGGGAAAAAAAAACAGGCAGGAAGCTTTTTTCCCCTTTTACCTATCTACGTATCTGCAGCAGCCTTTTGTTAATGACTTAGTTGATACAGATTGAGGAAATTGTTGGAAAAGTATACGCCGTTATTTCATGACAATTTTGAATTTCTTCAGCTCAGTCATCTTAACCAGCCAAGCTGCTTTCTCTTCGCTGGAGAGAGAGGAGTAGCACACAGTGTAACAGCACCTCGTACATCATCCAGTTTGGAAGGGGTTTGCCATTGTGCTTGTTTGAGTCTTATGGATAGGTGTTAATTGCAAACGCGTATTGTACAGCGTGTCCCCACACGTAGAGGTTTCCCAGCAGGCTGTCTTCTTCCTGTTCCTGTAGGCAGTCGAAGAGCTTGAGAAACAGTTTGCAGCTGAGCTCCAGCAGCTGAAACCTGCAGCAGAAGAGAAGCATCGTAAGGTAAAAGATGGTGTCCTTAGAATGTAAATAGTTCAACTATCAAGTTACTACCAAGTAAGAGAACATGAACGCGAGGCAAGTATTCACCTTGGATTGCTGGAGGCTCTTCACCCTCTCTCCTTGGTCTGAGAGGCCATGTCCCCTGCCTGGGGGTGACGGTGGAGCTTTAGGGGGAAGGACACCCCTGCAGCATCTCACCGCACCAGGGTGCCTTGTGCTACCCAGGCCACAGCCTGATCCCACTTGTGAGGTACTCTGAACTTCAGAGAAACATCTTTCCTTGTCACCCCTGCAGCTCAGTGAGCTTATGAGAGAAACGCCAGGAAGTGGAAAAAGACCACGAGAGGAAAATGGAGAGGACGAAAGAGGGGCACCGTGAGGTCCTAGCATGGATACAGGGTCAGTATGAGGAGGAGGTACTGCAGGGAATGTGACCAAACCTTCGTTTTGTGGGTTGTTCCTTCCTTCTGGAGCCATTCCCTTAACAATATTGTCCCTGTAAGCAAGAGGCTTTAATCTGCGGCGTTTGGTGTTTGCTCAGGAGCTGTGTGTGATGGACTGGCGGTCCAGAGGGTCTGTCCTGTGTGTTCGTGTTGGCTTGCTGGAGAACCCTGACCTTCACTCAGCCACTTTTCATTTGTGTTTTACAGCAAACAGGAGAGGAAGCAGAGAGCCGAGCTGTTGGAAGGCCTGCGGGGTGAGATGGCGCGCCTCCGGCAGCTGCACGAAGCGGAGGCGAAAGCTCTGCAGGCAGAGTTGGATGGGCAGCTGGCTGCATTGCAGCAGAGGCACGCGGAGGAGGTGAGGAGAACACTTTGCCTAGCAGGTGGGTGTGACCTGGCTGCTTGCTCTTTAACTCGGCATCTCCATGCAGGAAAGAAAACTCCAGGATTCCGAAAACGAGCTTGAGATGCACCTGAAGAACGTTAAAGCCACATCAGTGCAGCTCCTTAGCCAGGTGAGTCAGCCCGGGGGCACTCACAGAGGTTTCCTAGCCCATGCTGCTCCTGTGGCTGCTTCCCTGGGGGGTACTCTGCAGAGAGGTGCTCAGCCAGGGTGAAGTGTTCCTAGTGGTACAGCCTCACGGCTGATGTTTGCAGTGAGAGTCAGGGCTCTGGGTTTGCCAAGTGCTTTGGGAGACAGTGGCTGTAAGTGACAGAGGGATCATAAAAGCCTTTCAAGGCAGCATGTCCTGCTCAGCATCACTTTGGATTTTAGTCAGTCCCTTCCTGATTTACCTCCACTTCTCCCTGCTGCTGTGTAAGGGGAATGAGTGCTTCTGGATCTTGAGCAGCAGAGTGGGAGAGGGAAGCACTCCAAATGCTCCCATGGAAATGGCAAAAATCACTGGCTGATGCTCTTGCCTGCCACGTCTCTAAGTCCTGGCGTGTGCCAGGGGCTGTCTCCCCGCACTGACACTCTCCTGCTTTCTCCTCTGTGTATAGGAGGAGTCCCTGAGAAAGAAAAGGCAGCAGCTGCTGGACGAAGACAGACGGACTGAGCTGGAAAGAGACGTATGTGTGCCTCAGCTGTGGAGAGGTGCTGGGCTTCTTTTGGGGCTGAGGGGAACACGGTAGAACTATGGATTTAGAAAAGCAAACTGTTGCTGCTAAGCTGTGAGTCTGAAAATCCCTCCCTGCCTCAGCCTGGAGTGCCATCCTGCTGGGAGTTTGGTAAGCTCTGAGCTGTTTCCCAAAGACAGAGAGTCTCCTTCCAGCACTGGTGTGTGCATTTGTAGCTCTGGGACCTCCTGTGCGCCGTGCAGGGAGCGAGTCTCTTGCATGTCGTGTGCTTTTGTTGTGGTGGTGGGGAGTGTGGAGCTGTTGGAGCTGGGGGACTGGTGAGGCTGAGAGGAAGGAGGATCTGTGCTCAGCTGGCCATGCAGAAACGGAGGCTGAGAGAGGCACATCCTTAAAAACAAACCACAAACACCACCAAACAATCTGCGCTTGGGTGTCTTTGCCCACCGGAGAGCTGCAATAGGAATGGCTGGAGGAGATCTCTGATGGCAACACACGCTGTGCAGGGCACCACGGACCCCTACCCTGCTCCAGAGCACAGGATGGCTCTGAGAAATCCCCAGTCTGAGCTGTAGGCACCTTCTGGGTGTGGGAGGCTGTGGTGTAATCGCCTGAGGAGCAGTCGTGAGCAGAGGAGGTCTGCCCGAGGTGCGTGTGTGCGTGTCTGTGCACGCTGCCCTGCCTGTCTACGTAGAGGAGAGGATTTGCTTTCCCTGGAATGCCAGTGCTGGGTATGTTGGAGAAACTCGGCCATTAGGAGAGCAAAAGGACAGTGCACAATTACTTTGCTGAGATGAATGTGAGCTGTAAGCTCATTAAAGGGCTTGGGCTCTGCCTGCTGAAGAAGGAACACTTCAGTCCCTGTCCGTGTGCTGCTCCCAGAGCCTTGCCCAGGACAGAGGGAGCCCCTCGGCCACCCCAGCCATGCTGGCACCCCTGGTGACAGCGCTGTTCTTTGTGGTGAGAGCGTTTGGACAGGTGAGTCTGGGTGTCCCTCACAGCAAGGAGGATTTAATGCTCTTTATTTCTGGAGGGGTGTGGGTTATCTTTAGTAGGGAAGGGAGTGAGCAGTGGGAATGTGGGTGTTGGGGCTGTGCTGTGAGCCCCTGCAGGATGATGACGTGCTGAGCATCACCGCAGCGGGCAAGGCCACCACCGTGGGTTGGGATCACTGGTGTGATGGATGTGGAGGAGCAGCTCTTTGTGCTGCTTCTCTCCTGTCACCTGCTGCAAACCCTCTCTGTGTGCAGCTCGGGACCAGCCTGTTCCATGAGGATCCCCTGCCCTACCTCGTGTACCAGCCCCTGCCCTGGCAGATCCAGTGTGTGACCCAGAGATGCCGCACCAGCTGGGACAGCATGGTGAGGGCTGGCTGCTTCTCCTGCCAGGGGGGCAGGGGGCAGCACGCTGATGTGAACCAGACAGGCTGCCTTGAAAGGCAGAAAAAGGGGCATGCCAGGAGGCAAGATAAACTGAAAAAGAGAGAAAAGGCACTTGTAGGCAAATTCAAGCCTAGTTTTGGGAATGAAAATATCCCCTGGCAGACCTGATGTCCCAGGTGCTGCAGGATCATGGTGGGTTGAGGAAAGAAACCCAGTGAGCCTGGCTCCAGGCTGGATTGGTGTGCAGATCTAGTGAGGCCAGCCTGTGCTGATGCACGCTCTGAGATGCTACCAACACGTCTCACAGATGGGCTTTTGGATACAAAGCTCTCTGCTGCTTCTCCTTGGAGGACTTCTCACAAGTGCAAATTAATTAATCAGTGCTCTGAAGTGCTCTTTAAGGGAACAGCAGTAAGTATTTTCAAGTTTCCCAAAGGGAACTGGGGAGTGGAAGCGAGGTGAGGCTAGTTCTGTCCCTTTCAGAGCTTCCCAGCTGGCCTGGAAGGGACTGTTCTCACTGATATACACCTAATTGTGTTGTGTTTTTGTTCTCTCCCTTCCTGGAGAGGCAGGAGCTCTCGGCACAACAGCATCTACTCAATTTCTGGAGAGAAAGGTGAGAGTGGAGCAGGCAGGGAGACAGCCCTGCCCAAGTTTTTTTTGTGTGTGTGTGTGTGTGTGTGTGTGTGTGTGTGTGTCAGACTGTCTCCTCTTCCCGTTGGCCTGGCAAAACCACCCTGAATTCCCCCCTCTTTCCTCCTCCCTGCTCTTGTCACCGAGACTCTGCCCCCCTCTGCTGGAGTCGAGCGCTCAGCAAGGAGGATTTGGGCGCTTCTGTTCTCAGTGCAGCTCGGCTGGCAGTCGGGTAAAGGCGGGTGAAGCGATGCTCCGGGCAGGGTGCTGAGCTGGGACAGTCCTCCTCCACGCATCGGTACCTCTGGCCAGCCTGGTCCCTGCTCTGGGGAGTGGTTTCACTGTCCCCTGAGCAGGTGAAGGTCTCCAGGGCCGACAGTGGCACTTGTGTGGGGCTGTACTGATGGTCCTGGCTGTGGCTGGTCCTTCCTGCAAACATACATCATCATCCATAAACATTGCCCGCTGCAAAAACCCAGCTCCAGAGGCCATGGGCTGCTGTATCTTAAGCAAGGCACGAGGGCGCCGATTGCCAATGTGGCCTCTTTTTAATGTATCTTTTTATGTTGCAGCTTCTTTTATGTGAGTAACAATGGGCTCAGGTGGCAGTGGTGAGTTTGTACAACAGCATCTGGCACCAGGCTTTCTGATGGTTGCTCAGGAGGTGTTTAGCAGTGACACACTCGCTGAAAGGAGCACTGCTGAGTGGCTTTGATTCAGTTCCTGTTGCATTTCAGAACACTTCCCCAACGCCCCATTAAGCGTGGGGTGGGGAGGGCTCCCATTTGTCAGCATGAGAGCTTTATTGCTGTCCAGTGTCTTCTCGCCTTATTTGTGTGTGTGAAAGTGAGCAAATGTCGTACTTGGAGATTAACCGTGGGGAAGCTGAGGTCTTGGGGGACTAAAGCTGTGTAAATAGAGGGCTCAGTGGTGCCAGGGAGTCTAGGGGCACTCAGAGGCCACTCCAGCCCCATGGCAGGGTGATGCCAGAGTGTTGCCCTGCTCAGTGGAGCCTGTTCGGCGCCACCAGCACTGCCTGTGCTCACTGTGATGCTCGGTTGTCATCCTAGGCAACGTGACCCCCGACGCCAGCAGGGAGAGCAAGTTCTTCAGCGATCCCCCTGAGAAGGTGGCCGTCGCCATCCAGACCCACTTCAGGAGGGACCAGCAGCAGAAGCAGGAGGAGAAGTAGACACGTCGGCCACCCGCGCTGTCCCTCCGTCGTGCCCGTTCTGTACCCCAGAGAGATGTGCGGCCGTGGTGACTGTCCCTGCCCTCTGATGTGTAGCTCCTGCTGTGTTCGCAGCTGTAGATGCTCTGCCGTTGGTGTGGGTTGCTCCTGGGAGTGAGAGCTCTTTGCTGGTTGGCCCTTCCCCAGACACCATTACCTTGTGGGCCAGGGGCTGTGTGGTGGGATCTCAGCACCCAGGGAGTGGCGTGGCACTGCAGAGCCTTTCCGTGGTGGTGGCAGTTGTGGGGCTGCAGCAAGCCGGAGCAGGGCTGCCTGGGGGCTGGCTCTGCTGGCTGGAGCCTTGTGTGGTTTCACTGGGAGAAGCTGGTGAAGAGATGCTGTGGCACAGTGGGTGCTCAGTGGGCATGGAGGAACTGCTGGCTGTGAACAGCACTGCCCCAAGTGTCACCAAACAGGACAAAGAACTGATCAACACCAACGTGATGTAGATAAGCAGCCACTTCTTTATTGATGTGCGGAGGGTACGGGGGATAACTCCACCCAGCGTATCCTGGGTTACATCACATTGAGCACGGTTTTATATATTTGTTTTCTATTGTATAAGCTGTTTAACATAAAACTGCATATACTGCTCACCTTTAATTACTCATTAAAATTAACCTTTACCTTGATTGACCCTTAATGATCTTTCGAGTTACATCACTTCACATACATTCATTTCTTATAACAATCATTGGTCACCTATAGTCACCCCATAGTTGTGCTATTGATTGTAGCCCCTAATACTCAGATCAGGATGGGAAAGGTAATGGGATCTTCAGGCAGCATAACTGGTCACTGTGACTTTAGCCACTATGTGATTAATTATTGTATTATTTCCATGGTGGTTGCTTAAACATAATATCTTACTTTCTTGACTATATGGTTTCTAGTTAAATACAATGCTGGGCCCCAGCTGCTTGTACCACCTGTTGGCTTCATGTGCTTTAGCTGCTTGTTCCACCTGTTTGTTCTGTGTGCTTTCTGTGACCACTGAAGTAAACCACAGTCACTCTCTCGTATGATTCAATTTGGCCTAACTTGATTTTAGCTAAACTAAAATCGTCAAAATCTGATCAGATTGGTAACACAAGTGCCTGAGCATGTTCTCAGGTGCTGTTTGGCTGGGTCCCACTCTGGATTTTCTGTGTGGAGCTGTGCCCCAGAGCCCTGGCTGCTCGCAGGCTGCCCTTTCTGTCCTCTCCAGACCTTCTAACCAGGGCTCCAGCCCCTGCTGCCCCTGCTTATCTTCAGCTGGTCAGCGGTGGTGTTTGGTGTCTGCCTGAGCTACCAGGCTCTGCCACTGGCACAGGACGGGGGTGTTTCGTGAAGTGTCATGTCTGGGGGCTTGGCTGGAGTGTGGTGGTAAAGCAGACTGAAAAGCAAACCAGTTCTTTGGGCGTGGTGGGGTTTTTGCTGTTTGAAAGCAGAGTTTGGCTCATGTTGGCTGTCATCCTTCAGCTCCTGGTTGGTAACTGGGCAGTGACGCAGGGAGAGCTGACTGCTGTGGTGAAGGGCGGTGGGGTCCCTGGGGTCTCAGGGCTGAGTGTGAAAACTTGGACGGTCTTAAACTCTGCAAAGACCAGGGATGGCAACAGCCGGGAAAGGGAAGGTGGGGAATTCTTGCAAAGATGTAGAAGGAAATCTGTACTGGCCAATTACAATAAAGATGTATTAATCGGTGTGCGGTGGTTTGACCTTGGCTAAACACCCAGTACCCACTAAGTTGCTCTATCACTTCCCCCCCCCCGTCAGCAGGGCAAAAAGGGGGAAAGAAAATAAGATAGGAAAACAACAACCCTTGTGGGTAAAACAAAAGCAGTTTTAATGTAAGCAAAGCAAAGCAAGGTCTGCGTGCGGAAGCCAAAAAAAAGAAAACAGATTTATTCTCTGCTTCCCATGAGCAGGCGATGTGGGGCCTTCTTGGGAAGCAGGGCTGCGATACGCGTAGCGGTTGCCTCAGAGGACCAAGGATGACCCCACCCCCCTTCCTCCTTTTCCCCAGCTTTATCCTTGAGCAGATGTGTAGATGTGGTGCTGAGGGATGTGGTGTGTGGACCCGTGGGTCCCTGGAGAGGTGAGCGGGGGTGTGCTGCAGCAGCCTGCCCAGGAGGGTGCGAGGGGACCTGCAGCCCAGAGGTTGTCACTGGTGACCGGTTGCTGTGCATCCCCCAGCCTCTCTGGCCCCTCAGTATTTTCCCTCGATGACTTGCTTGAAGGTGAGGTAAGCTCAGTGAGCTCTTTCTGGCTCGAAGAGACCCTGTCAGAGCTGTGTGGTGTGATCTTCAGCAGTCAGTGGCCTTGCTGGCATTCCCTGCAGGAATGCCGTACAAAATCCATGTGCTCCTTGTGTGCCAGATTGGAAATTCACCACGGTTTTGTCTCCAAAATCCTGTGAAAACTGAATAAATAAGAAAAATCATGCATGGCAGTAAATGCTATTCAGAACAGATCATGGGATTCATCCTCAAAAAACCCCCAAACAAACCCAAAGTACTGCTGAAGCAGCCTGACCCTGTTTGGTGCAAGCAGGGATGGAAAGAGTAGCTTAGAAATTACAGGAAATAAGGACAGGGAAGTGCAGTTAGTTAATTAGAGCTCAAACAGCACCGGGACCTCCTGGAAGGTGATGTTCTAGCTTGGTTTTGGCTGTCTCTCTCCATCCTCCCAGGATGTCCCACCCCAGCCCCTGCTACTGCCCCGCTGGCTGAACAAACGCCCAGGTATAAACAGAACCTTTAGTGCACACAGCGCTGTTTGTTTTTTTTTATAGAAAAAGGTATTAACACGTGAGCATTTGCAAATCTAAGCAACTCCCGGGGTGATGCTCAGAGGAGACTTTGTGACCTCAGGCTGCAGGACGCTCCTGGTAACTGGGCTGAGGTTCCGAGCAGCCTTTGTGACCTCAGCCTGTGGGACGCCCCTGGTAACAGTGTAGGTAGCACTGTGGCCTGGGTGAGTGATGCAGACGGGAGCAGGGGCTGTGCCTGCCCTCTCTCCCTGTGCATCCATCCTGCCTGTGCAGCCACGGAACGGGTGGAACAAAAAGCTTTTATTTTAATTTGATGTCCTATTAATCCAAGCGATTTTTCTCCCTTGCAAGCCTTGCTCTTCGCGAGGTGTTAATTACACTCACAGAGAGAAGAGTTAGCGCGTGGTTCCCCTCCCAGCCCTCACACCAGGAGGAGGAAAGGGAGGGAAGCAGTGCTCACAGAGGAAAATAGGAGCAGGAGGTCTCCAGCAAGTTATCTGTACCTGAGTGCTTCAGTCAGGTACATCTGGGGAAGGGAGGGGTGGTGCAGGTGCAGTGGTGCTGTTTGCCGTGTCCTGAGAATATCTTTGCCTGCAAGCTGCCAGGATTAATTGCTGCTTCTGAGACTGGCTTTACATATGGGTTATAAATACGGAGTGGGCTGAGGACAGCAGAGGTGGAGAGGGCAGCGAAGGCTCTGTTACAGGCTGCTCAGCCCATTGCTGTGGCTGCTTGGATGCCCAGCGCACATCACAACCCTCCCAGATCTCCTGAGGAAAGCACACAGAGGCTTTAAACATTGAGTATCTTGGAGTTTCACCTGGCCTGGCTCCCTCTATGGCTGTGCAAAGCTAATGCTGGCCGAATGTGGCCATGCAGAGCCACAGCTGGGGATGTTTGGGGCAGGGAAATTAACTCATGGCTGCCTAAAGCTGTGGTGAACAGGTTGTAAGGGCCCAGCTGTGGTGGGACTAGATACCTGCCTGCAGTCTTTGAGTTAAACAGCAAAGTAATCCTCCAGAGGTGGATGCTTTTATAGCTTGGGGAATGTCCTCAGGGATGGGGAGAGAGGCCAAGGCAAAGCTGCCTTGCCCCTGGGCAGTGCTCTGGGAAAACTCTTTTCTCTCATCTCTTTCTCATTTCGGCTTGGTTTTTTGCCTTTTGAAAAAGTCCCTGGAGCAAGTGCTCATCTTCTCTGTAGAAGCTTAAAAGCCTGGGGGGTGTGTCTGCTTATAACTTTATTTGGGAGTGCAGTGGATGGTTGTGATTTTTGCGTTGTTTCCTTTGTGCTGCCAGGTGCCAGGAGCTATGGCTCGCACTGGTGACCAGCTCATCCTGGCAGAAGATCCTGCTGACGACTACGTTCCCACCGAGCAAGGTGACTGATGCCTGTCCTCTCCGGAGCTGCGATAAGGGGTTCAAGCGTGCGAGTCACTTCTAGGTGTATTAAGAAAAAAGGAATCGGGGAGAGCGTGGGTGGAGAGGGCAGAATAAGTGGGATTTCAGAGCAGCTTTGCTTCAGGATTTCCCAGCGTGCCCGTTGCTGTAGCTGAGGAGAATGGCTTTGTTGCTGTTTTGCGAATTACTAGACCTAGCACAAAGGATGCAGCCAGCAGAAAAACAAACCAGTAACCAGATTCTATTGCACACAAGAAAGTCAGTATATGGGTGAACGCTGGGGGTACTAACTAGACAATCAGATTACACAAAGCAGACATCAACCCCAGCGACCCCAGGAACGATACAACACGGCCAACAACCGGTGGAACAAACAAAGCAACAAAGTCTCCCATGGTAGAGATGGGAGACAGCCAAGCCAACAGACGGATAATATAGGAGAGAGGTAGCCACATGTTGTTCTCACAGATCCCACGTTCACCAGCACCAAACCTGAACAGGGCCCAGTTGCAGGGAGAGTTGGGAGGTCCTTCCCCAACAGGGAAACTCTGCAAAGTGCGTACAACTCACAGACAGACATCTCACCCTTCCTGCAAGTGGTCCCAGCTTTTATCCCCAAAGCAGGACACCTGGCACTTGTTTACCCAATGCAGGGCACCTGGGGCTTGTTTACCCAAGGGCTTTCCCTACAAGGCCGGCTGCACCTTGGAGGAAAGCCAAAAGGCAAACTCATCCCCTCCTTTTGAAGGGCTGTGGGAACCACCCATACGTCAGCCTTAATTCAGGGCTTGGGGTTCAGACCCCAGCACTTCAGTTGCCTAGTGCCTGGTGTAGACCACCTCCAAAGATTCCACTTCTGTTTTCCTAGAAATCCAACTTTTTGCACGGACAATCATCGGGACTGACCCTGAGAAGGAGCCAGAGCTGATGTGGCTGGCCAAGGAAGGCATCATGGCCCTGCTGCCACCCAATCGGAGTCCCCGGTGAGAGCTCTGTCAGCAGCTGTCCTGTGAGATTCCTGCCTTTCCCTGCTGCATGCTGCCCACGCTGGCAGCAGAGCAGGGTACTGCCTGGCCAGGGGAGGGGTATAGATGTACCTCTGGATGGGGGAGTCCTGTGTTCACTCTTCATGCTGTTTTTGCCACGCAGCCTGGCTCCAACTGGCAGAGGCTACTACGTCAACTTTGCTACTGGGGCCTTCATGTGGAACCACGCCTGTGATGACCACTACAGGGAGCATGTCATTTGGGAGCGCCAGAAGCTGCTGACAAAAGACAACTTCCAAAAGGAAGAAAGAGAAGAAGATGAAGATGGAGACAAAGATGAGGACAATGACAAAGATGAAGAGGAGGAGAAGAAGGAGGAGGAGAACGAGGAGGAGAAAGAGGAGAAGGAGAAGGAGAAGGAGGAAGAGGAGAAAAAAGAGGAGAAGAAGGAGGAGGAGAGAAAGAAGAAGGAGGAGGAGAAGCAAAAGGAGGAGGAGGAGAGGAAGGAGAAGGAGGAAAAGGAGAAGAAAGAGGAGGAATGTAATAATAATAAGAAGAAAAAGAAGAAGAAGAAAAAGGAGATGGAGAAAAAGGAGAAGGAGGAGAAGAAGGAGGAGGAGAAGAAGGAGGAGGAGGAGAAGGAGAAGAAGAAGAAGAAGAGGAAGAAGAAGAAGAAGAAGAAAGAGGAGAAAGAGAACAAGGAGAAGGAGGAGAATAAGGAGGAGGAGAAGGAGAAGAAGGAGGAGGAGAAGGAGATGAATGAAAAGGAGAAGAAGGAGAAGGAATATAATAATAATAATAAGAAGAAGAAGAAAAAGAAGAATAAGAAGAAGAAGGAGGAGGAGAAGGAGAAAGAGAATAAGGAGGAGGAGGAGCAGAATAAGGAGGAGGAGGTGAAGGAGATAGAGAAGAGGGAGAATAATAATAATAATAGTAAGGATAAGAACAAGAAGAATAAGAATAAAAAGAAGAAGGAGGAGGAGGAGAATAAGGAGAAAGATGGTAAGAAAGAGGAGGAGAAAAAGAAAGAGATGGAAGAAAAGGAGAAGAAAGAGGAGAAGGAGGTGAAGGAGGAGAATGAGAAGGAGTATAAGGATAAGGACAAGAAGAAGAAGAGGAAGAAGAAGAAGAAGAAGGAGGAGGAGGAGAACAAGGAGAAGGAAGAGAATAAGGAGGAGGAGAAAAGGAAGAAGGAGGAGGAGAAGGTGAAAAAGGAGGAGGAAAAGAAGATGAAAGAGATGGAGGAGAAGGAGGAGGAGAGTAAGAATAATAATAATAAGAACAAGAAGAAGAAGAAGAAGCGGGAGGAGGAGAAGGAGGAAGAGGAGAAGGAGAAAGAGAATAAGGAGGAGAAGGAACAGAATAAGGACGAGGAGGTGAATGAGAAGAAGGAGGAGGAGGAGAATGAGGAGAAATATATTAAGAAGGAGGAGGAGAAAAAGAAGGAGATGGAGAAAAACGAGAAGAAAGGGGAGAAGGCGGTGAAGCAGGAGAAGGAGGAGAAGGAGAAGGAGGATAAGGATAAGAAGAAAAGGAAGAAGAAAAAGGAGAAGGAGAACAAGGAGGAGAAGGAGATGATGGAGATGGAGAAGGAGGAGGAGAATAATAATAATGAGAAGAAGAAGAAGAAAAGGAAGAAGAAGAAGAAAAAGGAGAAGGAGAACAAGGAGGAGAAGGAGATGAGGGAGATGGAGAAGAAGGAGGAGGAGAATAATAATAATAAGAAGAATAATAAGAAGAAGAGCAAGAAGAAGAAGAAGAAGAAGAAGGAGGAGAAGGAGGAGAAGGTGGTGGTGGAAAAGGAGAAGGAGAAAGAGAATAAGGAGGAGGTGGAGCAGAATAAGGAGGAGGAGAAGGCGGAGAAGGAGAAGAAAGAGAATAAGAACGAGATGAAGAAGGAGGAGGAGGAGAACGAGGAGAAGGAAGAGAAGAAGGAGGAGGAGAAAAAGATGAAGGAGGATGAGGAGAAGAAGGAGGAGGAGGAGACGGAGGAGAAAGAGAATAAGAAAGAGGAGGAGAAAAAGGTGATGGAGGAAAAGGAGAAGAAAGACGAGAAGGAGGAGAAGATGGAGGACGAGAAAAAGATGATGGAGGAAGAGGAGAAGAAGAAGGAGGAGGGAAAGGAGAATAAGGAGGAGGACGAGGAGGAGAAAAAGGAGGACAAGAAGGAGGAGGTGAAGAAGAAGAAGGAGGAGGAGAAGGAGGAGGATGAGAAGGAGAATAAGGATAAGGAAAAGAAGAAGAGGAAGAAGAAGAAGAAAAAGGAGAAGGAGAACAAGGAGAAGGAGGAGAAGAAGGAGGAGGAGGAGAAGGAGAAGAAGAAGAGGAAGAAGAAGAATAAGAAAAAAAAGGAGAAGGAGGAGAATAATGTGGAGGAGAAAAGGAAGAAGGAGGGGGAGAGGGAGATGAAAGAGATGGAGGAGAAGGAGGAGGAGAATAATAATAATAATAAGAAGAACAAGAAGAAGAAGAAGAAGAAGAAGAAGAAGAAGATGCAGGAGGGGGAGAAGGAGGAGGAGGAGAAGGAGAAAGAGAGTAAGGAGGAGAAGGAGCAGAATAAGGAGGAGGAAGTGAATGAGAAGAAGGAGGAGGAGGAGAATGAGGAGAAATATGTTAAGAAGGAGGAGGAGAAAAAGAAGGAGATGGAGAAAAAGGAGAAGAAAGAGGAGAAGGCGGTGAAGCAGGAGAAGGAGAAGGAGGAGAAGGATAAGAAGAAGAAAAGGAAGAAGAAAAAGGAGAAGGAGAACAAGGAGGAGAAGGAGATGATGGAGATGGAGAAGAAGGAGGAGGAGAATAATAATAATAAGAAGAAGAATAAGAAGAAGAGCAAGAAGAAGAAGAAGGAGGAGAAGGAGGAGAAGGTGGTGGTGGAAAAGGAGAAGGAGAAAGAGAATAAGGAGGAGGAGAATGCGGAGAAGGAAGAGAAGGAGGAGGAGAAAAAGATGAAGGAGGATGAGGAGAAGAAGGAGGAGGAGGAGGAGACGGAGGAGAAAGAGAATAATAAGGAGGAGGAGAAAAAGGAGATGGAGGAAAAGAAGATGAAAGAGGAGAAGGAGGAGAAGATGGAGGAGGAGAAAAAGAAGAGGGAGGAAGAGGAAAAGAAGGAGGAGAAGGAAAAGGAGAATAAGGAGGAGGAGGAGGAGAAAAAGGAGCACAAGAAGGAGGAGGAGGAGGAGGAGGAGAAAAAGGAGGACAAGAAGGAGGAGGTGAAGAAGAAGAAGGAGGAGGAGAAGAAGGAGGAGGAGAAGGAGAATAAGGAGAAGGAAAAGAAGAAGAAGAGGAAGAATAAGAAGAAAAAGGAGAAGGAGGAGAATAAGAAGGAGAAGGAGAAGAAGGAGGAGGAGAAGGAGGAGGAGGAGGAGAAGGAGAAGAAGAAGAAGAGGAAGAAGAATAAGAAGAAAAAGGAGAAGGAGGAGAATAATGTGGAGGAGAAAAGGAAGAAGGAGGAGGAGAATAAGAAGAAGGAGAAGAAGGAGGAGGATAAGGAGATGAAAGAGATGGAGGAGAAGGAGGAGGAGAATAAGAATAAGAATAAGAATAAGAATAAGAATAAGAATAAGAATAAGAATAAGAAGAAGAAGAAGAAGCAGAAGCAGCAGGAGGAGGAGAAGGAGGAGGAGGAGAATGAGGAGAAAGATGTTAAGAAGGAGGAGGAGAAAAAGAAGGAGATGGAGAAGAAAGAGGAGAAGGCGGTGAAGGAGGAGAAGGAGAAGGAGGAGAAGGAGAAGGAGGATAAGGATAAGGATAAGAAGAAGAAGAAAAGAAAGAAGAAGAAGAAAAAGGAGAAGGAGAACAAGGAGGAGAAGGATATGAGGGAGATGGAGAAGAAGGAGGAGGAGAATAATAATAATAAGAAGAATAAGAACAAGAAGAAGAAGAAGAAGAAGAAGAAGAAGGAGGAGGAAGAGAAGGAGGAGAAGGTGGTGGTGGAAAAGGAGAAGGAGAAAGAGAATAAGGAGGAGGTGGAGCAGAAGAAGGAGGAGAAGGAGGAGAAGGAGAAGAAAGAGAATAAGAACGAGATGAAGAAGGAGGAGGAGGAGAACAAAGAGAAGGAAGAGAAGAAGGAGGAGGAGAAAAAGACAAAGGAGGAGGAGGAGAAGAAGGAGGAGGAGGAGACGGAGGAGAAAGAGAATAAGAAAGAGGAGGAGAAAAAGATGATGGAGGAAGAGGAGAAGAAGAAGGAGGAGGAAAAGGAGAAGGATGAGGAGGAGAATAAGGATAAGGAAAAGAAGAAGAGGAAGAAGAAGAAGAAGAAAAAGGAGAAGAAGAAGGAGGAGGATGAGGAGGAGAATAAGGATAAGGAAAAGAAGAAGAGGAAGAAGAAGAAGAAGAAAAAGGAGAAGGAGAATGAGGAGAAGAAGGAGGAGGAGGAGAAGGAGAAGAAGGAGGAGGAGAAGGAGATGAAAGAGATGGAGGAGAAGGAGGAGGAGAATAAGAATAATAATAATAACAATAATAAGAAGAAGAACACGAAGAAGAAGAAGACGCAGGAGGAGGAGAAGGAGGAGGAGAAGGAGATGAAAGAGATGGAGGAGAAGGAGGAGGAGAATAATAATAATAATAATAACAATAATAAGAAGAAGAACAAGAAGAAGAAGAAGACGCAGGAGGAGGAGAAGGAGGAGGAGAAGGAGATGAAAGAGATGGAGGAGAAGGAGGAGGAGAATAATAATAATAATAATAACAATAAGAAGAAGAAGACGCAGGAGGAGGAGAAGGAGGAGGAGGAGAAGGAGAAAGAGAGTAAGGAGGAGAAGGAACCGAATAAGGAGGAGGAGGTGAATGAGAAGAAGGAGGAGGAGGAGAATGAGGAGAAATATGTTAAGAAGGAGGAGAAAAAGAAGGAGATGGAGAAAAAGGAGAAGAAAGAGGAGAAGGAGGTGGACAAGGACAAGGAGAAGGAGAAGGAGAAGGAGAAGGAGAAGGAGAAGGAGGATAAGGATAAGAAGAAGAAGAAAAGGCAGAAGAAGAAGAAAAAGGAGAAGGAGAACAAGGAGGAGAAGGAGATGATGGAGATGGAGAAGGCGGAGGATAATAATAATAATAATAATAAGAAGAAGAAGAACAACAACAAGAATAAGAAGAAGAAGGAGGAGGAGGAGGAGAAAGAGAATAAGGAGGAGGTGGAGCAGAAGAAGGAGGTGGAAGAGAAGAAGAAGGAGGAGGAGGAGGAGAAGAAGGAGAAGGAGAATAAGGATAACGAAAAGAAGAGAAAGAAGAAGAATAAGAAGAAAAAGGAGAAGGAGAACGAGAAGGAGGAGAAGAAGGAGGAGGAGAAGAAGGAGATGGAGGAGAAAGAGAATAAGAATGAAAAAGAGGAGGATAAGGAGAAGGAGGTGAAGGAGATCGAGGAAGAGAAGGAGGAAGAGACGAAGAAGAAGGAGGAGGTGAAGGAGGAGAAAGAGAAGGAGAAGTTCCAGAAAGCCCAGGAGGCGGTGCAGGATCCTGACAGCTCCCAGCTCCTGGAGGCCCTGCGCAAGAACCTGGACCCTCTGGACAATCGCCCATCTCATCTCCTCACCTCAACAGCCTGCAGCGGCGTCCCTCTCTCCCCATACGCCCCCTCTGCAGGGCTTGGGGCAGGGGCCTCCCGGGTTCCACCTGCTGGGGTGTCTCTCTCTGACTCGTGGCCCTGGAGTGCTGGGCTGTGCTCTGGTCACTGCTGGATGAACATCACTTTCTTCATATCTCTACTTTTTGGTTTTTTGCTGGGTTTATTCGTATTTTTTTAATTAATGCCCTTGCTGTAGCATCCCCCATTCTCTTTGCCCTCTCTTTATGGACTGTTTAATCCAGTGTTGAGATATCCAAGCTGCAATAAATCAACAGTTCTCTCACTGGTATTCTAGCACGTGTCTGGCAGAGCTGTGAATCACAGAAGGCTTTGAGCAGTTGCTCAAGGGGGGGGGATGCGAATCCAGCTGAGGCTTTGCTGGAGGAAATGTGCCCACACTGATGCCCAGCAGAGGCTTAATTGCAGGTGAGCAAAGTCCTCTGGCACGCGTGGGAGCAGGGGAGAGCGAACAGCAGAACAGCTGCAGAGTGTGGGGACCATGGGGCAATGGCACATCCCTCTCCCTCGGGATGGGAGCAATGAGAACAAAAGCAGGGCTGGCTTTTCATGGCCGCTATGCTGGGCAAGCACTCCCTGCTCCCCCCTCTCCGCTGGCAAGAGAGCATGGGGCGGTGTCTGCTGGTGCTGCTAAGGAGCTCAGGTGGGGTGACAGCCCCACCTGTGTCCCCCCATGCCCTGGGGACAGGGACCCCCTCTGTGAGGAAGCTTCCTCCAAGCCGTTCTCTCTCCCCTGGTGGCTGGGGGAGGGTGGGGGAGCTGCTCTGCAGCCTGTCCTCTTCCTGTTCCTCCCTGGGGCTAACGAGGTGCAAAGGAGATGTTTACAGGCAAACAAATACATTTTTGATAAACACCACTTTAACACTCTTAAAGTCTGTACTTTTTTTTTTGCTGGTTTCATTAGAATTTTTTTAATTAATGCCTGTTTGTCAGCAGTAAGTTGGTTGGAACCATGTTCCGTTTCCCTGTTAACCTGCGACAGCAGCTGTGACTGGTTTTGTACACAAATTAAATCCACACGAGCCTGTTTTTGTACGATGGGGATGTTTGTGGCTCTGTTTTTTCTCTCGTTGAGATGTTCTGTTGCAGCCCCAGATACCCAGCTCGTAGTTACCTTGCACAGCCTCCCCTCGCTTGTCTCCGGCCTCTTTCTTGTTTTATCAAGGTCATTTCTGGCAATTTCCCAGACCAGCTCACTGCGGCGTTATTACCGTTATTCTACGGAGTGTGTGGCCAGGGTAGGAAATGCAGGGGCAGAGAGAAAGCTACAAACCAGAACTGCAAAAGCAATTCTTCGTGGGGAGGGGCTGTGTGAGGGAACAGCCCCAGGGGCTTGGGGGGCTGCCTGCAGGGTGGGAAAGGTGCTGGGGTCTCTGCCAGAGCAGGCAAGGGGGGTTCTCCCTGGGAAATGGGGAGCATGGTGTGCTGGTGGGGATGAGGCTTCGCTCCAGAGTTGCTCTCCAGCAACTTGAGGTGTGTTAAAATGGGCTGGAAATTAAAATTATCACAGCCAGTGAAAGCAATGATGGGGAGAGGGGAGGGTTCAAACCTGCCCTGATATTTTTTCCAGCTCTGGTTCTTCTGCACAGTGCTTTGCTCGCTGGAACTCCTAGGCTCAGGTGGGTGGGGACGTGGGGACGCTGGGGGATCACGGCACGATCTGAGCTACTGGCACAACAGAAAAGCCAAATGCAGTCAGAGGCTGCGTGAGGCACAGGGAGCTGTGCAGGGCCTGGGGGGTGCGATTGCTGCTGTAGGTGCTGGGCAGTGTGGAGCTGTTGGAGCTGGGGGACTGGTGAGGCTGAGAGGAAGGAGGATCTGTGCTCAGCTGGCCATGCAGAAACGGAGGCTGAGAGAGGCACATCCTTAAAAACAAACCACAAACACCACCAAACAATCTGCGCTTGGGTGTCTTTGCCCACCGGAGAGCTGCAATAGGAATGGCTGGAGGAGATCTCTGATGGCAACACACGCTGTGCAGGGCACCACGGACCCCTACCCTGCTCCAGAGCACAGGATGGCTCTGAGAAATCCCCAGTCTGAGCTGTAGGCACCTTCTGGGTGTGGGAGGCTGTGGTGTAATCGGCTGAGGAGCAGTCGTGAGCAGAGGAGGTCTGCCCGAGGTGCGTGTGTGCGTGTCTGTGCACGCTGCCCTGCCTGTCTACGTAGAGGAGAGGATTTGCTTTCCCTGGAATGCCAGTGCTGGGTATGTTGGAGAAACTCGGCCATTAGGAGAGCAAAAGGACAGTGCACGATTACTTTGCCAAGATCTACACATCTCTTAAACACTTCCAGGGATGGTGACTCCACCACCTCCATGGGCAGGCTGTTCCAATGCCTGACTGCCCTTTCAGTAAAGAAATTCTTCCTAATATCCAGCCTGAACCTCCCCTGGTTCAACTTCAGGCCATTTCCTCTTGTTCTATTGCTTGTCACTAGGGAAAACAGACCAGTTTTCCAATTTTTTCAATTTTTTTTACACAGAACAACGTCGGTTTCGTGTATCAATTTTATTTTCGCACGACGAGGATGGTTTCGCGTCTCAATTTTTTTTTCGCATACCAACGACGTTTTCGCGTCTCAATTTCTTTTTCACAAAACAACGTCGGTTTCATGTATCAATTTTTTTTTTCGCACGACGAGGATGGTTTCGCGTCTCAATTTTTTTTTCGCATACCGACGACGTTTTCGCGTCTCAATTTTTTTTTCGCATACCAACGACGTTTTCGTGTCTCAATTTCTTTTTCACAAAACAACGTCGGTTTCGTGTATCAATTTTTTTTTCGCACGATGAGGATGGTTTCGCGTCTCAATTTTTTTTTTTGCACACGGACGACATTTTCGAGACTCAATTTTTTTTTCACAAAACAACGTCGGTTTCGCGTCTCAATTTCTTTTTCGCATACCAACGACGTTTTCGCGTCACAATTTCTTTTTCACAAAGCAACGTCGGTTTCTTGCATCAATTTTTTTTTTTGCAACACGACTTCGGTTTCATATATCATTTTTTTTTCGCACGGCAACGACGGTCTTGCATCTAAATTTTTTTTTCGCATGGCGACGACGATTTCATGTCTCAATATTTTTTTTCGCATGACGACGACGTTTTCGTGTCTCAATTATTTTTTTCGCATGAGGACAACGGTTTCGTGTCTCAATTTCTTTTTCACAAAACAACATCGGTTTGGTGTATCAAATTTTTTTTCGCATGACGGCGACGGTTTTGTGTCTCAAGTTACTTTTTCTCATCACGACGACGGTTTCGCGTCTCAATTTTTTTTTCGCACGACGACGACGGTCTGGCATCTCAATTTTTTTTCACATGACAACGTTCGTATCGCGTCTCAATTTCTTTTTCACAAAACAACGTCGGTTTCGTGTATCAATTTTTTTTTTCGCACGACGAGGATGGTTTCGCGTCTCCATTTTTTTTTCCGCCCACGGACGCCATTTTCCCGTCTCCATTTTTTTTCGCAAAACAGCCTCGGTTTCGTGTATCAATTTTTTTTTTCGCACGACGAGGATGGTTTCGCGTCTCCATTTCTTTTCCGCCCACGGACGCCATTTTCCCGTCTCAATTTTTTTTCGCAAAACAGCGTCGGTTTCGTGTATCAATTTTTTTTTTCGCACGACAAGGATGGTTTCGCGTCTCCATTTTTTTTTCCGCCCACGGACGCCATTTTCCCGTCTCAATTTTTTTTCGCAAAACAGCGTCGGTTTCGTGTATCAATTTTTTTTTTCGCACGACGAGGATGGTTTCACGTCTCCATTTTTTTTTCCGCCCACGGACGCCATTTTCCCATCTCAATTTTTTTTCGCAAAACAGCGTCGGTTTCGTGTATCAATTTTTTTTTTCGCACGACGAGGATGGTTTCGCGTCTCCATTTTTTTTTCCGCCCACGGACGCCATTTTCCCGTCTCCATTTTTTTTCGCAAAACAGCACCGGTTTCGTGTATCAATTTTTTTTTTCGCACGACGAGGATGGTTTCGCGTCTCCATTTCTTTTCCGCCCACGGACGCCATTTTCCCGTCTCAATTTTTTTTCGCAAAACAGCGTCGGTTTCGTGTATCAATTTTTTTTTCGCACGACGAGGATGGTTTCGCGTCTCCATTTTTTTTTCCGCCCACGGACGCCATTTTCCCGTCTCCATTTTTTTTCGCAAAACAGCGTCGGTTTCGTGTATCAATTTTTTTTTTCGCACGACGAGGATGGTTTCACGTCTCCATTTTTTTTTCCGCCCACGGACGCCATTTTCCCATCTCAATTTTTTTTCGCAAAACAGCGTCGGTTTCGTGTATCAATTTTTTTTTTCGCACGACGAGGATGGTTTCGCGTCCCCATTTTTTTTTCCGCCCACGGACGCCATTTTCCCGTCTCAATTTTTTTTCGCAAAACAGCGTCGGTTTCGTGTATCAATTTTTTTTTTCGCACGACGAGGATGGTTTCGTGTCGCCATTTTTTTTTCCGCCCACGGACGCCATTTTCCCGTCTCAATTTTTTTTCGCAAAACAGCGTCGGTTTCGTGTATCAATTTTTTTTTTCGCACGACGAGGATGGTTTCGCGTCTCCATTTTTTTTTCGCCCACGGACGCCATTTTCCCGTCTCAATTTTTTTTCGCAAAACAGCGTCGGTTTCATGTATCAATTTTTTTTTTCGCACGACGAGGATGGTTTCGCGTCTCTATTTTTTTTTCCGCCCACGGACGCCATTTTCCCGTCTCCATTTTTTTTTGCAAAACAGCCTCGGTTTCGTGTATCAATTTTTTTTTTCGCACGACGAGGATGGTTTCGCGTCTCCATTTCTTTTCCGCCCACGGACGCCATTTTCCCGTCTCAATTTTTTTTCGCAAAACAGCGTCGGTTTCGTGTATCAATTTTTTTTTTCGCACGACGAGGATGGTTTCACGTCTCCATTTTTTTTTCCGCCCACGGACGCCATTTTCCCATCTCAATTTTTTTTCGCAAAACAGCGTCGGTTTCATGTATCAATTTTTTTTTTTGCACGACGAGGATGGTTTCGCGTCTCTATTTTTTTTTCCGCCCACGGACGCCATTTTCCCGTCTCCATTTTTTTTCGCAAAACAGCCTCGGTTTCGTGTATCAATTTTTTTTTTCGCACGACGAGGATGGTTTCGCGTCTCCATTTGCTTTCCGCCCACGGACGCCATTTTCCCGTCTCAATTTTTTTTCGCAAAACAGCGTCGGTTTCGTGTATCAATTTTTTTTTTCGCACGACGAGGATGGTTTCGCGTCTCCATTTTTTTTTCGCCCACGGACGCCATTTTCCCGTCTCAATTTTTTTTCGCAGAACAGCGTCGGTTTCATGTATCAATTTTTTTTTTCGCACGACGAGGATGGTTTCGCGTCTCCATTTTTTTTTTCGCCCACGGACGCCATTTTCCCGTCTCAATTTTTTTCGCAGAACAGCCTCGGTTTCGTGTATCAATTTTTTTTTTCGCACGACGAGGATGGTTTCGCGTCTCCATTTCTTTTCCGCCCACGGACGCCATTTTCCCGTCTCAATTTTTTTTCGCAAAACAGCGTCGGTTTCGTGTATCAATTTTATTTTTCGCACGACGAGGATGGTTTCGCGTCTCCATTTTTTTTTCCGCCCACGGACGCCATTTTCCCGTCTCAATTTTTTTTCGCAAAACAGCGTCGGTTTCGTGTATCAATTTTTTTTTTCGCACGACGAGGATGGTTTCACGTCTCCATTTTTTTTTCCGCCCACGGACGCCATTTTCCCATCTCAATTTTTTTTCGCAAAACAGCGTCGGTTTCGTGTATCAATTTTTTTTTTCGCACGACGAGGATGGTTTCGCGTCTCCATTTTTTTTTCCACCCACGGACGCCATTTTCCCGTCTCAATTTTTTTTCGCAAAACAGCGTCGGTTTCATGTATCAATTTTTTTTTTTCGCACGACGAGGATGGTTTCGCGTCTCTATTTTTTTTTCCGCCCACGGACGCCATTTTCCCGTCTCCATTTTTTTTCGCAAAACAGCCTCGGTTTCGTGTATCAATTTTTTTTTTCGCACGACGAGGATGGTTTCGCGTCTCCATTTCTTTTCCGCCCACGGACGCCATTTTCCCGTCTCAATTTTTTTCGCAAAACAGCGTCGGTTTCATGTATCAATTTTTTTTTTCGCACGACGAGGATGGTTTCGCGTCTCTATTTTTTTTTCCGCCCACGGACGCCATTTTCCCGTCTCCATTTTTTTTTGCAAAACAGCCTCGGTTTCGTGTATCAATTTTTTTTTTCGCACGACGAGGATGGTTTCGCGTCTCCATTTCTTTTCCGCCCACGGACGCCATTTTCCCGTCTCAATTTTTTTTCGCAAAACAGCCTCGGTTTCGTGTATCAATTTTTTTTTTCGCACGACGAGGATGGTTTCACGTCTCCATTTTTTTTTCCGCCCACGGACGCCGTTTTCCCATCTCAATTTTTTTGCAAAACAGCCTCGGTTTCGTGTATCAATTTTTTTTTTCGCTCGACGAGGATGGTTTCGCGTCTCCATTTTTTTTTTCGTCCACGGACGCCATTTTCCCGTCTCAATTTTTTTTCGCAAAACAGCGTCGGTTTCGTGTATCAATTTTTTTTTTCGCACGACGAGGATGGTTTCGCGTCTCCATTTTTTTTTCGCCCACGGACGCCATTTTCCCATCTCAATTTTTTTTCGCAAAACAGCGTCGGTTTCATGTATCAATTTTTTTTTTTGCACGACGAGGATGGTTTCGCGTCTCTATTTTTTTTTCCGCCCACGGACGCCATTTTCCCGTCTCCATTTTTTTTCGCAAAACAGCCTCGGTTTCGTGTATCAATTTTTTTTTTCGCACGACGAGGATGGTTTCGCGTCTCCATTTGCTTTCCGCCCACGGACGCCATTTTCCCGTCTCAATTTTTTTTCACAAAACAGCGTCGGTTTCGTGTATCAATTTTTTTTTTCGCACGACGAGGATGGTTTCACGTCTCCATTTTTTTTTCCGCCCACGGACGCCATTTTCCCGTCTCAATTTTTTTTCGCAAAACAGCGTCGGTTTCGTGTATCAATTTTTTTTTTCGCACGACGAGGATGGTTTCGCGTCTCCATTTTTTTTTCCGCCCACAGACGCCATTTTCCCGTCTCAATTTTTTTTCGAAAAACAGCGTCGGTTTCGTGTATCAATTTTTTTTTTCGCACGACGAGGATGGTTTCGTGTCGCCATTTTTTTTTCCGCCCACGGACGCCATTTTCCCGTCTCAATTTTTTTTCGCAAAACAGCCTCGGTTTCGTGTATCAATTTTTTTTTTCGCACGACGAGGATGGTTTCGCGTCTCCATTTTTTTTTCCTCCCACGGACGCCATTTTCCCGATTCAATTTTTTTTCGCAAAACAGCGTCGGTTTCGTGTATCAATTTTTTTTTTCGCACGACGAGGATGGTTTCGTGTCTCCATTTTTTTTTTCGCCCACGGACGCCGTTTTCCCATCTCAATTTTTTTTGCAAAACAGCCTCGGTTTCGTGTATCAATTTTTTTTTTCGCTCGACGAGGATGGTTTCGCGTCTCCATTTTTTTTTTCGTCCACGGACGCCATTTTCCCGTCTCAATTTTTTTTCGCAAAACAGCGTCGGTTTCGTGTATCAATTTTTTTTTTCGCACGACGAGGATGGTTTCGCGTCTCCATTTTTTTTTCGCCCACGGACGCCATTTTCCCGTCTCAATTTTTTTTCGCAAAACAGCGTCGGTTTCATGTATCAATTTTTTTTTTCGCACGACGAGGATGGTTTTGCGTCTCCATTTTTTTTTCCGCCCACGGACGCCATTTTCCCGTCTCTATTTTTTTTCGCAAAACAGCCTCGGTTTCGTGTATCAATTTTTTTTTTCGCACGACGAGGATGGTTTCGCGTCTCCATTTCTTTTCCGCCCACGGACGCCATTTTCCCGTCTCAATTTTTTTTCGCAAAACAGCGTCGGTTTCGTGTATCAATTTTTTTTTTCGCACGACGAGGATGGTTTCACGTATCCATTTTTTTTTTCCGCCCACGGACGCCATTTTCCCATCTCAATTTTTTTTCGCAAAACGGTGTCGGTTTCGTGTATCAATTTTTTTTTTCGCTCGACGAGGATGGTTTCGCGTCTCCATTTTTTTTTTCGTCCACGGACGCCATTTTCCCGTCTCAATTTTTTTTCGCAAAACAGCGTCGGTTTCGTGTATCAATTTTTTTTTTCGCACGACGAGGATGGTTTCGCGTCTCCATTTTTTTTTCGCCCACGGACGCCATTTTCCCATCTCAATATTTTTTCGCAAAACAGCGTCGGTTTCATGTATCAATTTTTTTTTTTGCACGACGAGGATGGTTTCGCGTCTCCATTTTTTTTTCCGCCCACGGACGCCATTTTCCCGTCTCAATTTTTTTTCGAAAAACAGCGTCGGTTTCGTGTATCAATTTTTTTTTTCGCACGACGAGGATGGTTTCGCGTCTCCATTTTTTTTTCCGCCCACGGACGCCATTTTCCCGTCTCAATTTTTTTTCACAAAACAGCCTCAGTTTCGTGTATCAATTTTTTTTTTCGCACGACGAGGATGGTTTCGCGTCTCCATTTTTTTTTCCGCCCACGGACGCCATTTTCCCGTCTCAATTTTTTTCGCAAAACAGCGTCGGTTTCGTGTATCAATTTTTTTTTTCGCACGACGAGGATGGTTTCGTGTCTCCATTTTTTTTTTCGCCCACGGTCGCCATTTTCCCATCTCAATTTTTTTTGCAAAACAGCCTCGGTTTCGTGTATCAATTTTTTTTTTCGCTCGACGAGGATGGTTTCGCGTCTCCATTTTTTTTTTTCGTCCACGGACGCCATTTTCCCGTCTCAATTTTTTTTCGCAAAACAGCGTCGGTTTCGTGTATCAATTTTTTTTTTCGCACGACGAGGATGGTTTCGCGTCTCCATTTTTTTTCCGCCCACGGACGCCATTTTCCCGTCTCCATTTTTTTTTGCAAAACAGCCTCGGTTTCGTGTATCAATTTTTTTTTTCGCACGACGAGGATGGTTTCGCGTCTCCATTTCTTTTCCGCCCACGGACGCCATTTTCCCGTCTCAATTTTTTTTCGCAAAACAGCCTCGGTTTCGTGTATCAATTTTTTTTTTCGCACGACGAGGATGGTTTCACGTCTCCATTTTTTTTTCCGCCCACGGACGCCGTTTTCCCATCTCAATTTTTTTTGCAAAACAGCCTCGGTTTCGTGTATCAATTTTTTTTTTCGCTCGACGAGGATGGTTTCGCGTCTCCATTTTTTTTTTCGTCCACGGACGCCATTTTCCCGTCTCAATTTTTTTTCGCAAAACAGCGTCGGTTTCGTGTATCAATTTTTTTTTTCGCACGACGAGGATGGTTTCGCGTCTCCATTTTTTTTTCGCCCACGGACGCCATTTTCCCATCTCAATTTTTTTTCGCAAAACAGCGTCGGTTTCATGTATCAATTTTTTTTTTTGCACGACGAGGATGGTTTCGCGTCTCTATTTTTTTTTCCGCCCACGGACGCCATTTTCCCGTCTCCATTTTTTTTCGCAAAACAGCCTCGGTTTCGTGTATCAATTTTTTTTTTCGCACGACGAGGATGGTTTCGCGTCTCCATTTGCTTTCCGCCCACGGACGCCATTTTCCCGTCTCAATTTTTTTTCACAAAACAGCGTCGGTTTCGTGTATCAATTTTTTTTTTCGCACGACGAGGATGGTTTCACGTCTCCATTTTTTTTTCCGCCCACGGACGCCATTTTCCCGTCTCAATTTTTTTTCGCAAAACAGCGTCGGTTTCGTGTATCAATTTTTTTTTTCGCACGACGAGGATGGTTTCGCGTCTCCATTTTTTTTTCCGCCCACAGACGCCATTTTCCCGTCTCAATTTTTTTTCGAAAAACAGCGTCGGTTTCGTGTATCAATTTTTTTTTTCGCACGACGAGGATGGTTTCGTGTCGCCATTTTTTTTTCCGCCCACGGACGCCATTTTCCCGTCTCAATTTTTTTTCGCAAAACAGCCTCGGTTTCGTGTATCAATTTTTTTTTTCGCACGACGAGGATGGTTTCGCGTCTCCATTTTTTTTTCCTCCCACGGACGCCATTTTCCCGATTCAATTTTTTTTCGCAAAACAGCGTCGGTTTCGTGTATCAATTTTTTTTTTCGCACGACGAGGATGGTTTCGTGTCTCCATTTTTTTTTTCGCCCACGGACGCCGTTTTCCCATCTCAATTTTTTTTGCAAAACAGCCTCGGTTTCGTGTATCAATTTTTTTTTTCGCTCGACGAGGATGGTTTCGCGTCTCCATTTTTTTTTTCGTCCACGGACGCCATTTTCCCGTCTCAATTTTTTTTCGCAAAACAGCGTCGGTTTCGTGTATCAATTTTTTTTTTCGCACGACGAGGATGGTTTCGCGTCTCCATTTTTTTTTCGCCCACGGACGCCATTTTCCCGTCTCAATTTTTTTTCGCAAAACAGCGTCGGTTTCATGTATCAATTTTTTTTTTCGCACGACGAGGATGGTTTTGCGTCTCCATTTTTTTTTCCGCCCACGGACGCCATTTTCCCGTCTCTATTTTTTTTCGCAAAACAGCCTCGGTTTCGTGTATCAATTTTTTTTTTCGCACGACGAGGATGGTTTCGCGTCTCCATTTCTTTTCCGCCCACGGACGCCATTTTCCCGTCTCAATTTTTTTTCGCAAAACAGCGTCGGTTTCGTGTATCAATTTTTTTTTTCGCACGACGAGGATGGTTTCACGTATCCATTTTTTTTTTCCGCCCACGGACGCCATTTTCCCATCTCAATTTTTTTTCGCAAAACGGTGTCGGTTTCGTGTATCAATTTTTTTTTTCGCACGACGAGGATGGTTTCGCGTCTCCATTTTTTTTTTCGCCCACGGACGCCGTTTTCCCATCTCAATTTTTTTTGCAAAACAGCGTCGGTTTCGTGTATCAATTTTTTTTTTCGCTCGACGAGGATGGTTTCGCGTCTCCATTTTTTTTTTCGTCCACGGACGCCATTTTCCCGTCTCAATTTTTTTTCGCAAAACAGCGTCGGTTTCGTGTATCAATTTTTTTTTTCGCACGACGAGGATGGTTTCGCGTCTCCATTTTTTTTTCGCCCACGGACGCCATTTTCCCATCTCAATATTTTTTCGCAAAACAGCGTCGGTTTCATGTATCAATTTTTTTTTTTGCACGACGAGGATGGTTTCGCGTCTCCATTTTTTTTTCCGCCCACGGACGCCATTTTCCCGTCTCAATTTTTTTTCGAAAAACAGCGTCGGTTTCGTGTATCAATTTTTTTTTTCGCACGACGAGGATGGTTTCGCGTCTCCATTTTTTTTTCCGCCCACGGACGCCATTTTCCCGTCTCAATTTTTTTTCACAAAACAGCCTCAGTTTCGTGTATCAATTTTTTTTTTCGCACGACGAGGATGGTTTCGCGTCTCCATTTTTTTTTCCGCCCACGGACGCCATTTTCCCGTCTCAATTTTTTTCGCAAAACAGCGTCGGTTTCGTGTATCAATTTTTTTTTTCGCACGACGAGGATGGTTTCGTGTCTCCATTTTTTTTTTCGCCCACGGTCGCCATTTTCCCATCTCAATTTTTTTTGCAAAACAGCCTCGGTTTCGTGTATCAATTTTTTTTTTCGCTCGACGAGGATGGTTTCGCGTCTCCATTTTTTTTTTTCGTCCACGGACGCCATTTTCCCGTCTCAATTTTTTTTCGCAAAACAGCGTCGGTTTCGTGTATCAATTTTTTTTTTCGCACGACGAGGATGGTTTCGCGTCTCCATTTTTTTTTCGCCCACGGACGCCATTTTCCCGTCTCAATTTTTTTTCGCAAAACAGCGTCGGTTTCATGTATCAATTTTTTTTTTTGCACGACGAGGATGGTTTCGCGTCTCCATTTTTTTTTCCGCCCACAGACGCAATTTTCCCGTCTCAATTTTTTTTCGAAAAACAGCGTCGGTTTCGTGTATCAATTTTTTTTTTCGCACGACGAGGATGGTTTCGCGTCTCCATTTTTTTTTCCGCCCACGCACGCCATTTTCCCGTCTCAATTTTTTTTCACAAAACAGCCTCAGTTTCGTGTATCAATTTTTTTTTTCGCACGACGAGGATGGTTTCGCCTCTCCATTTTTTTTTCCGCCCACGGACGCCATTTTCCCGTCTCAATTTTTTTTCGCAAAACAGCGTCGGTTTCGTGTATCAATTTTTTTTTTCGCACGACGAGGATGGTTTCGTGTCTCCATTTTTTTTTTCGCCCACGGACGCCATTTTCCCATCTCAATTTTTTTTGCAAAACAGCCTCGGTTTCGTGTATCAATTTTTTTTTTCGCTCGACGAGGATGGTTTCGCGTCTCCATTTTTTTTTTCGTCCACGGACGCCATTTTCCCGTCTCAATTTTTTTTCGCAAAACAGCGTCGGTTTCGTGTATCAATTTTTTTTTTCGCACGACGAGGATGGTTTCGCGTCTCCATTTTTTTTTTCGCCCACGGACGCCATTTTCCCGTCTCAATTTTTTTTCGCAAAACAGCGTCGGTTTCATGTATCAATTTTTTTTTTCGCACGACGAGGATGGTTTCGCGTCTCTATTTTTTTTTCCGCCCACGGACGCCATTTTCCCGTCTCCATTTTTTTTTGCAAAACAGCCTCGGTTTCGTGTATCAATTTTTTTTTTCGCACGACGAGGATGGTTTCGCGTCTCCATTTCTTTTCCGCCCACGGACGCCATTTTCCCGTCTCAATTTTTTTTCGCAAAACAGCGTCGGTTTCGTGTATCAATTTTTTTTTTCGCACGACGAGGATGGTTTCACGTCTCCATTTTTTTTTCCGCCCACGGACGCCATTTTCCCATCTCAATTTTTTTTCGCAAAACAGCGTCGGTTTCATGTATCAATTTTTTTTTTTGCACGACGAGGATGGTTTCGCGTCTCTATTTTTTTTTCCGCCCACGGACGCCATTTTCCCGTCTCCATTTTTTTTCGCAAAACAGCCTCGGTTTCGTGTATCAATTTTTTTTTTCGCACGACGAGGATGGTTTCGCGTCTCCATTTGCTTTCCGCCCACGGACGCCATTTTCCCGTCTCAATTTTTTTTCGCAAAACAGCGTCGGTTTCGTGTATCAATTTTTTTTTTCGCACGACGAGGATGGTTTCGCGTCTCCATTTTTTTTTCGCCCACGGACGCCATTTTCCCGTCTCAATTTTTTTTCGCAGAACAGCGTCGGTTTCATGTATCAATTTTTTTTTTCGCACGACGAGGATGGTTTCGCGTCTCCATTTTTTTTTTCGCCCACGGACGCCATTTTCCCGTCTCAATTTTTTTCGCAGAACAGCCTCGGTTTCGTGTATCAATTTTTTTTTTCGCACGACGAGGATGGTTTCGCGTCTCCATTTCTTTTCCGCCCACGGACGCCATTTTCCCGTCTCAATTTTTTTTCGCAAAACAGCGTCGGTTTCGTGTATCAATTTTATTTTTCGCACGACGAGGATGGTTTCGCGTCTCCATTTTTTTTTCCGCCCACGGACGCCATTTTCCCGTCTCAATTTTTTTTCGCAAAACAGCGTCGGTTTCGTGTATCAATTTTTTTTTTCGCACGACGAGGATGGTTTCACGTCTCCATTTTTTTTTCCGCCCACGGACGCCATTTTCCCATCTCAATTTTTTTTCGCAAAACAGCGTCGGTTTCGTGTATCAATTTTTTTTTTCGCACGACGAGGATGGTTTCGCGTCTCCATTTTTTTTTCCACCCACGGACGCCATTTTCCCGTCTCAATTTTTTTTCGCAAAACAGCGTCGGTTTCATGTATCAATTTTTTTTTCGCTCGACGAGGATGGTTTCGCGTCTCCATTTTTTTTTTCGTCCACGGACGCCATTTTCCCGTCTCAATTTTTTTTCGCAAAACAGCGTCGGTTTCGTGTATCAATTTTTTTTTTCGCACGACGAGGATGGTTTCGCGTCTCCATTTTTTTTTCGCCCACGGACGCCATTTTCCCATCTCAATTTTTTTTCGCAAAACAGCGTCGGTTTCATGTATCAATTTTTTTTTTTGCACGACGAGGATGGTTTCGCGTCTCTATTTTTTTTTCCGCCCACGGACGCCATTTTCCCGTCTCCATTTTTTTTCGCAAAACAGCCTCGGTTTCGTGTATCAATTTTTTTTTTCGCACGACGAGGATGGTTTCGCGTCTCCATTTGCTTTCCGCCCACGGACGCCATTTTCCCATCTCAATTTTTTTTCGCAAAACAGCGTCGGTTTCATGTATCAATTTTTTTTTTTTGCACGACGAGGATGGTTTCGCGTCTCTATTTTTTTTTCCGCCCACGGACGCCATTTTCCCGTCTCCATTTTTTTTTCGCAAAACAGCCTCGGTTTCGTGTATCAATTTTTTTTTTTCGCACGACGAGGATGGTTTCGCGTCTCCATTTGCTTTCCGCCCACGGACGCCATTTTCCCGTCTCAATTTTTTTTCACAAAACAGCGTCGGTTTCGTGTATCAATTTTTTTTTTTCGCACGACGAGGATGGTTTCGCGTCTCCATTTTTTTTTCGCCCACGGACGCCATTTTCCCATCTCAATTTTTTTTCGCAAAACAGCGTCGGTTTCATGTATCAATTTTTTTTTTTGCACGACGAGGATGGTTTCGCGTCTCTATTTTTTTTTCCGCCCACGGACGCCATTTTCCCGTCTCCATTTTTTTTCGCAAAACAGCCTCGTTTCGTGTATCAATTTTTTTTTTCGCACGACGAGGATGGTTTCACGTCTCCATTTTTTTTTCCGCCCACGGACGCCATTTTCCCGTCTCAATTTTTTTTCGCAAAACAGCGTCGGTTTCGTGTATCAATTTTTTTTTTCGCACGACGAGGATGGTTTCGCGTCTCCATTTTTTTTTCCGCCCACAGACGCCATTTTCCCGTCTCAATTTTTTTTCGAAAAACAGCGTCGGTTTCGTGTATCAATTTTTTTTTTCGCACGACGAGGATGGTTTCGTGTCGCCATTTTTTTTTCCGCCCACGGACGCCATTTTCCCGTCTCAATTTTTTTTCGCAAAACAGCCTCGGTTTCGTGTATCAATTTTTTTTTTCGCACGACGAGGATGGTTTCGCCTCTCCATTTTTTTTTCCTCCCACGGACGCCATTTTCCCGATTCAATTTTTTTTCGCAAAACAGCGTCGGTTTCGTGTATCAATTTTTTTTTTCGCACGACGAGGATGGTTTCGTGTCTCCATTTTTTTTTTCGCCCACGGACGCCGTTTTCCCATCTCAATTTTTTTTGCAAAACAGCCTCGGTTTCGTGTATCAATTTTTTTTTTCGCTCGACGAGGATTGTTTCGCGTCTCCATTTTTTTTTTCGTCCACGGACGCCATTTTCCCGTCTCAATTTTTTTTCGCAAAACAGCGTCGGTTTCGTGTATCAATTTTTTTTTTCGCACGACGAGGATGGTTTCGCGTCTCCATTTTTTTTTCGCCCACGGACGCCATTTTCCCGTCTCAATTTTTTTTCGCAAAACAGCGTCGGTTTCATGTATCAATTTTTTTTTTCGCACGACGAGGATGGTTTTGCGTCTCCATTTTTTTTTCCGCCCACGGACGCCATTTTCCCGTCTCTATTTTTTTTCGCAAAACAGCCTCGGTTTCGTGTATCAATTTTTTTTTTCGCACGACGAGGATGGTTTCGCGTCTCCATTTCTTTTCCGCCCACGGACGCCATTTTCCCGTCTCAATTTTTTTTCGCAAAACCGCGTCGGTTTCGTGTATCAATTTTTTTTTCGCACGACGAGGATGGTTTCACGTATCCATTTTTTTTTCCGCCCACGGACGCCATTTTCCCATCTCAATTTTTTTTCGCAAAACGGTGTCGGTTTCGTGTATCAATTTTTTTTTTCGCACGACGAGGATGGTTTCGCGTCTCCATTTTTTTTTTCGCCCACGGACGCCGTTTTCCCATCTCAATTTTTTTTGCAAAACAGCGTCGGTTTCGTGTATCAATTTTTTTTTTCGCTCGACGAGGATGGTTTCGCGTCTCCATTTTTTTTTTCGTCCACGGACGCCATTTTCCCGTCTCAATTTTTTTTCGCAAAACAGCGTCGGTTTCGTGTATCAATTTTTTTTTTCGCACGACGAGGATGGTTTCGCGTCTCCATTTTTTTTTCGCCCACGGACGCCATTTTCCCATCTCAATATTTTTTCGCAAAACAGCGTCGGTTTCATGTATCAATTTTTTTTTTTGCACGACGAGGATGGTTTCGCGTCTCCATTTTTTTTTCCGCCCACGGACGCCATTTTCCCGTCTCAATTTTTTTTCGAAAAACAGCGTCGGTTTCGTGTATCAATTTTTTTTTTCGCACGACGAGGATGGTTTCGCGTCTCCATTTTTTTTTCCGCCCACGCACGCCATTTTCCCGTCTCAATTTTTTTTCACAAAACAGCCTCAGTTTCGTGTATCAATTTTTTTTTTCGCACGACGAGGATGGTTTCGCGTCTCCATTTTTTTTTCCGCCCACGGACGCCATTTTCCCGTCTCAATTTTTTTTCGCAAAACAGCGTCGGTTTCGTGTATCAATTTTTTTTTTCGCACGACGAGGATGGTTTCGTGTCTCCATTTTTTTTTTCGCCCACGGTCGCCATTTTCCCATCTCAATTTTTTTTGCAAAACAGCCTCGGTTTCGTGTATCAATTTTTTTTTTCGCTCGACGAGGATGGTTTCGCGTCTCCATTTTTTTTTTCGTCCACGGACGCCATTTTCCCGTCTCAATTTTTTTTCGCAAAACAGCGTCGGTTTCGTGTATCAATTTTTTTTTTCGCACGACGAGGATGGTTTCGCGTCTCCATTTTTTTTTCGCCCACGGACGCCATTTTCCCATCTCAATTTTTTTTCGCAAAACAGCGTCGGTTTCATGTATCAATTTTTTTTTTTGCACGACGAGGATGGTTTCGCGTCTCCATTTTTTTTTCCGCCCACAGACGCCATTTTCCCGTCTCAATTTTTTTTCGAAAAACAGCGTCGGTTTCGTGTATCAATTTTTTTTTTCGCACGACGAGGATGGTTTCGCGTCTCCATTTTTTTTTCCGCCCACGCACGCCATTTTCCCGTCTCAATTTTTTTTCACAAAACAGCCTCAGTTTCGTGTATCAATTTTTTTTTTCGCACGACGAGGATGGTTTCGCGTCTCCATTTTTTTTTCCGCCCACGGACGCCATTTTCCCGTCTCAATTTTTTTTCGCAAAACAGCGTCGGTTTCGTGTATCAATTTTTTTTTTCGCACGACGAGGATGGTTTCGTGTCTCCATTTTTTTTTTCGCCCACGGACGCCATTTTCCCATCTCAATTTTTTTTGCAAAACAGCCTCGGTTTCGTGTATCAATTTTTTTTTTCGCTCGACGAGGATGGTTTCGCGTCTCCATTTTTTTTTTCGTCCACGGACGCCATTTTCCCGTCTCAATTTTTTTTCGCAAAACAGCGTCGGTTTCGTGTATCAATTTTTTTTTTCGCACGACGAGGATGGTTTCGCGTCTCCATTTTTTTTTTCGCCCACGGACGCCATTTTCCCGTCTCAATTTTTTTTCGCAGAACAGCGTCGGTTTCATGTATCAATTTTTTTTTTCGCACGACGAGGATGGTTTCGCGTCTCCATTTTTTTTTTCGCCCACGGACGCCATTTTCCCGTCTCAATTTTTTTCGCAAAACAGCCTCGGTTTCGTGTATCAATTTTTTTTTTCGCACGACGAGGATGGTTTCGCGTCTCCATTTTTTTTTCCGCCCATGGACGACATTTTCTCGTCTCAATTCTTTTTCGCAAAACAGCGTCAGTTTCGTGTATCAATTTATTTTTTCACACGACGAGGATGGTTTCGCGTCTCCATTTTTTTTTCCGCCCACGGACGCCATTTTCCCGTCTCAATTTTTTTTCGAAAAACAGCGTCGGTTTCGTGTATCAATATTTTTTTTCGCACGACGAGGATGGTTTCGCGTCTCCATTTTTTTTTCCGCCCACGGACGCCATTTTCCCGCCTCAATTTTTTTGGCAAAACAGCGTCGGATTCGTGTATCAATTTTTTTTTTCGCACGAAGAGGATGGTTTCGCCTCTCCATTTTTTTTTCCGCCCACGGACGCCATTTTCCCGTCTCAATTTTTTTTCGCAAAACAGCGTCGGTTTCGTGTATCAATTTTTTTTTTCGCACGACGAGGATGGTTTCGCGTCTCCATTTTTTTTTCCGCCCACGGACGCCATTTTCCCATCTCAATTTTTCTTCGCAAAACAGCGTCGGTTTCGTGTATCAATTTTTTTTTTCGCACGACGAGGATGGTTTCGCGTCTCCATTTTTTTTTCCGCCCACGGACGCCATTTTCCCGTCTCAATTTTTTTTCGCAAAACAGCCTCGGTTTCGTGTATCAATTTTTTTTTTCACACGACGAGGATGGTTTCGCGTCTCCATTTTTTTTTCCGCCCACGGACGCCATTTTCCCGTCTCAATTTTTTTTTGCAAAACAGCGTCGGATTCGTGTATCAATTTTTTTTTTCGCACGACGAGGATGGTTTCGCGTCTCCATTTTTTTTTTCCGCCCACGGACGCCATTTTCCCGTCTCAATTTTTTTCGCAAAACAGCGTCGGTTTCGTGTATCAATTTTTTTTTTCGCACGACGAGGATGGTTTCGCGTCTCCATTTTTTTTTCCGCCCACGGACGCCATTTTCCCGTCTCAATTTTTTTTCAAAAAACAGCGTCGGTTTCGTGTATCAATTTTTTTTTTCGCACGACGAGGATGGTTTCGTGTCGCCATTTTTTTTTCCGCCCACGGACGCCATTTTCCCGTCTCAATTTTTTTCGCAAAACCGCGTCGGTTTCGTGTATCAATTTTTTTTTTCGCACGACGAGGATGGTTTCACGTATCCATTTTTTTTTCCGCCCACGGACGCCATTTTCCCATCTCAATTTTTTTTCGCAAAACGGTGTCGGTTTCGTGTATCAATTTTTTTTTTCGCACGACGAGGATGGTTTCGCGTCTCCATTTTTTTTTTCGCCCACGGACGCCGTTTTCCCATCTCAATTTTTTTTGCAAAACAGCGTCGGTTTCGTGTATCAATTTTTTTTTTCGCTCGACGAGGATGGTTTCGCGTCTCCATTTTTTTTTTCGTCCACGGACGCCATTTTCCCGTCTCAATTTTTTTTCGCAAAACAGCGTCGGTTTCGTGTATCAATTTTTTTTTTCGCACGACGAGGATGGTTTCGCGTCTCCATTTTTTTTTCGCCCACGGACGCCATTTTCCCATCTCAATATTTTTTCGCAAAACAGCGTCGGTTTCATGTATCAATTTTTTTTTTTGCACGACGAGGATGGTTTCGCGTCTCCATTTTTTTTTCCGCCCACGGACGCCATTTTCCCGTCTCAATTTTTTTTCGAAAAACAGCGTCGGTTTCGTGTATCAATTTTTTTTTTCGCACGACGAGGATGGTTTCGCGTCTCCATTTTTTTTTCCGCCCACGCACGCCATTTTCCCGTCTCAATTTTTTTTCACAAAACAGCCTCAGTTTCGTGTATCAATTTTTTTTTTCGCACGACGAGGATGGTTTCGCGTCTCCATTTTTTTTTCCGCCCACGGACGCCATTTTCCCGTCTCAATTTTTTTTCGCAAAACAGCGTCGGTTTCGTGTATCAATTTTTTTTTTCGCACGACGAGGATGGTTTCGTGTCTCCATTTTTTTTTTCGCCCACGGTCGCCATTTTCCCATCTCAATTTTTTTTGCAAAACAGCCTCGGTTTCGTGTATCAATTTTTTTTTTCGCTCGACGAGGATGGTTTCGCGTCTCCATTTTTTTTTTCGTCCACGGACGCCATTTTCCCGTCTCAATTTTTTTTCGCAAAACAGCGTCGGTTTCGTGTATCAATTTTTTTTTTCGCACGACGAGGATGGTTTCGCGTCTCCATTTTTTTTTCGCCCACGGACGCCATTTTCCCATCTCAATTTTTTTTCGCAAAACAGCGTCGGTTTCATGTATCAATTTTTTTTTTTGCACGACGAGGATGGTTTCGCGTCTCCATTTTTTTTTCCGCCCACAGACGCCATTTTCCCGTCTCAATTTTTTTTCGAAAAACAGCGTCGGTTTCGTGTATCAATTTTTTTTTTCGCACGACGAGGATGGTTTCGCGTCTCCATTTTTTTTTCCGCCCACGCACGCCATTTTCCCGTCTCAATTTTTTTTCACAAAACAGCCTCAGTTTCGTGTATCAATTTTTTTTTTCGCACGACGAGGATGGTTTCGCGTCTCCATTTTTTTTTCCGCCCACGGACGCCATTTTCCCGTCTCAATTTTTTTTCGCAAAACAGCGTCGGTTTCGTGTATCAATTTTTTTTTTCGCACGACGAGGATGGTTTCGTGTCTCCATTTTTTTTTTCGCCCACGGACGCCATTTTCCCATCTCAATTTTTTTGCAAAACAGCCTCGGTTTCGTGTATCAATTTTTTTTTTCGCTCGACGAGGATGGTTTCGCGTCTCCATTTTTTTTTTCGTCCACGGACGCCATTTTCCCGTCTCAATTTTTTTTCGCAAAACAGCGTCGGTTTCGTGTATCAATTTTTTTTTTCGCACGACGAGGATGGTTTCGCGTCTCCATTTTTTTTTTCGCCCACGGACGCCATTTTCCCGTCTCAATTTTTTTTCGCAGAACAGCGTCGGTTTCATGTATCAATTTTTTTTTTCGCACGACGAGGATGGTTTCGCGTCTCCATTTTTTTTTTCGCCCACGGACGCCATTTTCCCGTCTCAATTTTTTTCGCAAAACAGCCTCGGTTTCGTGTATCAATTTTTTTTTTCGCACGACGAGGATGGTTTCGCGTCTCCATTTTTTTTTCCGCCCATGGACGACATTTTCTCGTCTCAATTCTTTTTCGCAAAACAGCGTCAGTTTCGTGTATCAATTTATTTTTTCACACGACGAGGATGGTTTCGCGTCTCCATTTTTTTTTTCCGCCCACGGACGCCATTTTCCCGTCTCAATTTTTTTTCGAAAAACAGCGTCGGTTTCGTGTATCAATATTTTTTTTCGCACGACGAGGATGGTTTCGCGTCTCCATTTTTTTTTCCGCCCACGGACGCCATTTTCCCGCCTCAATTTTTTTGGCAAAACAGCGTCGGATTCGTGTATCAATTTTTTTTTTCGCACGAAGAGGATGGTTTCGCCTCTCCATTTTTTTTTCCGCCCACGGACGCCATTTTCCCGTCTCAATTTTTTTTCGCAAAACAGCGTCGGTTTCGTGTATCAATTTTTTTTTTCGCACGACGAGGATGGTTTCGCGTCTCCATTTTTTTTTCCGCCCACGGACGCCATTTTCCCATCTCAATTTTTCTTCGCAAAACAGCGTCGGTTTCGTGTATCAATTTTTTTTTTCGCACGACGAGGATGGTTTCGCGTCTCCATTTTTTTTTCCGCCCACGGACGCCATTTTCCCGTCTCAATTTTTTTTCGCAAAACAGCCTCGGTTTCGTGTATCAATTTTTTTTTTCACACGACGAGGATGGTTTCGCGTCTCCATTTTTTTTTCCGCCCACGGACGCCATTTTCCCGTCTCAATTTTTTTTTGCAAAACAGCGTCGGATTCGTGTATCAATTTTTTTTTTCGCACGACGAGGATGGTTTCGCGTCTCCATTTTTTTTTTCCGCCCACGGACGCCATTTTCCCGTCTCAATTTTTTTCGCAAAACAGCGTCGGTTTCGTGTATCAATTTTTTTTTTCGCACGACGAGGATGGTTTCGCGTCTCCATTTTTTTTTCCGCCCACGGACGCCATTTTCCCGTCTCAATTTTTTTTCAAAAAACAGCGTCGGTTTCGTGTATCAATTTTTTTTTTCGCACGACGAGGATGGTTTCGTGTCGCCATTTTTTTTTCCGCCCACGGACGCCATTTTCCCGTCTCATTTTTTTTTCGCAAAACAGCGTCTGTTTCGTGTATCAATTTTTTTTTTCACACGACGAGGATGGTTTCGCGTCTCCATTTTTTTTTCCGCCCACGGACGCCATTTTCCCGTCTCAATTTTTTTTCGCAAAACAGCGTCGGTTTCATGTATCAATTTTTTTTTTCGCACGACGAGGATGGTTTCGCGTCTCCATTTTTTTTATCGCCCACGGACACCGTTTTCCCATCTCAATTTTTTTTGCAAAACAGCCTCGGTTTCGTGTATCAATTTTTTTTTTGGCACGAAGAGGATGGTTTCGCGTCTCCATTTTTTTTTCCGCCCACGGACGCCATTTTCCTGTCTCAATTTTTTTTCGAAAAACAGCGTCGGTTTCGTGTATCAATTTTTTTTTTCGCACGACGAGGATGGTTTCGTGTCGCCATTTTTTTTTCCGCCCACGGACGCCATTTTCCCGTCTCAATTTTTTTTCGCAAAACAGCGTCGGTTTCGTGTATCAATTTTTTTTTTCGCACGACGAGGATGGTTTCGCGTCTCCATTTTTTTTTCCGCCCACGGACGCCATTTTCCCGTCTCAATTTTTTTTCGCAAAACAGCGTCGGTTTCGTGTATCAATTTTTTTTTCGCACAACGAGGACGGTTTCGCGTCTCCATTTTTTTTTTCACCCACGGACGCCATTTTCCCATCTCAATTTTTTTTGCAAAACAGCCTCGGTTTCGTGTATCAATTTTTTTTTTCGCTCGACGAGGATGGTTTCGCGTCTCCATTTTTTTTTCCGCCCACGGACGCCATTTTCCCGTCTCAATTTTTTTTCGCAAAACAGCGTCGGTTTCGTGTATCAATTTTTTTTTTCGCACGACGAGGATGGTTTCGCGTCTCCATTTTTTTTTCGCCCACGGACGCCATTTTCCCGTCTCAATTTTTTTTCGCAAAACAGCCTCGGTTTCGTGTATCAATTTTTTTTTTCGCACGACGAGGATGGTTTCGCGTCTCCATTTTTTTTTCGCATACCGACGACGTTTTCGTGTCTTAATTTCTTTTTTACAAAACAAAGTCGTTTTCGCGTATCAATTTTTTTTTTTTCGCTCGACGAGGATGGTTTCGCGTCTCCATTTTTTTTACGCATACCAACGACTATTTCGCGTCTTAATTTCTTTTTCACAAAACAGCGTCGGTTTCATGTATCAATTTTTTTTTTCGCACGACGAGGATGGTTTCGCGTCTCCATTTTTTTTTCCGCCCACGGACGCCATTTTCCCATCTCAATTTTTTTTCGCAAAACAGCGTCGGTTTCGTGTATCAATTTTTTTTTTCGCACGACGAGGATGGTTTCGCGTCTCCATTTTTTTTTCCGCCCACGGACGCCATTTTCCCGTCTCAATTTTTTTCGCAAAACAGCGTCGGTTTCGTGTATCAATTTTTTTTTTCGCACTACGAGGATGGTTTCGCGCCTCCATTTTTTTTTCCGCCCACGTACGCCATTTTCCCATCTCAATTTTTTTTCGCAAAACAGCGTCGGTTTCGTGTATCAATTTTTTTTTTCGCACGACGAGGATGGTTTCGCGTCTCAATTTTTTTTTCACATACCGACGACGTTTTCGTGTCTTAATTTCTTTTTCACAAAACAACGTCGTTTTCGCATATCAATTTTTTTTTTTTTCCCACGACGAGGATGGTTTTGCGTCTCAATTTTTTTTTCGCATACCAACGACTATTTCGCGTCTTAATTTCTTTTTCACAAAACAGCGTCGGTTTCATGTATCAATTTTTTTTTTTTCGCACGACGAGGATGGTTTCGCGTCTCCATTTTTTTTTCTGCCCACGGACGCCGTTTTCCCATCTCAATTTTTTTTGCAAAACAGCCTCGGTTTCGTGTATCAATTTTTTTTTTCGCTCGACGAGGATGGTTTCGCGTCTCCATTTTTTTTTTCGTCCACGGACGCCATTTTCCCGTCTCAATTTTTTTTCGCAAAACAGCGTCGGTTTCGTGTATCAATTTTTTTTTTCGCACGACGAGGATGGTTTCGCGTCTCCATTTTTTTTCGCCCACGGACGCCATTTTCCCGTCTCAATTTTTTTTCGCAAAACAGCGTCGGTTTCATATATCAATTTTTTTTTTCGCACGACGAGGATGGTTTCGCCTCTCCATTTTTTTTTCCGCCCACGGACGCCATTTTCCCATCTCAATTTTTTTTGCAAAACAGCCTCGGTTTCGTGTATCAATTTTTTTTTTCGCTCGACGAGGATGGTTTCGCGTCTCCATTTTTTTTTTCGTCCACGGACGCCATTTTCCTGTCTCAATTTTTTTTCGCAAAACAGCGTCGGTTTCGTGTATCAATTTTTTTTTTCGCACGACGAGGATGGTTTCGCGTCTCCATTTTTTTTTCGCCCACGGACGCCATTTTCCCGTCTCAATTTTTTTTCGCAGAACAGCCTCGGTTTCATGTATCAATTTTTTTTTTCGCACGACGAGGATGGTTTCGCGTCTCCATTTTTTTTTTCGCCCACGGACGCCATTTTCCCGTCTCAATTTTTTTCGCAAAACAGCCTCGGTTTCGTGTATCAATTTTTTTTTTCGCACGACGAGGATGGTTTCGCGTCTCCATTTTTTTTTCACCCACGGACGCCATTTTCCCGTCTCAATTTTTTTTCGAAAAACAGCGTCGGTTTCGTGTATCAATTTTTTTTTTCGCACGACGAGGATGGTTTCGTGTCTCTATTTTTTTTTCCGCCCACGGACGCCATTTTCCCGTCTCCATTTTTTTTCGCAAAACAGCATCGGTTTCGTGTATCAATTTTTTTTTTTGCACGACGAGGATGGTTTCGCGTCTCCATTTCTTTTCCGCCCACGGACGCCATTTTCCCGTCTCAATTTTTTTTCGCAAAACAGCGTCGGTTTCGTGTATCAATTTTTTTTTTCGCACGACGAGGATGTTTTCGCGTCTCCATTTTTTTTTCCGCCCACGGACGACATTTTCTCGTCTCAATTCTTTTTCGCAAAACAGCGTCAGTTTCGTGTATCAATTTTTTTTTCGCACGACGAGGATGGTTTCGCATCTCCATTTTTTTTTCGCCCACGGACGCCATTTTCCCGTCTCAATTTTTTTTCGCAAAACAGCCTCGGTTTCGTGTATCAATTTTTTTTTTCGCACGACGAGGATGGTTTCGCCTCTCCATTTTTTTTCCGCCCACGGACGCCATTTTCCCGCCTAAATTTTTTTGGCAAAACAGCGTCGGATTCGTGTATCAATTTTTTTTTTCGCACGAAGAGGATGGTTTCGCCTCTCCATTTTTTTTTCCGCCCACGGACGCCATTTTCCCGTCTCAATTTTTTTTCGCAAAACAGCGTCGGTTTCGTGTATCAATTTTTTTTTCGCACGACGAGGATGGTTTCGCGTCTCCATTTTTTTTTCCGCCCACGGACGCCATTTTCCCATCTCAATTTTTCTTCGCAAAACAGCGTCGGTTTCGTGTATCAATTTTTTTTTTCGCACGACGAGGATGGTTTCGCGTCTCCATTTTTTTTTCCGCCCACGGACGCCATTTTCCCGTCTCAATTTTTTTTCGCAAAACAGCCTCGGTTTCGTGTATCAATTTTTTTTTTCGCACGACGAGGATGGTTTCGCGTCTCCATTTTTTTTTCCGCCCACGGACGCCATTTTCCCGTCTCAATTTTTTTTTGCAAAACAGCGTCGGATTCGTGTATCAATTTATTTTTTCGCACGACGAGGATGGTTTCGCGTCTCCATTTTTTTTTCCGCCCACGGACGCCATTTTCCCGTCTCAATTTTTTTTCGCAAAACAGCGTCGGTTTCATGTATCAATTTTTTTTTTCGCACGACGAGGATGGTTTCGCGTCTCCATTTTTTTTTCCGCCCACGGACGCCATTTTCCTGTCTCAATTTTTTTTCGCAAAACAGCGTCGGTTTCGTGTATCAATTTTTTTTTTCGCACGACGAGGATGGTTTCGTGTCGCCATTTTTTTTTCCGCCCACGGACGCCATTTTCCCGTCTCAATTTTTTTTCGCAAAACAGCGTCGGTTTCGTGTATCAATTTTTTTTTCCGCACGACAAGGATGGTTTCGCGTCTCCATTTTTTTTTCCGCCCACGGACGCCATTTTCCCGTCTCAATGTTTTTTCGCAAAACAGCGTCGGTTTCGTGTATCAATTTTTTTTTTCGCACGACGAGGATGGTTTCGCGTCTCCATTTTTTTTTTCGCCCACGGACGCCATTTTCCCGTCTCAATTTTTTTTGCAAAACAGCCTCGGTTTCGTGTATCAATTTTTTTTTTCCGCACGACGAGGATGGTTTCGCGTCTCCATTTTTTTTTTCGTCCACGGACGCCATTTTCCCGTCTCAATTTTTTTTCGCAAAACAGCGTCGGTTTCATGTATCAATTTTTTTTCTCGCACGACGAGGATGGTTTCGCGTCCCCATTTTTTTTTCCGCCCACGGACGCCATTTTCCCGTCTCAATTTTTTTTCGCAAAACAGCATCGGTTTCGTGTATCAATTTTTTTTTTCGCACGACGAGGATGATTTCGCATCTCCATTTTTTTTTCGCCCACGGACGCCATTTTCCTGTCTCAATTTTTTTTCGCAAAACAGCCTCGGTTTCGTGTATCAATTTTTTTTTTCGCACGACGAGGATGGTTTCGCGTCTCCATTTTTTTTTCCGCCCACGGACGCCATTTTCCCGTCTCAATTTTTTTTCAAAAAACAGCGTCGGTTTCGTGTATCAATTTTTTTTTTCGCACGACGAGGATGGTTTCGCGTCTCAATTTTTTTTTCACATACCGACGACGTTTTCGTGTCTTAATTTCTTTTTCACAAAACAACGTCGTTTTCGCATATCAATTTTTTTTTTTTCCCACGATGAGGATGGTTTCGCGTCTCAATTTTTTTTTCGCATACCAACGACTATTTCGCGTCTCAATTTCTTTTTCACAAAACAGCCTCGGTTTCGTGTATCAATTTTTTTTTTCGCTCGACGAGGATGGTTTCGCGTCTCCATTTTTTTTTTCGCCCACGGACGCCGTTTTCCCATCTCAATTTTTTTTCGGAAAACAGCGTCGGTTTCGTGTATCAATTTTTTTTTTCGCACGACGAGGATAGTTTCGCGTCTCCATTTTTTTTTCCGCCCACGGACGCCATTTTCCCGTCTCAATTTTTTTTCGCAAAACAGCGTCGGTTTCGTGTATCAATTTTTTTTTTCGCACGACGAGGATGGTTTCGCGTCTCCATTTTTTTTTCCGCCCACGGACGCCATTTTCCCGTCCCAATTTTTTTTCGCAAAACAGCCTCGGTTTCGTGTATCAATTTTTTTTTTCGCACGACGAGGATGGTTTCGCGTCTTAATTTTTTTTTCGCATACCGACGACGTTTTCGTGTCTTAATTTCGTTTTCACAAAACAACGTTGCTTTCGCGTATCAATTTTTTTTTTTTCCACGACGAGGATGGTTTTGCGTCTCAATTTTTTTTTCGCATACCAACGACTATTTCGCGTCTCAATTTCTTTGTCGCAAAACAGCCTCGGTTTCCTGTATCAATTTTTTTTTTCGCACGACGAGGATGGTTTCGCGTCTCCATTTTTTTTTCCGCCCACGGACGCCATTTTCCCGTCTCAATTTTTTTTCGCAAAACAGCGTCGGTTTCGTGTATCAATTTTTTTTTTCGCACGACGAGGATGGTTTCGCGTCTCCATTTTTTTTTCCGCCCACGGACGCCATTTTCCCGTCTCAATTTTTTTTCGCAAAACAGCGTCGGTTTCGTGTATCAATTTTTTTTTTCGCACGACGAGGATGGTTTCGCGTCTCCATTTTTTTTTCGCCCACGGACGCCATTTTCCCGTCTCAATTTTTTTTCGCAAAACAGCGTCGGTTTCGTGTATCAATTTTTTTTTTCGCACGACGAGGATGGTTTCGCGTCTCCATTTTTTTTTCCGCCCACGGACGACATTTTCTCGTCTCAATTCTTTTTCGCAAAACAGCGTCAGTTTCGTATATCAATTTTTTTTTCGCACGACGAGGATGGTTTCGCGTCTACATTTTTTTTTCCGCCCACGGACGCCATTTTCCCATCTCAATTTTTTTTCGCAAAACAGCCTCGGTTTCGTGTATCAATTTTTTTTCTCGCACGACGAGGATGGTTTCGCGTCTCCATTTTTTTTTTCGCCCACGGACGCCATTTTCCCGTCTCAATTTTTTTTCGCAAAACAGCCTCGGTTTCGTGTATCAATTTTTTTTCTCGCACGACGAGGATGGTTTCGCGTCTCCATTTTTTTTTCCGCCCACGGACGCCATTTTCCCATATCAATTTTTTTTCGCAAAACAGCCTCGGTTTCGTGTATCAATTTTTTTTCTCGCACGACGAGGATGGTTTCGCGTCTCCATTTTTTTTTTCGCCCACGGACGCCATTTTCCCGTCTCAATTTTTTTTCGCAAAACAGCCTCGGTTTCGTGTATCAATTTTTTTTCTCGCACGACGAGGATGGTTTCGCGTCTCCATTTTTTTTCCCGCCCACGGACGCCATTTTCCCGTCTCAATTTTTTTTCGCGAAACAGCGTCGGTTTCGTGTATCAATTTTTTTTTTCGCACGACGAGGATGGTTTCGCGTCTCCATTTTTTTTTTCGCCCACGGACGCCATTTTCCCGTCTCAATTTTTTTTCGCAAAACAGCCTCGGTTTCGTGTATCAATTTTTTTTTCGCACGACGAGGATGGTTTCGCGTCTCCATTTTTTTTTTCGCCCACGGACGCCATTTTCCCGTCTCAATTCTTTTTCGCAAAACAGCGTCAGTTTCGTGTATCAATTTTTTTTTCGCACGACGAGGATGGTTTCGCGTCTCCATTTTTTTTTCCGCCCACGGACGCCATTTTCCCATCTCAATTTTTTTTCGCAAAACAGCCTCGGTTTCGTGTATCAATTTTTTTTCTCGCACGACGAGGATGGTTTCGCGTCTCCATTTTTTTTTTCGCCCACGGACGCCATTTTCCCGTCTCAATTTTTTTTCGCAAAACAGCGTCGGTTTCGTGTATCAATTTTTTTTTTCGCACGATGAGGATGGTTTCACGTCGCCATTTTTTTTTCCGCCCACGGACGCCATTTTCCCGTCTCAATTTTTTTTCGCAAAACAGCCTCGGTTTCGTGTATCAATTTTATTTTTCGTACGACGAGGATGGTTTCGCGTCTCCATTTTTTTTTCCGCCCACAGACGCCATTTTCCCGTCTCCATTTTTTTTCGCAAAACAGCGTCGGTTTCGTGTATCAATTTTTTTTTTCGCACGACGAGGATGGTTTCGCGTCTCCATTTTTTTTTCGCCCACGGACGCCATTTTCCCGTCTCAATTTTTTTTCGCAAAACAGCGTCGGTTTCATGTATCAATTTTTTTTTTCGCACGACGAGGATGGTTTCGTGTCTCCATTTTTTTTCCGCCCACGGACGCCATTTTCCCGTCTCCATTTTTTTTTGCAAAACAGCGTCGGTTTCGTGTATCAATTTTTTTTTTCGCACGACGAGGATGGTTTCGCGTCTCCATTTTTTTTTCGCCCATGGACGCCATTTTCCCGTCTCAATTTTTTTTCGCAAAACAGCGTCGGTTTCCTGAATCAATTTTTTTTTTCGCACGACGAGGATGGTTTCACGTCGCCATTTTTTTTTTCGCCCACGGACGCCATTTTCCCGTCTCAATTTTTTTTCGCACAACAGCGTCGGTTTCGTGTATCAATTTTTTTTTTCGCACGACGAGGATGGTTTCGCGTCTCAATTTTTTTTTCGCATACCGACGATGTTTTCGTGTCTTAATTTCTTTTTCACAAAACAACGTCGTTTTCGCGTATCATTTTTTTTTTTTCCCACGACGAGGATGGTTTCGCGTCTCAATTTTTTTTTCGCATACCAATGATTATTTCGCATCTCAATTTCTTTTTCACAAAACAGCCTCAGTTTCGTGTATCAATTTTTTTTTTCGCACGACGAGGATGGTTTCGCGTCTCCATTTTTTTTTCGCCCACGGACGCCGTTTTCCCGTCTCAATTTTTTTTCGCAAAACAGCGTCGGTTTCGTGTATCAATTTTTTTTTCGCACGACGAGGATGGTTTCGCGTCTCCATTTTTTTTTCCGCCCACGGACGCCATTTTCCCGTCTCAATTTTTTTCGCAAAACAGCGTCGGTTTCGTGTATCAATTTTTTTTTTGCACGACGAGGATGGTTTCGCGTCTCCATTTTTTTTTCCGCCCACGGACGCCATTTTCCCATCTCAATTTTTTTTCGCAAAACAGCCTCGGTTTTGTGTATCAATTTTTTTTCTCGCACGACGAGGATGGTTTCGCATCTCCATTTTTTTTTCGCCCACGGACGCCATTTTCCCGTCTCAATTTTTTTTCGCAAAACAGCCTCGGTTTCGTGTATCAATTTTTTTTTTCACACGACGAGCATGGTTTCGCGTCTCCATTTTTTTTTCCGCCCACGGACGCCATTTTCCAGTCTCAATTTTTTTTCGCAAAACAGCGTCGGTTTCGTGTATCAATTTTTTTTTTCGCACGACGAGGATGGTTTCGCGTCTCCATTTTTTTTTCCGCCCACTGACGACATTTTCCCGTCTCAATTCTTTTTTGCAAAACAGCGTCAGTTTCGTGTATCAATTTTTTTTTTCGCACGACGAGGATGGTTTCGCGTCTCCATTTTTTTTTCGCCCACGGACGCCATTTTCCCGTCTCAATTTTTTTTCGCAAAACAGCGTCGGTTTCCTGTATCAATTTTTTTTTTCGCACGACGAGGATTGTTTCACGTCGCCATTTTTTTTTTCGCCCACGGACGACATTTTCTCGTCTCAATTCTTTTTCGCAAAACAGCGTCAGTTTCGTGTATCAATTTTTTTTTTCGCACGACGAGGATGGTTTCGCGTCTCCATTTTTTTTTCGCCCACGGACGCCATTTTCCCGTCTCAATTTTTTTTCGCAAAACAGCGTCGGTTTCATGTATCAATTTTTTTTTTCGCACGACGAGGATGGTTTCGTGTCTCCATTTTTTTTCCGCCCACAGACGCCATTTTCCCGCCCCAAATTTTTTTCAAAACAGCGTCGGATTCGTGTATCAATTTTTTTTTTCGCACGAAGAGGATGGTTTCGCGTCTCCATTTTTTTTTCCGCCCACGGACGCCATTTTCCCGTGTCAATTTTTTTTTCGCAAAACAGCCTCGGTTTCGTGTATCAATTTTTTTTTTCACACGACGAGCATGGTTTCGCGTCTCCATTTTTTTTTCCGCCCACGGACGCCATTTTCCAGTCTCAATTTTTTTTCGCAAAACAGCGTCGGTTTCGTGTATCAATTTTTTTTTCCCACGACGAGGATGGTTTCGCATCTCCATTTTTTTTTCCGCCCACTGACGACATTTTCCCGTCTCAATTCATTTTCGCAAAAGAGCGTCAGTTTCGTGTATCAATTTTTTTTTTCGCACGACGAGGATGGTTTCGCGTCTCCATTTTTTTTTCGCCCACGGACGCCATTTTCCCGTCTCATTTTTTTTTTGCAAAACAGCGTCGGATTCGTGTATCAATTTTTTTTTTCGCACGACGAGGATGGTTTCGCGTCTCCATTTTTTTTTCCGCCCACGGACGCCATTTTCCCGTCTCAATTTTTTTTCGCAAAACAGCGTCGGTTTCGTGTATCAATTTTTTTTTTCGCACGACGAGGATGGTTTCGCGTCTCCATTTTTTTTTCCTCCCACGGACGACATTTTCTCGTCTCAATTCTTTTTCGCAAAACAGCGTCAGTTTCGTGTATCAATTTTTTTTTCGCACGACGAGGATGGTTTCGCGTCTCCATTTTTTTTTCCGCCCACGGACGCCATTTTCCCATCTCAATTTTTTTTCGCAAAACAGCCTCGGTTTCGTGTATCAATTTTTTTTCTCGCACGACGAGGATGGTTTCGCGTCTCCATTTTTTTTTCCGCCCACGGACGCCATTTTCCCGTCTCAATTTTTTTTCGCAAAACAGCTTCGGTTTCGTGTATCAATTTTTTTTTTCGCACGACGAGGATGGTTTCGCGTCTCCATTTTTTTTTCCGCCCACGGACGCCATTTTCCCGTCTCAATTTTTTTTCGCAAAACAGCCTCGGTTTCGTGTATCAATTTTTTTTTTCGCACGACGAGGATGGTTTCGCGTCTCCATTTTTTTTTCCGCCCACGGACGCCATTTTCCCGTCTCAATTCTTTTTCGCAAAACAGCGTCAGTTTCGTGTATCAATTTTTTTTTCGCACGACGAGGATGGTTTCGCGTCTCCATTTTTTTTTCCGCCCACGGACGCCATTTTCCCATCTCAATTTTTTTTCGCAAAACAGCCTCGGTTTCGTGTATCAATTTTTTTTCTAGCACGACGAGGATGGTTTCGCGTCTCCATTTTTTTTTTCGCCCACGGACGCCATTTTCCCGTCTCAATTTTTTTTCGCAAAACAGCGTCGGTTTCGTGTATCAATTTTTTTTTTCGCACGATGAGGATGGTTTCACGTCGCCATTTTTTTTTCCGCCCACGGACGCCATTTTCCCGTCTCAATTTTTTTTCGCAAAACAGCCTCGGTTTCGTGTATCAATTTTTTTTTTCGCACGACGAGGATGGTTTCGCGTCTCCATTTTTTTTTCCGCCCACAGACGCCATTTTCCCGTCTCCATTTTTTTTCGCAAAACAGCGTCGGTTTCGTGTATCAATTTTTTTTTTTCGCACGACGAGGATGGTTTCGCGTCTCCATTTTTTTTTCGCCCACGGACGCCATTTTCCCGTCTCAATTTTTTTTCGCAAAACAGCGTCGGTTTCATGTATCAATTTTTTTTTCGCACGACGAGGATGGTTTCGCGTCTCCATTTTTTTTTCGCCCACGGACGCCATTTTCCCGTCTCAATTTTTTTTCGCAAAACAGCGTCGGTTTCGTGTATCAATTTTTTTTTTCGCACGACGAGGATGGTTTCGCGTCTCCATTTTTTTTTCCGCCCACGGACGCCATTTTCCCGTCTCAATTTTTTTTCGCAAAACAGCGTCGGTTTCGTGTATCAATTTTTTTTTTCGCACGACGAGGATGGTTTCGTGTCTCCATTTTTTTTCCGCCCACGGACGCCATTTTCCCGTCTCCATTTTTTTTTGCAAAACAGCGTCGGTTTCCTGTATCAATTTTTTTTTTCGCACGACGAGGATGGTTTCACGTCGCCATTTTTTTTTCCGCCCACGGACGCCATTTTCCCGTCTCAATTTTTTTTCGCACAACAGCGTCGGTTTCGTGTATCAATTTTTTTTTTCGCACGACGAGGATGGTTTCGCGTCTCAATTTTTTTTTCGCATACCGACGATGTTTTCGTGTCTTAATTTCTTTTTCACAAAACAACGTCGTTTTCGCGTATCAATTTTTTTTTTTTCCCACGACGAGGATGGTTTCGCGTCTCCATTTTTTTTTCCGCCCACGGACGCCATTTTCCCGTCTCAATTTTTTTTCGCAAAACAGCGTCGGTTTCGTGTATCAATTTTTTTTTTCGCACGACGAGGATGGTTTCGCGTCTCCATTTTTTTTTCCGCCCACGGACGCCATTTTCCCGTCTCAATTTTTTTTCGCAAAACAGCGTCGGTTTCGTGTATCAATTTTTTTTTTCGCACGACGAGGATGGTTTCGCGTCTCCATTTTTTTTTCGCCCACGGACGCCATTTTCCCGTCTCAATTTTTTTTCGCAAAACAGCGTCGGTTTCGTGTATCAATTTTTTTTTTCGCACGACGAGGATGGTTTCGCGTCTCCATTTTTTTTTCCGCCCACGGACGACATTTTCTCGTCTCAATTCTTTTTCGCAAAACAGCGTCAGTTTCGTGTATCAATTTTTTTTCGCACGACGAGGATGGTTTCGCGTCTCCATTTTTTTTTCCGCCCACGGACGCCATTTTCCCATCTCAATTTTTTTTCGCAAAACAGCCTCGGTTTCGTGTATCAATTTTTTTTCTCGCACGACGAGGATGGTTTCGCGTCTCCATTTTTTTTTTCGCCCACGGACGCCATTTTCCCGTCTCAATTTTTTTTCGCAAAACAGCCTCGGTTTCGTGTATCAATTTTTTTTCTCGCACGACGAGGATGGTTTCGCGTCTCCATTTTTTTTTCCGCCCACGGACGCCATTTTCCCATCTCAATTTTTTTTCGCAAAACAGCCTCGGTTTCGTGTATCAATTTTTTTTCTCGCACGACGAGGATGGTTTCGCGTCTCCATTTTTTTTTTCGCCCACGGACGCCATTTTCCCGTCTCAATTTTTTTTCGCAAAACAGCCTCGGTTTCGTGTATCAATTTTTTTTTCGCACGACGAGGATGGTTTCGCGTCTCCATTTTTTTTTTCGCCCACGGACGCCATTTTCCCGTCTCAATTCTTTTTCGCAAAACAGCGTCAGTTTCGTGTATCAATTTTTTTTTCGCACGACGAGGATGGTTTCGCGTCTCCATTTTTTTTTCCGCCCACGGACGCCATTTTCCCATCTCAATTTTTTTTCGCAAAACAGCCTCGGTTTCGTGTATCAATTTTTTTTCTCGCACGACGAGGATGGTTTCGCGTCTCCATTTTTTTTTTCGCCCACGGACGCCATTTTCCCGTCTCAATTTTTTTTCGCAAAACAGCGTCGGTTTCGTGTATCAATTTTTTTTTTCGCACGATGAGGATGGTTTCACGTCGCCATTTTTTTTTCCGCCCACGGACGCCATTTTCCCGTCTCAATTTTTTTTCGCAAAACAGCCTCGGTTTCGTGTATCAATTTTATTTTTCGTACGACGAGGATGGTTTCGCGTCTCCATTTTTTTTTCCGCCCACAGACGCCATTTTCCCGTCTCCATTTTTTTTCGCAAAACAGCGTCGGTTTCGTGTATCAATTTTTTTTTTCGCACGACGAGGATGGTTTCGCGTCTCCATTTTTTTTTCGCCCACGGACGCCATTTTCCCGTCTCAATTTTTTTTCGCAAAACAGCGTCGGTTTCATGTATCAATTTTTTTTTTCGCACGACGAGGATGGTTTCGTGTCTCCATTTTTTTTCCGCCCACGGACGCCATTTTCCCGTCTCCATTTTTTTTTGCAAAACAGCGTCGGTTTCGTGTATCAATTTTTTTTTTCGCACGACGAGGATGGTTTCGCGTCTCCATTTTTTTTTCGCCCATGGACGCCATTTTCCCGTCTCAATTTTTTTTCGCAAAACAGCGTCGGTTTCCTGAATCAATTTTTTTTTTCGCACGACGAGTATGGTTTCACGTCGCCATTTTTTTTTTCGCCCACGGACGCCATTTTCCCGTCTCAATTTTTTTTCGCACAACAGCGTCGGTTTCGTGTATCAATTTTTTTTTTCGCACGACGAGGATGGTTTCGCGTCTCAATTTTTTTTTCGCATACCGACGATGTTTTCGTGTCTTAATTTCTTTTTCACAAAACAACGTCGTTTTCGCGTATCATTTTTTTTTTTTCCCACGACGAGGATGGTTTCGCGTCCCAATTTTTTTTTCGCATACCAATGATTATTTCGCATCTCAATTTCTTTTTCACAAAACAGCCTCGGTTTCGTGTATCAATTTTTTTTCTCGCACGACGAGGATGGTTTCGCGTCTCCATTTTTTTTTCCGCCCACGGACGCCATTTTCCCGTCTCAATTTTTTTTCGCAAAACAGCTTCGGTTTCGTGTATCAATTTTTTTTTTCGCACGACGAGGATGGTTTCGCGTCTCCATTTTTTTTTCCGCCCACGGACGCCATTTTCCCGTCTCAATTTTTTTTCGCAAAACAGCCTCGGTTTCGTGTATCAATTTTTTTTTTCGCACGACGAGGATGGTTTCGCGTCTCCATTTTTTTTTCCGCCCACGGACGCCATTTTCCCGTCTCAATTCTTTTTCGCAAAACAGCGTCAGTTTCGTGTATCAATTTTTTTTTCGCACGACGAGGATGGTTTCGCGTCTCCATTTTTTTTTCCGCCCACGGACGCCATTTTCCCATCTCAATTTTTTTTCGCAAAACAGCCTCGGTTTCGTGTATCAATTTTTTTTCTAGCACGACGAGGATGGTTTCGCGTCTCCATTTTTTTTTTCGCCCACGGACGCCATTTTCCCGTCTCAATTTTTTTTCGCAAAACAGCGTCGGTTTCGTGTATCAATTTTTTTTTTCGCACGATGAGGATGGTTTCACGTCGCCATTTTTTTTTCCGCCCACGGACGCCATTTTCCCGTCTCAATTTTTTTTCGCAAAACAGCCTCGGTTTCGTGTATCAATTTTTTTTTTCGCACGACGAGGATGGTTTCGCGTCTCCATTTTTTTTTCCGCCCACAGACGCCATTTTCCCGTCTCCATTTTTTTTCGCAAAACAGCGTCGGTTTCGTGTATCAATTTTTTTTTTCGCACGACGAGGATGGTTTCGCGTCTCCATTTTTTTTTCGCCCACGGACGCCATTTTCCCGTCTCAATTTTTTTTCGCAAAACAGCGTCGGTTTCATGTATCAATTTTTTTTTCGCACGACGAGGATGGTTTCGCGTCTCCATTTTTTTTTCGCCCACGGACGCCATTTTCCCGTCTCAATTTTTTTTCGCAAAACAGCGTCGGTTTCGTGTATCAATTTTTTTTTTCGCACGACGAGGATGGTTTCGCGTCTCCATTTTTTTTTCCGCCCACGGACGCCATTTTCCCGTCTCAATTTTTTTTCGCAAAACAGCGTCGGTTTCGTGTATCAATTTTTTTTTTCGCACGACGAGGATGGTTTCGTGTCTCCATTTTTTTTCCGCCCACGGACGCCATTTTCCCGTCTCCATTTTTTTTTGCAAAACAGCCTCGGTTTCCTGTATCAATTTTTTTTTTCGCACGACGAGGATGGTTTCACGTCGCCATTTTTTTTTCCGCCCACGGACGCCATTTTCCCGTCTCAATTTTTTTTCGCACAACAGCGTCGGTTTCGTGTATCAATTTTTTTTTTCGCACGACGAGGATGGTTTCGCGTCTCCATTTTTTTTTCCGCCCACAGACGCCATTTTCCCGTCTCCATTTTTTTTCGCAAAACAGCGTCGGTTTCGTGTATCAATTTTTTTTTTCGCACGACGAGGATGGTTTCGCGTCTCCATTTTTTTTTCGCCCACGGACGCCATTTTCCCGTCTCAATTTTTTTTCGCAAAACAGCGTCGGTTTCATGTATCAATTTTTTTTTTCGCACGACGAGGATGGTTTCGTGTCTCCATTTTTTTTCCGCCCACGGACGCCATTTTCCCGTCTCCATTTTTTTTTGCAAAACAGCGTCGGTTTCGTGTATCAATTTTTTTTTTCGCACGACGAGGATGGTTTCGCGTCTCCATTTTTTTTTCGCCCATGGACGCCATTTTCCCGTCTCAATTTTTTTTCGCAAAACAGCGTCGGTTTCCTGAATCAATTTTTTTTTTCGCACGACGAGGATGGTTTCACGTCGCCATTTTTTTTTTCGCCCACGGACGCCATTTTCCCGTCTCAATTTTTTTTCGCACAACAGCGTCGGTTTCGTGTATCAATTTTTTTTTTCGCACGACGAGGATGGTTTCGCGTCTCAATTTTTTTTTCGCATACCGACGATGTTTTCGTGTCTTAATTTCTTTTTCACAAAACAACGTCGTTTTCGCGTATCATTTTTTTTTTTTCCCACGACGAGGATGGTTTCGCGTCCCAATTTTTTTTTCGCATACCAATGATTATTTCGCATCTCAATTTCTTTTTCACAAAACAGCCTCGGTTTCGTGTATCAATTTTTTTTCTCGCACGACGAGGATGGTTTCGCGTCTCCATTTTTTTTTCCGCCCACGGACGCCATTTTCCCGTCTCAATTTTTTTTCGCAAAACAGCTTCGGTTTCGTGTATCAATTTTTTTTTTCGCACGACGAGGATGGTTTCGCGTCTCCATTTTTTTTTCCGCCCACGGACGCCATTTTCCCGTCTCAATTTTTTTTCGCAAAACAGCCTCGGTTTCGTGTATCAATTTTTTTTTTCGCACGACGAGGATGGTTTCGCGTCTCCATTTTTTTTTCCGCCCACGGACGCCATTTTCCCGTCTCAATTCTTTTTCGCAAAACAGCGTCAGTTTCGTGTATCAATTTTTTTTTCGCACGACGAGGATGGTTTCGCGTCTCCATTTTTTTTTCCGCCCACGGACGCCATTTTCCCATCTCAATTTTTTTTCGCAAAACAGCCTCGGTTTCGTGTATCAATTTTTTTTCTAGCACGACGAGGATGGTTTCGCGTCTCCATTTTTTTTTTCGCCCACGGACGCCATTTTCCCGTCTCAATTTTTTTTCGCAAAACAGCGTCGGTTTCGTGTATCAATTTTTTTTTTCGCACGATGAGGATGGTTTCACGTCGCCATTTTTTTTTCCGCCCACGGACGCCATTTTCCCGTCTCAATTTTTTTTCGCAAAACAGCCTCGGTTTCGTGTATCAATTTTTTTTTTCGCACGACGAGGATGGTTTCGCGTCTCCATTTTTTTTTCCGCCCACAGACGCCATTTTCCCGTCTCCATTTTTTTTCGCAAAACAGCGTCGGTTTCGTGTATCAATTTTTTTTTTCGCACGACGAGGATGGTTTCGCGTCTCCATTTTTTTTTCGCCCACGGACGCCATTTTCCCGTCTCAATTTTTTTTCGCAAAACAGCGTCGGTTTCATGTATCAATTTTTTTTTCGCACGACGAGGATGGTTTCGCGTCTCCATTTTTTTTTCGCCCACGGACGCCATTTTCCCGTCTCAATTTTTTTTCGCAAAACAGCGTCGGTTTCCTGTATCAATTTTTTTTTTCGCACGACGAGGATGGTTTCGCGTCTCCATTTTTTTTTCCGCCCACGGACGCCATTTTCCCGTCTCAATTTTTTTTCGCAAAACAGCGTCGGTTTCGTGTATCAATTTTTTTTTTCGCACGACGAGGATGGTTTCGTGTCTCCATTTTTTTTCCGCCCACGGACGCCATTTTCCCGTCTCCATTTTTTTTTGCAAAACAGCCTCGGTTTCCTGTATCAATTTTTTTTTTCGCACGACGAGGATGGTTTCACGTCGCCATTTTTTTTTCCGCCCACGGACGCCATTTTCCCGTCTCAATTTTTTTTCGCACAACAGCGTCGGTTTCGTGTATCAATTTTTTTTTTCGCACGACGAGGATGGTTTCGCGTCTCAATTTTTTTTTCGCATACCGACGATGTTTTCGTGTCTTAATTTCTTTTTCACAAAACAACGTCGTTTTCGCGTATCAATTTTTTTTTTTTCCCACGACGAGGATGGTTTCGTGTCTCCATTTTTTTTTCCGCCCACGGACGCCATTTTCCCATCTCAATTTTTTTTCGCAAAACAGCCTCGGTTTCGTGTATCAATTTTTTTTCTCGCACGACGAGGATGGTTTCGCGTCTCCATTTTTTTTTTCGCCCACGGACGCCATTTTCCCGTCTCAATTTTTTTTCGCAAAACAGCCTCGGTTTCGTGTATCAATTTTTTTTCTCGCACGACGAGGATGGTTTCGCCTCTCCATTTTTTTTTCCGCCCACGGACGCCATTTTCCCATCTCAATTTTTTTTCGCAAAACAGCCTCGGTTTCGTGTATCAATTTTTTTTCTCGCACGACGAGGATGGTTTCGCGTCTCCATTTTTTTTTTCGCCCACGGACGCCATTTTCCCGTCTCAATTTTTTTTCGCAAAACAGCCTCGGTTTCGTGTATCAATTTTTTTTCTCGCACGACGAGGATGGTTTCGCGTCTCCATTTTTTTTTCCGCCCACGGACGCCATTTTCCCGTCTCAATTTTTTTTCGCAAAACAGCGTCGGTTTCGTGTATCAATTTTTTTTTTCGCACGACGAGGATGGTTTCGCGTCTCCATTTTTTTTTTCGCCCACGGACGCCATTTTCCCGTCTCAATTTTTTTTCGCAAAACAGCCTCGGTTTCGTGTATCAATTTTTTTTTCGCACGACGAGGATGGTTTCGCGTCTCCATTTTTTTTTTCGCCCACGGACGCCATTTTCCCGTCTCAATTCTTTTTCGCAAAACAGCGTCAGTTTCGTGTATCAATTTTTTTTTCGCACGACGAGGATGGTTTCGCGTCTCCATTTTTTTTTCCGCCCACGGACGCCATTTTCCCATCTCAATTTTTTTTCGCAAAACAGCCTCGGTTTCGTGTATCAATTTTTTTTCTCGCACGACGAGGATGGTTTCGCGTCTCCATTTTTTTTTTCGCCCACGGACGCCATTTTCCCGTCTCAATTTTTTTTCGCAAAACAGCCTCGGTTTCGTGTATCAATTTTTTTTTTCGCACGATGAGGATGGTTTCACGTCGCCATTTTTTTTTCCGCCCACGGACGCCATTTTCCCGTCTCAATTTTTTTTCGCAAAACAGCCTCGGTTTCGTGTATCAATTTTATTTTTCGTACGACGAGGATGGTTTCGCGTCTCCATTTTTTTTTCCGCCCACAGACGCCATTTTCCCGTCTCCATTTTTTTTCGCAAAACAGCGTCGGTTTCGTGTATCAATTTTTTTTTTCGCACGACGAGGATGGTTTCGCGTCTCCATTTTTTTTTCGCCCACGGACGCCATTTTCCCGTCTCAATTTTTTTTCGCAAAACAGCGTCGGTTTCATGTATCAATTTTTTTTTTCGCACGACGAGGATGGTTTCGTGTCTCCATTTTTTTTCCGCCCACGGACGCCATTTTCCCGTCTCCATTTTTTTTTGCAAAACAGCGTCGGTTTCGTGTATCAATTTTTTTTTTCGCACGACGAGGATGGTTTCGCGTCTCCATTTTTTTTTCGCCCATGGACGCCATTTTCCCGTCTCAATTTTTTTTCGCAAAACAGCGTCGGTTTCATGTATCAATTTTTTTTTTCGCACGACGAGGATGGTTTCACGTCGCCATTTTTTTTTTCGCCCACGGACGCCATTTTCCCGTCTCAATTTTTTTTCGCACAACAGCGTCGGTTTCGTGTATCAATTTTTTTTTTCGCACGACGAGGATGGTTTCGCGTCTCAATTTTTTTTTCGCATACCGACGATGTTTTCGTGTCTTAATTTCTTTTTCACAAAACAACGTCGTTTTCGCGTATCATTTTTTTTTTTTCCCACGACGAGGATGGTTTCGCGTCCCAATTTTTTTTTCGCATACCAATGATTATTTCGCATCTCAATTTCTTTTTCACAAAACAGCCTCGGTTTCGTGTATCAATTTTTTTTTTCGCACGACGAGGATGGTTTCGCGTCTCCATTTTTTTTTCGCCCACGGACGCCGTTTTCCCGTCTCAATTATTTTTCGCAAAACAGCGTCGGTTTCGTGTATCAATTTTTTTTTCGCACGACGAGGATGGTTTCGCGTCTCCATTTTTTTTTCCGCCCACGGACGCCATTTTCCCGTCTCAATTTTTTTCGCAAAACAGCGTCGGTTTCGTGTATCAATTTTTTTTTTGCACGACGAGGATGGTTTCGCATCTCCATTTTTTTTTCCGCCCACGGACGCCATTTTCCCATCTCAATTTTTTTTCGCAAAACAGCCTCGGTTTCGTGTATCAATTTTTTTTCTCGCACGACGAGGATGGTTTCGCATCTCCATTTTTTTTTCGCCCACGGACGCCATTTTCCCGTCTCAATTTTTTTTCGCAAAACAGCCTCGGTTTCGTGTATCAATTTTTTTTTTCACACGACGAGCATGGTTTCGCGTCTCCATTTTTTTTTCCGCCCACGGACGCCATTTTCCAGTCTCAATTTTTTTTCGCAAAACAGCGTCGGTTTCGTGTATCAATTTTTTTTTTCGCACGACGAGGATGGTTTCGCGTCTCCATTTTTTTTTCCGCCCACTGACGACATTTTCCCGTCTCAATTCTTTTTCGCAAAACAGCGTCAGTTTCGTGTATCAATTTTTTTTTTCGCACGACGAGGATGGTTTCGCGTCTCCATTTTTTTTTCGCCCACGGACGCCATTTTCCCGTCTCAATTTTTTTTCGCAAAACAGCGTCGGTTTCCTGTATCAATTTTTTTTTTCGCACGACGAGGATTGTTTCACGTCGCCATTTTTTTTTCCGCCCACGGACGCCATTTTCCCGTCTCAATTTTTTTTCGCAAAACAGCGTCGGTTTCGTGTATCAATTTTTTTTTTCGCACGACGAGGATGGTTTCGTGTCTCCATTTTTTTTCCGCCCACGGACGCCATTTTCCCGTCTCCATTTTTTTTTGCAAAACAGCGTCGGTTTCCTGTATCAATTTTTTTTTTCGCACGACGAGGATGGTTTCACGTCGCCATTTTTTTTTCCGCCCACGGACGCCATTTTCCCGTCTCAATTTTTTTTCGCACAACAGCGTCGGTTTCGTGTATCAATTTTTTTTTTCGCACGACGAGGATGGTTTCGCGTCTCAATTTTTTTTTCGCATACCGACGATGTTTTCGTGTCTTAATTTCTTTTTCACAAAACAACGTCGTTTTCGCGTATCAATTTTTTTTTTTTCCCACGACGAGGATGGTTTCGCGTCTCCATTTTTTTTTCCGCCCACGGACGCCATTTTCCCGTCTCAATTTTTTTTCGCAAAACAGCGTCGGTTTCGTGTATCAATTTTTTTTTTCGCACGACGAGGATGGTTTCGCGTCTCCATTTTTTTTTCCGCCCACGGACGCCATTTTCCCGTCTCAATTTTTTTTCGCAAAACAGCGTCGGTTTCGTGTATCAATTTTTTTTTTCGCACGACGAGGATGGTTTCGCGTCTCCATTTTTTTTTCGCCCACGGACGCCATTTTCCCGTCTCAATTTTTTTTCGCAAAACAGCGTCGGTTTCGTGTATCAATTTTTTTTTTCGCACGACGAGGATGGTTTCGCGTCTCCATTTTTTTTTCCGCCCACGGACGACATTTTCTCGTCTCAATTCTTTTTCGCAAAACAGCGTCAGTTTCGTGTATCAATTTTTTTTCGCACGACGAGGATGGTTTCGCGTCTCCATTTTTTTTTCCGCCCACGGACGCCATTTTCCCATCTCAATTTTTTTTCGCAAAACAGCCTCGGTTTCGTGTATCAATTTTTTTTCTCGCACGACGAGGATGGTTTCGCGTCTCCATTTTTTTTTTCGCCCACGGACGCCATTTTCCCGTCTCAATTTTTTTTCGCAAAACAGCCTCGGTTTCGTGTATCAATTTTTTTTCTCGCACGACGAGGATGGTTTCGCGTCTCCATTTTTTTTTCCGCCCACGGACGCCATTTTCCCATCTCAATTTTTTTTCGCAAAACAGCCTCGGTTTCGTGTATCAATTTTTTTTCTCGCACGACGAGGATGGTTTCGCGTCTCCATTTTTTTTTTCGCCCACGGACGCCATTTTCCCGTCTCAATTTTTTTTCGCAAAACAGCCTCGGTTTCGTGTATCAATTTTTTTTCTCGCACGACGAGGATGGTTTCGCGTCTCCATTATTTTTTCCGCCCACGGACGCCATTTTCCCGTCTCAATTTTTTTTCGCAAAACAGCGTCGGTTTCGTGTATCAATTTTTTTTTTCGCACGACGAGGATGGTTTCGCGTCTCCATTTTTTTTTTCGCCCACGGACGCCATTTTCCCGTCTCAATTTTTTTTCGCAAAACAGCCTCGGTTTCGTGTATCAATTTTTTTTTCGCACGACGAGGATGGTTTCGCGTCTCCATTTTTTTTTTCGCCCACGGACGCCATTTTCCCGTCTCAATTCTTTTTCGCAAAACAGCGTCAGTTTCGTGTATCAATTTTTTTTTCGCACGACGAGGATGGTTTCGCGTCTCCATTTTTTTTTCCGCCCACGGACGCCATTTTCCCATCTCAATTTTTTTTCGCAAAACAGCCTCGGTTTCGTGTATCAATTTTTTTTCTCGCACGACGAGGATGGTTTCGCGTCTCCATTTTTTTTTTCGCCCACGGACGCCATTTTCCCGTCTCAATTTTTTTTCGCAAAACAGCGTCGGTTTCGTGTATCAATTTTTTTTTTCGCACGATGAGGATGGTTTCACGTCGCCATTTTTTTTTCCGCCCACGGACGCCATTTTCCCGTCTCAATTTTTTTTCGCAAAACAGCCTCGGTTTCGTGTATCAATTTTATTTTTCGTACGACGAGGATGGTTTCGCGTCTCCATTTTTTTTTCCGCCCACAGACGCCATTTTCCCGTCTCCATTTTTTTTCGCAAAACAGCCTCGGTTTCGTGTATCAATTTTTTTTTTCGCACGAAGAGGATGGTTTCGCGTCTCCATTTTTTTTTCGCCCACGGACGCCATTTTCCCGTCTCAATTTTTTTTCGCAAAACAGCGTCGGTTTCGTGTATCAATTTTTTTTTTCGCACGACGAGGATGGTTTCGCGTCTCAATTTTTTTTTCGCATACCGACGATGTTTTCGTGTCTTAATTTCTTTTTCACAAAACAACGTCGTTTTCGCGTATCATTTTTTTTTTTTCCCACGACGAGGATGGTTTCGCGTCCCAATTTTTTTTTCGCATACCAATGATTATTTCGCATCTCAATTTCTTTTTCACAAAACAGCCTCGGTTTCGTGTATCAATTTTTTTTTTCGCACGACGAGGATGGTTTCGCCTCTCCATTTTTTTTTCCGCCCACGGACGCCATTTTCCCGTCTCAATTTTTTTTCGCAAAACAGCCTCGGTTTCGTGTATCAATTTTTTTTTTCGCACAACGAGGATGGTTTCGCCTCTCCATTTTTTTTTTCCGCCCACGGACGCAATTTTCCCGTCTCAATTTTTTTTCGCAAAACAGCCTCGGTTTCGTGTATCAATTTTTTTTTTCGCACAACGAGGATGGTTTCGCCTCTCCATTTTTTTTTCCGCCCACGGACGCCATTTTCCCGTCTCAATTTTTTTTCGAAAAACAGCCTCGGTTTCGTGTATCAATTTTTTTTTTCGCACAACGAGGATGGTTTCGCCTCTCCATTTTTTTTTCCGCCCACGGACGCCGTTTTCCCGTCTCAATTTTTTTTCGCAAATCAGCGTCGGTTTCGTGTATCAATTTTTTTTTTCGCACGACGAGGATGGTTTCGCCTCTCCATTTTTTTTTCCGCCCACGGACGCCATTTTCCCGTCTCAATTTTTTTTCGCAAAACAGCCTCGGTTTCGTGTATCAATTTTTTTTTTCGCACAACGAGGATGGTTTCGCCTCTCCATTTTTTTTTCCGCCCACGGACGCAATTTTCCCGTCTCAATTTTTTTTCGCAAAACAGCCTCGGTTTCGTGTATCAATTTTTTTTTTCGCACAACGAGGATGGTTTCGCCTCTCCATTTTTTTTTCCGCCCACGGACGCCATTTTCCCGTCTCAATTTTTTTTCGCAAAACAGCCTCGGTTTCGTGTATCAATTTTTTTTTTCGCACAACGAGGATGGTTTCGCCTCTCCATTTTTTTTTCCGCCCACGGACGCCGTTTTCCCGTCTCAATTTTTTTTCGCAAAACAGCGTCGGTTTCGTGTATCAATTTTTTTTTTCGCACGACGAGGATGGTTTCGCCTCTCCATTTTTTTTTCCGCCCACGGACGCCATTTTCCCGTCTCAATTTTTTTTCGCAAAACAGCCTCGGTTTCGTGTATCAATTTTTTTTTTCGCACAACGAGGATGGTTTCGCCTCTCCATTTTTTTTTCCGCCCACGGACGCCGTTTTCCCGTCTCAATTTTTTTTCGCAAAACAGCCTCGGTTTCGTGTATCAATTTTTTTTTTCGCACGACGAGGATGGTTTCGCCTCTCCATTTTTTTTTCCGCCCACGGACGCCATTTTCCCGTCTCAATTTTTTTTCGCAAAACAGCCTCGGTTTCGTGTATCAATTTTTTTTTTCGCACAACGAGGATGGTTTCGCCTCTCCATTTTTTTTTTCCGCCCACGGACGCAATTTTCCCGTCTCAATTTTTTTTCGCAAAACAGCCTCGGTTTCGTGTATCAATTTTTTTTTTCGCACAACGAGGATGGTTTCGCCTCTCCATTTTTTTTTCCGCCCACGGACGCCATTTTCCCGTCTCAATTTTTTTTTGCAAAACAGCCTCGGTTTCGTGTATCAATTTTTTTTTTCGCACAACGAGGATGGTTTTGCCTCTCCATTTTTTTTTTCCGCCCACGGACGCCATTTTCCCGTCTCAATTTTTTTTCGCAAAACAGCCTCGGTTTCGTGTATCAATTTTTTTTTTCGCACAACGAGGATGGTTTCGCCTCTCCATTTTTTTTTCCGCCCACGGACGCCGTTTTCCCGTCTCAATTTTTTTTCGCAAAACAGCCTCGGTTTCGTGTATCAATTTTTTTTTTCGCACGACGAGGATGGTTTCGCCTCTCCATTTTTTTTTCCGCCCACGGACGCCATTTTCCCGTCTCCATTTTTTTTCGCAAAACAGCCTCGGTTTCGTGTATCAATTTTTTTTTTCGCACAACGAGGATGGTTTCGCCTCTCCATTTTTTTTTCCGCCCACGGACGCATTTTCCCGTCTCAATTTTTTTTCGCAAAACAGCCTCGGTTTCGTGTATCAATTTTTTTTTTCGCACAACGAGGATGGTTTCGCCTCTCCATTTTTTTTTCCGCCCACGGACGCATTTTTCCGTCTCAATTTTTTTTCGCAAAACAGCCTCGGTTTCGTGTATCAATTTTTTTTTTCGCACAACGAGGATGGTTTCGCCTCTCCATTTTTCTTTCCGCCCACGGACGCCGTTTTCCCGTCTCAATTTTTTTTCGCAAAACAGCCTCGGTTTCGTGTATCAATTTTTTTTTTCGCAGGACGAGGATGGTTTCGCCTCTACATTTTTTTTTCCGCCCACGGACGCCATTTTCCCGTCTCAATTTTTTTTCGAAAAACAGCCTCGGTTTCGTGTATCAATTTTTTTTTTCGCACGACGAGGATGGTTTCGTCTCTCCATTTTTTTTTCCGCCCACGGACGCCATTTTCCCGTCTCAATTTTTTTTCGCAAAACAGCCTCGGTTTCGTGTATCAATTTTTTTTTTCGCACGACGAGGATGCTTTCGCCTCTCCATTTTTTTTTCCGCCCACGGACGCCATTTTCCCGTCTCCATTTTTTTTCGCAAAACAGCGTCGGTTTCGTGTATCAATTTTTTTTTTCGCACGACGAGGATGGTTTCGCCTCTCCATTTTTTTTTCCGCCCACGGACGCCATTTTCCCGTCTCCATTTTTTTTCGCAAAACAGCGTCTGTTTCATGTATCAATTTTTTTTTTCGCACGACGAGGATGGTTTCGCCTCTCCATTTTTTTTTCCGCCCACGGACGCCGTTTTCCCGTCTCAATTTTTTTTCGCAAAACAGCCTCGGTTTCGTGTATCAATTTTTTTTTTCGCACAACGAGGATGGTTTCGCCTCTCCATTTTTTTTTCCGCCCACGGACGCATTTTCCCGTCTCAATTTTTTTTCGCAAAACAGCCTCGGTTTCGTGTATCAATTTTTTTTTTCGCACAACGAGGATGGTTTCGCCTCTCCATTTTTTTTTCCGCCCACGGACGCATTTTTCCGTCTCAATTTTTTTTCGCAAAACAGCCTCGGTTTCGTGTATCAATTTTTTTTTTCGCACAACGAGGATGGTTTCGCCTCTCCATTTTTCTTTCCGCCCACGGACGCCGTTTTCCCGTCTCAATTTTTTTTCGCAAAACAGCCTCGGTTTCGTGTATCAATTTTTTTTTTCGCAGGACGAGGATGGTTTCGCCTCTACATTTTTTTTTCCGCCCACGGACGCCATTTTCCCGTCTCAATTTTTTTTCGAAAAACAGCCTCGGTTTCGTGTATCAATTTTTTTTTTCGCACGACGAGGATGGTTTCGCCTCTCCATTTTTTTTTCCGCCCACGGACGCCATTTTCCCGTCTCAATTTTTTTTCGCAAAACAGCCTCGGTTTCGTGTATCAATTTTTTTTTTCGCACGACGAGGATGGTTTCGCCTCTCCATTTTTTTTTCCGCCCACGGACGCCATTTTCCCGTCTCCATTTTTTTTCGCAAAACAGCCTCGGTTTCGTGTATCAATTTTTTTTTTCGCACGACGAGGATGGTTTCGCCTCTCCATTTTTTTTTCCGCCCACGGACGCCATTTTCCCGTCTCCATTTTTTTTCGCAAAACAGCGTCTGTTTCGTGAATCAATTTTTTTTTTCGCACGACGAGGATGGTTTCGCCTCTCCATTTTTTTTTCCGCCCACGGACGCCATTTTCCCGTCTCAATTTTTTTTCGAAAAACAGCCTCGGTTTCGTGTATCAATTTTTTTTTTCGCACGACGAGGATGGTTTCGCCTCTCCATTTTTTTTTCCGCCCACGGACGCCATTTTCCCGTCTCAATTTTTTTTCGCAAAACAGCCTCGGTTTCGTGTATCAATTTTTTTTTTCGCACGACGAGGATGGTTTCGCCTCTCCATTTTTTTTTCCGCCCACGGACGCCGTTTTCCCGTCTCAATTTTTTTTCGAAAAACAGCCTCGGTTTCGTGTATCAATTTTTTTTTTCGCACAACGAGGATACTTTCGCCTCTCCATTTTTTTTTCCGCCCACGGACGCCGTTTTCCCGTCTCAATTTTTTTTCGCAAAACAGCCTCGGTTTCGTGTATCAATTTTTTTTTTCGCACGACGAGGATGGTTTCGCCTCTCCATTTTTTTTTCCGCCCACGGACGCCATTTTCCCGTCTCAATTTTTTTTCGCAAAACAGCCTCGGTTTCGTGTATCAATTTTTTTTTTCGCACAACGAGGATGGTTTCGCCTCTCCATTTTTTTTTCCGCCCACGGACGCCGTTTTCCCGTCTCAATTTTTTTTCGCAAAACAGCCTCGGTTTCGTGTATCAATTTTTTTTTTCGCACGACGAGGATGGTTTCGCCTCTCCATTTTTTTTTCCGCCCACGGACGCCATTTTCCCGTCTCAATTTTTTTTCGCAAAACAGCCTCGGTTTCGTGTATCAATTTTTTTTTTCGCACAACGAGGATGGTTTCGCCTCTCCATTTTTTTTTTCCGCCCACGGACGCAATTTTCCCGTCTCAATTTTTTTTCGCAAAACAGCCTCGGTTTCGTGTATCAATTTTTTTTTTCGCACAACGAGGATGGTTTCGCCTCTCCATTTTTTTTTCCGCCCACGGACGCCGTTTTCCCGTCTCAATTTTTTTTCGCAAAACAGCCTCGGTTTCGTGTATCAATTTTTTTTTTCGCACGACGAGGATGGTTTCGCCTCTCCATTTTTTTTTCCGCCCACGGACGCCATTTTCCCGTCTCAATTTTTTTTCGCAAAACAGCCTCGGTTTCGTGTATCAATTTTTTTTTTCGCACAACGAGGATGGTTTTGCCTCTCCATTTTTTTTTTCCGCCCACGGACGCCATTTTCCCGTCTCAATTTTTTTTCGCAAAACAGCCTCGGTTTCGTGTATCAATTTTTTTTTTCGCACAACGAGGATGGTTTCGCCTCTCCATTTTTTTTTCCGCCCACGGACGCCGTTTTCCCGTCTCAATTTTTTTTCGCAAAACAGCCTCGGTTTCGTGTATCAATTTTTTTTTTCGCACGACGAGGATGGTTTCGCCTCTCCATTTTTTTTTTCCGCCCACGGACGCCATTTTCCCGTCTCCATTTTTTTTCGCAAAACAGCCTCGGTTTCGTGTATCAATTTTTTTTTTCGCACAACGAGGATGGTTTCGCCTCTCCATTTTTTTTTCCGCCCACGGACGCATTTTCCCGTCTCAATTTTTTTTCGCAAAACAGCCTCGGTTTCGTGTATCAATTTTTTTTTCGCACAACGAGGATGGTTTCGCCTCTCCATTTTTTTTTCCGCACACGGACGCATTTTTCCGTCTCAATTTTTTTTCGCAAAACAGCCTCGGTTTCGTGTATCAATTTTTTTTTTCGCACGACGAGGATGGTTTCGCCTCTCCATTTTTCTTTCCGCCCACGGACGCCGTTTTCCCGTCTCAATTTTTTTTCGCAAAACAGCCTCGGTTTCGTGTATCAATTTTTTTTTTCGCACGACGAGGATGGTTTCGCCTCTCCATTTTTTTTCCCGCCCACGGACGCAATTTTCCCGTCTCAATTTTTTTTCGCAAAACAGCCTCGGTTTCGTGTATCAATTTTTTTTTTCGCACAACGAGGATGGTTTCGCCTCTCCATTTTTTTTTCCGCCCACGGACGCCATTTTCCCGTCTCAATTTTTTTTCGCAAAACAGCCTCGGTTTCGTGTATCAATTTTTTTTTCGCACAACGAGGATGGTTTTGCCTCTCCATTTTTTTTTTCCGCCCACGGACGCCATTTTCCCGTCTCAATTTTTTTTCGCAAAACAGCCTCGGTTTCGTGTATCAATTTTTTTTTTCGCACAACGAGGATGGTTTCGCCTCTCCATTTTTTTTTCCGCCCACGGACGCCGTTTTCCCGTCTCAATTTTTTTTCGCAAAACAGCCTCGGTTTCGTGTATCAATTTTTTTTTTCGCACGACGAGGATGGTTTCGCCTCTCCATTTTTTTTTCCGCCCACGGACGCCATTTTCCCGTCTCCATTTTTTTTCGCAAAACAGCCTCGGTTTCGTGTATCAATTTTTTTTTTCGCACAACGAGGATGGTTTCGCCTCTCCATTTTTTTTTCCGCCCACGGACGCATTTTCCCGTCTCAATTTTTTTTCGCAAAACAGCCTCGGTTTCGTGTATCAATTTTTTTTTTCGCACAACGAGGATGGTTTCGCCTCTCCATTTTTTTTTCCGCCCACGGACGCATTTTTCCGTCTCAATTTTTTTTCGCAAAACAGCCTCGGTTTCGTGTATCAATTTTTTTTTTCGCACAACGAGGATGGTTTCGCCTCTCCATTTTTCTTTCCGCCCACGGACGCCGTTTTCCCGTCTCAATTTTTTTTCGCAAAACAGCCTCGGTTTCGTGTATCAATTTTTTTTTTCGCAGGACGAGGATGGTTTCGCCTCTACATTTTTTTTTCCGCCCACGGACGCCATTTTCCCGTCTCAATTTTTTTTCGAAAAACAGCCTCGGTTTCGTGTATCAATTTTTTTTTTCGCACGACGAGGATGGTTTCGTCTCTCCATTTTTTTTTCCGCCCACGGACGCCATTTTCCCGTCTCAATTTTTTTTCGCAAAACAGCCTCGGTTTCGTGTATCAATTTTTTTTTTCGCACGACGAGGATGCTTTCGCCTCTCCATTTTTTTTTCCGCCCACGGACGCCATTTTCCCGTCTCCATTTTTTTTCGCAAAACAGCGTCGGTTTCGTGTATCAATTTTTTTTTTCGCACGACGAGGATGGTTTCGCCTCTCCATTTTTTTTTCCGCCCACGGACGCCATTTTCCCGTCTCCATTTTTTTTCGCAAAACAGCGTCTGTTTCATGTATCAATTTTTTTTTTCGCACGACGAGGATGGTTTCGCCTCTCCATTTTTTTTTCCGCCCACGGACGCCGTTTTCCCGTCTCAATTTTTTTTCGCAAAACAGCCTCGGTTTCGTGTATCAATTTTTTTTTTCGCACAACGAGGATGGTTTCGCCTCTCCATTTTTTTTTCCGCCCACGGACGCATTTTCCCGTCTCAATTTTTTTTCGCAAAACAGCCTCGGTTTCGTGTATCAATTTTTTTTTTCGCACAACGAGGATGGTTTCGCCTCTCCATTTTTTTTTCCGCCCACGGACGCATTTTTCCGTCTCAATTTTTTTTCGCAAAACAGCCTCGGTTTCGTGTATCAATTTTTTTTTTCGCACAACGAGGATGGTTTCGCCTCTCCATTTTTCTTTCCGCCCACGGACGCCGTTTTCCCGTCTCAATTTTTTTTCGCAAAACAGCCTCGGTTTCGTGTATCAATTTTTTTTTTCGCAGGACGAGGATGGTTTCGCCTCTACATTTTTTTTCCGCCCACGGACGCCATTTTCCCGTCTCAATTTTTTTTCGAAAAACAGCCTCGGTTTCGTGTATCAATTTTTTTTTTCGCACGACGAGGATGGTTTCGCCTCTCCATTTTTTTTTCCGCCCACGGACGCCATTTTCCCGTCTCAATTTTTTTCGCAAAACAGCCTCGGTTTCGTGTATCAATTTTTTTTTTCGCACGACGAGGATGGTTTCGCCTCTCCATTTTTTTTTCCGCCCACGGACGCCATTTTCCCGTCTCCATTTTTTTTCGCAAAACAGCCTCGGTTTCGTGTATCAATTTTTTTTTTCGCACGACGAGGATGGTTTCGCCTCTCCATTTTTTTTTCCGCCCACGGACGCCATTTTCCCGTCTCCATTTTTTTTCGCAAAACAGCGTCTGTTTCGTGAATCAATTTTTTTTTTCGCACGACGAGGATGGTTTCGCCTCTCCATTTTTTTTTTCCGCCCACGGACGCCATTTTCCCGTCTCAATTTTTTTTCGAAAAACAGCCTCGGTTTCGTGTATCAATTTTTTTTTCGCACGACGAGGATGGTTTCGCCTCTCCATTTTTTTTTCCGCCCACGGACGCCATTTTCCCGTCTCAATTTTTTTTCGCAAAACAGCCTCGGTTTCGTGTATCAATTTTTTTTTTCGCACGACGAGGATGGTTTCGCCTCTCCATTTTTTTTTCCGCCCACGGACGCCGTTTTCCCGTCTCAATTTTTTTTCGAAAAACAGCCTCGGTTTCGTGTATCAATTTTTTTTTTCGCACAACGAGGATACTTTCGCCTCTCCATTTTTTTTTCCGCCCACGGATGCCGTTTTCCCGTCTCAATTTTTTTTCGCAAAACAGCCTCGGTTTCGTGTATCAATTTTTTTTTTCGCACGACGAGGATGGTTTCGCCTCTCCATTTTTTTTTCCGCCCACGGACGCCATTTTCCCGTCTCAATTTTTTTTCGCAAAACAGCCTCGGTTTCGTGTATCAATTTTTTTTTCGCACAACGAGGATGGTTTCGCCTCTCCATTTTTTTTTCCGCCCACGGACGCCGTTTTCCCGTCTCAATTTTTTTTCGCAAAACAGCCTCGGTTTCGTGTATCAATTTTTTTTTTCGCACGACGAGGATGGTTTCGCCTCTCCATTTTTTTTTCCGCCCACGGACGCCATTTTCCCGTCTCAATTTTTTTTCGCAAAACAGCCTCGGTTTCGTGTATCAATTTTTTTTTTCGCACAACGAGGATGGTTTCGCCTCTCCATTTTTTTTTCCGCCCACGGACGCAATTTTCCCGTCTCAATTTTTTTTCGCAAAACAGCCTCGGTTTCGTGTATCAATTTTTTTTTTCGCACAACGAGGATGGTTTCGCCTCTCCATTTTTTTTTCCGCCCACGGACGCCGTTTTCCCGTCTCAATTTTTTTTCGCAAAACAGCCTCGGTTTCGTGTATCAATTTTTTTTTTCGCACGACGAGGATGGTTTCGCCTCTCCATTTTTTTTTCCGCCCACGGACGCCATTTTCCCGTCTCAATTTTTTTTCGCAAAACAGCCTCGGTTTCGTGTATCAATTTTTTTTTTCGCACAACGAGGATGGTTTTGCCTCTCCATTTTTTTTTTCCGCCCACGGACGCCATTTTCCCGTCTCAATTTTTTTTCGCAAAACAGCCTCGGTTTCGTGTATCAATTTTTTTTTTCGCACAACGAGGATGGTTTCGCCTCTCCATTTTTTTTTCCGCCCACGGACGCCGTTTTCCCGTCTCAATTTTTTTTCGCAAAACAGCCTCGGTTTCGTGTATCAATTTTTTTTTTCGCACGACGAGGATGGTTTCGCCTCTCCATTTTTTTTTCCGCCCACGGACGCCATTTTCCCGTCTCCATTTTTTTTCGCAAAACAGCCTCGGTTTCGTGTATCAATTTTTTTTTTCGCACAACGAGGATGGTTTCGCCTCTCCATTTTTTTTTCCGCCCACGGACGCATTTTCCCGTCTCAATTTTTTTTCGCAAAACAGCCTCGGTTTCGTGTATCAATTTTTTTTTTCGCACAACGAGGATGGTTTCGCCTCTCCATTTTTTTTTCCGCACACGGACGCATTTTTCCGTCTCAATTTTTTTTCGCAAAACAGCCTCGGTTTCGTGTATCAATTTTTTTTTTCGCACGACGAGGATGGTTTCGCCTCTCCATTTTTCTTTCCGCCCACGGACGCCGTTTTCCCGTCTCAATTTTTTTTCGCAAAACAGCCTCGGTTTCGTGTATCAATTTTTTTTTTCGCACGACGAGGATGGTTTCGCCTCTCCATTTTTTTTTCCCGCCCACGGACGCCATTTTCCCGTCTCCATTTTTTTTCGCAAAACAGCCTCGGTTTCGTGTATCAATTTTTTTTTTCGCACGACGAGGATGGTTTCGTCTCTCCATTTTTTTTTCCGCCCACGGACGCCATTTTCCCGTCTCAATTTTTTTTCGCAAAACAGCCTCGGTTTCGTGTATCAATTTTTTTTTTCGCACGACGAGGATGGTTTCGCCTCTCCATTTTTTTTTCCGCCCACGGACGCCATTTTCCCGTCTCCATTTTTTTTCGCAAAACAGCGTCGGTTTCGTGTATCAATTTTTTTTTTCGCACGACGAGGATGGTTTCGCCTCTCCATTTTTTTTTCCGCCCACGGACGCCATTTTCCCGTCTCCATTTTTTTTCGCAAAACAGCGTCTGTTTCGTGAATCAATTTTTTTTTTCGCACTACGAGGATGGTTTCGCCTCTCCATTTTTTTTTCCGCCCACGGACGCCGTTTTCCCGTCTCAATTTTTTTTCGCAAAACAGCCTCGGTTTCGTGTATCAATTTTTTTTTTCGCACGACGAGGATGGTTTCGCCTCTCCATTTTTTTTTCCGCCCACGGACGCAATTTTCCCGTCTCAATTTTTTTTCGAAAAACAGCCTCGGTTTCGTGTATCAATTTTTTTTTTCGCACAACGAGGATGGTTTCGCCTCTCCATTTTTTTTTTCCGCCCACGGACGCAATTTTCCCGTCTCAATTTTTTTTCGCAAAACAGCCTCGGTTTCGTGTATCATTTTTTTTTTCGCACAACGAGGATGGTTTCGCCTCTCCATTTTTTTTTCCGCCCACGGACGCCGTTTTCCCGTCTCAATTTTTTTTCGCAAAACAGCCTCGGTTTCGTGTATCAATTTTTTTTTTCGCACGACGAGGATGGTTTCGCCTCTCCATTTTTTTTTCCGCCCACGGACGCCATTTTCCCGTCTCAATTTTTTTTCGCAAAACAGCCTCGGTTTCGTGTATCAATTTTTTTTTTCGCACAACGAGGATGGTTTCGCCTCTCCATTTTTTTTTCCGCCCACGGACGCCATTTTCCCGTCTCAATTTTTTTTCGCAAAACAGCCTCGGTTTCGTGTATCAATTTTTTTTTTCGCACAACGAGGATGGTTTCGCCTCTCCATTTTTTTTTCCGCCCACGGACGCCGTTTTCCCGTCTCAATTTTTTTTCGCAAAACAGCCTCGGTTTCGTGTATCAATTTTTTTTTCGCACGACGAGGATGGTTTCGCCTCTCCATTTTTTTTTTCCGCCCACGGACGCCATTTTCCCGTCTCAATTTTTTTTCGCAAAACAGCCTCGGTTTCGTGTATCAATTTTTTTTTTCGCACAACGAGGATGGTTTCGCCTCTCCATTTTTTTTTCCGCCCACGGACGCCGTTTTCCCGTCTCAATTTTTTTCGCAAAACAGCCTCGGTTTCGTGTATCAATTTTTTTTTTCGCACGACGAGGATGGTTTCGCCTCTCCATTTTTTTTTCCGCCCACGGACGCCATTTTCCCGTCTCAATTTTTTTTCGCAAAACAGCCTCGGTTTCGTGTATCAATTTTTTTTTCGCACAACGAGGATGGTTTCGCCTCTCCATTTTTTTTTTCCGCCCACGGACGCAATTTTCCCGTCTCAATTTTTTTTCGCAAAACAGCCTCGGTTTCGTGTATCAATTTTTTTTTTCGCACAACGAGGATGGTTTCGCCTCTCCATTTTTTTTTCCGCCCACGGACGCCGTTTTCCCGTCTCAATTTTTTTTCGCAAAACAGCCTCGGTTTCGTGTATCAATTTTTTTTTTCGCACGACGAGGATGGTTTCGCCTCTCCATTTTTTTTTCCGCCCACGGACGCCATTTTCCCGTCTCAATTTTTTTTCGCAAAACAGCCTCGGTTTCGTGTATCAATTTTTTTTTTCGCACAACGAGGATGGTTTCGCCTCTCCATTTTTTTTTTCCGCCCACGGACGCCATTTTCCCGTCTCAATTTTTTTTCGCAAAACAGCCTCGGTTTCGTGTATCAATTTTTTTTTTCGCACAACGAGGATGGTTTCGCCTCTCCATTTTTTTTTCCGCCCACGGACGCCGTTTTCCCGTCTCAATTTTTTTTCGCAAAACAGCCTCGGTTTCGTGTATCAATTTTTTTTTTCGCACAACGAGGATGGTTTCGCCTCTCCATTTTTCTTTCCGCCCACGGACGCCGTTTTCCCGTCTCAATTTTTTTTCGCAAAACAGCCTCGGTTTCGTGTATCAATTTTTTTTTTCGCAGGACGAGGATGGTTTCGCCTCTACATTTTTTTTTCCGCCCACGGACGCCATTTTCCCGTCTCAATTTTTTTTCGAAAAACAGCCTCGGTTTCGTGTATCAATTTTTTTTTTCGCACGACGAGGATGGTTTCGTCTCTCCATTTTTTTTTCCGCCCACGGACGCCATTTTCCCGTCTCAATTTTTTTTCGCAAAACAGCCTCGGTTTCGTGTATCAATTTTTTTTTTCGCACGACGAGGATGGTTTCGCCTCTCCATTTTTTTTTCCGCCCACGGACGCCATTTTCCCGTCTCCATTTTTTTTCGCAAAACAGCCTCGGTTTCATGTATCAATTTTTTTTTTCGCACGACGAGGATGGTTTCGCCTCTCCATTTTTTTTTCCGCCCACGGACGCCATTTTCCCGTCTCCATTTTTTTTCGCAAAACAGCCTCGGTTTCGTGAATCAATTTTTTTTTTCGCACGACGAGGATGGTTTCGCCTCTCCATTTTTTTTTCCGCCCACGGACGCCATTTTCCCGTCTCCATTTTTTTTCGCAAAACAGCCTCGGTTTCGTGTATCAATTTTTTTTTTCGCACGACGAGGATGGTTTCGCCTCTCCATTTTTTTTTCCGCCCACGGACGCCATTTTCCCGTCTCCATTTTTTTTCGCAAAACAGCGTCTGTTTCGTGAATCAATTTTTTTTTTCGCACGACGAGGATGGTTTCGCCTCTCCATTTTTTTTTTCCGCCCACGGACGCCATTTTCCCGTCTCAATTTTTTTTCGCAAAACAGCCTCGGTTTCGTGTATCAATTTTTTTTTTCGCACGACGAGGATGGTTTCGCCTCTCCATTTTTTTTTCCGCCCACGGACGCCGTTTTCCCCGTCTCAATTTTTTTTCGCAAAACAGCCTCGGTTTCGTGTATCAATTTTTTTTTTCGCACGACGAGGATGGTTTCGCCTCTCCATTTTTTTTTCCGCCCACGGACGCCATTTTCCCGTCTCAATTTTTTTTCGCAAAACAGCCTCGGTTTCGTGTATCAATTTTTTTTTTCGCACAACGAGGATGGTTTCGCCTCTCCATTTTTTTTCCGCCCACGGACGCCGTTTTCCCGTCTCAATTTTTTTTCGCAAAACAGCCTCGGTTTCGTGTATCAATTTTTTTTTTCGCACGACGAGGATGGTTTCGCCTCTCCATTTTTTTTTCCGCCCACGGACGCCATTTTCCCGTCTCAATTTTTTTTCGCAAAACAGCCTCGGTTTCGTGTATCAATTTTTTTTTCGCACAACGAGGATGGTTTCGCCTCTCCATTTTTTTTTTCCGCCCACGGACGCAATTTTCCCGTCTCAATTTTTTTTCGCAAAACAGCCTCGGTTTCGTGTATCAATTTTTTTTTTCGCACAACGAGGATGGTTTCGCCTCTCCATTTTTTTTTTCCGCCCACGGACGCCATTTTCCCGTCTCAATTTTTTTTCGCAAAACAGCCTCGGTTTCGTGTATCAATTTTTTTTTTCGCACAACGAGGATGGTTTCGCCTCTCCATTTTTTTTTCCGCCCACGGACGCCGTTTTCCCGTCTCAATTTTTTTTCGCAAAACAGCCTCGGTTTCGTGTATCAATTTTTTTTTTCGCACGACGAGGATGGTTTCGCCTCTCCATTTTTTTTTCCGCCCACGGACGCCATTTTCCCGTCTCAATTTTTTTTCGCAAAACAGCCTCGGTTTCGTGTATCAATTTTTTTTTTCGCACAACGAGGATGGTTTCGCCTCTCCATTTTTTTTTCCGCCCACGGACGCCGTTTTCCCGTCTCAATTTTTTTTCGCAAAACAGCCTCGGTTTCGTGTATCAATTTTTTTTTTCGCACGACGAGGATGGTTTCGCCTCTCCATTTTTTTTTCCGCCCACGGACGCCATTTTCCCCGTCTCAATTTTTTTTCGCAAAACAGCCTCGGTTTCGTGTATCAATTTTTTTTTTCGCACAACGAGGATGGTTTCGCCTCTCCATTTTTTTTTTCCGCCCACGGACGCAATTTTCCCGTCTCAATTTTTTTTCGCAAAACAGCCTCGGTTTCGTGTATCAATTTTTTTTTTCGCACAACGAGGATGGTTTCGCCTCTACATTTTTTTTTCCGCCCACGGACGCCGTTTTCCCGTCTCAATTTTTTTTCGCAAAACAGCCTCGGTTTCGTGTATCAATTTTTTTTTTCGCACGACGAGGATGGTTTCGCCTCTCGATTTTTTTTTCCGCCCACGGACGCCATTTTCCCGTCTCAATTTTTTTTCGCAAAACAGCCTCGGTTTCGTGTATCAATTTTTTTTTTCGCACAACGAGGATGGTTTTGCCTCTCCATTTTTTTTTTCCGCCCACGGACGCCATTTTCCCGTCTCAATTTTTTTTCGCAAAACAGCCTCTATTCGTGTATCAATTTTTTTTTTCGCACAACGAGGATGGTTTCGCCTCTCCATTTTTTTTTCCGCCCACGGACGCCGTTTTCCCGTCTCAATTTTTTTTCGCAAAACAGCCTCGGTTTCGTGTATCAATTTTTTTTTTCGCACAACGAGGATGGTTTCGCCTCTCCATTTTTTTTTCCTCCCACGGACGCATTTTCCCGTCTCAATTTTTTTTCGCAAAACAGCCTCGGTTTCGTGTATCAATTTTTTTTTTCGCACAACGAGGATGGTTTCGCCTCTCCATTTTTTTTTCCGCCCACGGACGCATTTTTCCGTCTCAATTTTTTTTCGCAAAACAGCCTCGGTTTCGTGTATCAATTTTTTTTTTCGCACGACGAGGATGGTTTCGCCTCTCCATTTTTTTTTCCGCCCACGGACGCCATTTTCCCGTCTCCATTTTTTTTCGCAAAACAGCCTCGGTTTCGTGTATCAATTTTTTTTTTCGCACAACGAGGATGGTTTCGCCTCTCCATTTTTTTTTCCTCCCACGGACGCATTTTCCCGTCTCAATTTTTTTTCGCAAAACAGCCTCGGTTTCGTGTATCAATTTTTTTTTTCGCACAACGAGGATGGTTTCGCCTCTCCATTTTTTTTTCCGCCCACGGACGCATTTTTCCGTCTCAATTTTTTTTCGCAAAACAGCCTCGGTTTCGTGTATCAATTTTTTTTTTCGCACGACGAGGATGGTTTCGCCTCTACATTTTTTTTTCCGCCCACGGACGCCATTTTCCCGTCTCCATTTTTTTTCGAAAAACAGCCTCGGTTTCGTGTATCAATTTTTTTTTTCGCACGACGAGGATGGTTTCGTCTCTCCATTTTTTTTTCCGCCCACGGACGCCATTTTCCCGTCTCAATTTTTTTTCGCAAAACAGCCTCGGTTTCGTGTATCAATTTTTTTTTTCGCACGACGAGGATGGTTTCGCCTCTCCATTTTTTTTTCCGCCCACGGACGCCATTTTCCCGTCTCCATTTTTTTTCGCAAAACAGCGTCGGTTTCGTGTATCAATTTTTTTTTTCGCATGACGAGGATGGTTTCGCCTCTCCATTTTTTTTTCCGCCCACGGACGCCATTTTCCCGTCTCCATTTTTTTTCGCAAAACAGCGTCTGTTTCGTGAATCAATTTTTTTTTTCGCACGACGAGGATGGTTTCGCCTCTCCATTTTTTTTTCCGCCCACGGACGCCGTTTTCCCGTCTCAATTTTTTTTCGCAAAACAGCCTCGGTTTCGTGTATCAATTTTTTTTTTCGCACGACGAGGATGGTTTCGCCTCTCCATTTTTTTTTCCGCCCACGGACGCAATTTTCCCGTCTCAATTTTTTTTCGAAAAACAGCCTCGGTTTCGTGTATCAATTTTTTTTTTCGCACAACGAGGATGGTTTCGCCTCTCCATTTTTTTTTTCCGCCCACGGACGCAATTTTCCCGTCTCAATTTTTTTTCGCAAAACAGCCTCGGTTTCGTGTATCAATTTTTTTTTTCGCACGACGAGGATGGTTTCGCCTCTCCATTTTTTTTTCCGCCCACGGACGCCATTTTCCCGTCTCAATTTTTTTTCGCAAAACAGCCTCGGTTTCGTGTATCAATTTTTTTTTTCGCACAACGAGGATGGTTTCGCCTCTCCATTTTTTTTTCCGCCCACGGACGCCATTTTCCCGTCTCAATTTTTTTTCGCAAAACAGCCTCGGTTTCGTGTATCAATTTTTTTTTTCGCACGACGAGGATGGTTTCGCCTCTCCATTTTTTTTTCCGCCCACGGACGCCATTTTCCCGTCTCAATTTTTTTTCGCAAAACAGCCTCGGTTTCGTGTATCAATTTTTTTTTTCGCACAACGAGGATGCTTTCGCCTCTCCATTTTTTTTTCCGCCCACGGACGCCGTTTTCCCGTCTCAATTTTTTTTCGCAAAACAGCCTCGGTTTCGTGTATCAATTTTTTTTTTCGCACGACGAGGATGGTTTCGCCTCTCCATTTTTTTTTCCGCCCACGGACGCCATTTTCCCGTCTCCATTTTTTTTCGCAAAACAGCCTCGGTTTCGTGTATCAATTTTTTTTTTCGCACAACGAGGATGGTTTCGCCTCTCCATTTTTTTTTTCCGCCCACGGACGCAATTTTCCCGTCTCAATTTTTTTTCGCAAAACAGCCTCGGTTTCGTGTATCAATTTTTTTTTTCGCACAACGAGGATGCTTTCGCCTCTCCATTTTTTTTTCCGCCCACGGACGCCGTTTTCCCGTCTCAATTTTTTTTCGCAAAACAGCCTCGGTTTCGTGTATCAATTTTTTTTTTCGCACGACGAGGATGGTTTCGCCTCTCCATTTTTTTTTCCGCCCACGGACGCCATTTTCCCGTCTCCATTTTTTTTCGCAAAACAGCCTCGGTTTCGTGTATCAATTTTTTTTTTCGCACAACGAGGATGGTTTCGCCTCTCCATTTTTTTTTTCCGCCCACGGACGCCGTTTTCCCGTCTCAATTTTTTTTCGCAAAACAGCCTCGGTTTCGTGTATCAATTTTTTTTTTCGCACGACGAGGATGGTTTCGCCTCTCCATTTTTTTTTCCGCCCACGGACGCCATTTTCCCGTCTCAATTTTTTTTCGCAAAACAGCCTCGGTTTCGTGTATCAATTTTTTTTTTCGCACAACGAGGATGGTTTCGCCTCTCCATTTTTTTTTTCCGCCCACGGACGCCATTTTCCCGTCTCAATTTTTTTTCGCAAAACAGCCTCGGTTTCGTGTATCAATTTTTTTTTTCGCACAACGAGGATGGTTTCGCCTCTCCATTTTTTTTTCCGCCCACGGACGCCGTTTTCCCGTCTCAATTTTTTTTCGCAAAACAGCCTCGGTTTCGTGTATCAATTTTTTTTTTCGCACGACGAGGATGGTTTCGCCTCTCCATTTTTTTTTCCGCCCACGGACGCCATTTTCCCGTCTCCATTTTTTTTCGCAAAACAGCCTCGGTTTCGTGTATCAATTTTTTTTTTCGCACAACGAGGATGGTTTCGCCTCTCCATTTTTTTTTCCGCCCACGGACGCATTTTCCCGTCTCAATTTTTTTTCGCAAAACAGCCTCGGTTTCGTGTATCAATTTTTTTTTTCGCACAACGAGGATGGTTTCGCCTCTCCATTTTTTTTTCCGCCCACGGACGCATTTTTCCGTCTCAATTTTTTTTCGCAAAACAGCCTCGGTTTCGTGTATCAATTTTTTTTTTCGCACAACGAGGATGGTTTCGCCTCTCCATTTTTCTTTCCGCCCACGGACGCCGTTTTCCCGTCTCAATTTTTTTTCGCAAAACAGCCTCGGTTTCGTGTATCAATTTTTTTTTTCGCAGGACGAGGATGGTTTCGCCTCTACATTTTTTTTTCCGCCCACGGACGCCATTTTCCCGTCTCAATTTTTTTTCGAAAAACAGCCTCGGTTTCGTGTATCAATTTTTTTTTTCGCACGACGAGGATGGTTTCGCGTCTCCATTTTTTTTTCCGCCCACGGACGCCATTTTCCCGTCTCAATTTTTTTTCGCAAAACAGCCTCGGTTTCGTGTATCAATTTTTTTTTTCGCACGACGAGGATGGTTTCGCCTCTCCATTTTTTTTTCCGCCCACGGACGCCATTTTCCCGTCTCCATTTTTTTTCGCAAAACAGCGTCGGTTTCGTGTATCAATTTTTTTTTTTCGCACGACGAGGATGGTTTCGCCTCTCCATTTTTTTTTCCGCCCACGGACGCCATTTTCCCGTCTCCATTTTTTTTCGCAAAACAGCCTCGGTTTCGTGAATCAATTTTTTTTTTCGCACGACGAGGATGGTTTCGCCTCTCCATTTTTTTTTCCGCCCACGGACGCCGTTTTCCCGTCTCAATTTTTTTTCGCAAAACAGCCTCGGTTTCGTGTATCAATTTTTTTTTTCGCACGACGAGGATGGTTTCGCCTCTCCATTTTTTTTTCCGCCCACGGACGCAATTTTCCCGTCTCACTTTTTTTTCGAAAAACAGCCTCGGTTTCGTGTATCAATTTTTTTTTTCGCACAACGAGGATGGTTTCGCCTCTCCATTTTTTTTTCCGCCCACGGACGCCGTTTTCCCGTCTCAATTTTTTTTCGCAAAACAGCCTCGGTTTCGTGTAACAATTTTTTTTTTCGCACGACGAGGATGGTTTCGCCTCTCCATTTTTTTTTCCGCCCACGGACGCCGTTTTCCCCGTCTCAATTTTTTTTCGCAAAACAGCCTCGGTTTCGTGTATCAATTTTTTTTTTCGCACAACGAGGATGGTTTCGCCTCTCCATTTTTTTTTCCGCCCACGGACGCCGTTTTCCCGTCTCAATTTTTTTTCGCAAAACAGCCTCGGTTTCGTGTATCAATTTTTTTTTTCGCACGACGAGGATGGTTTCGCCTCTCCATTTTTTTTTCCGCCCACGGACGCCATTTTCCCGTCTCAATTTTTTTTCGCAAAACAGCCTCGGTTTCGTGTATCAATTTTTTTTTTCGCACAACGAGGATGGTTTCGCCTCTCCATTTTTTTTTTCCGCCCACGGACGCCATTTTCCCGTCTCAATTTTTTTTCGCAAAACAGCCTCGGTTTCGTGTATCAATTTTTTTTTTCGCACAACGAGGATGGTTTCGCCTCTCCATTTTTTTTTCCGCCCACGGACGCCGTTTTCCCGTCTCAATTTTTTTTCGCAAAACAGCCTCGGTTTCGTGTATCAATTTTTTTTTTCGCACGACGAGGATGGTTTCGCCTCTCCATTTTTTTTTCCGCCCACGGACGCCATTTTCCCGTCTCCATTTTTTTTCGCAAAACAGCCTCGGTTTCGTGTATCAATTTTTTTTTTCGCACAACGAGGATGGTTTCGCCTCTCCATTTTTTTTTCCGCCCACGGACGCATTTTCCCGTCTCAATTTTTTTTCGCAAAACAGCCTCGGTTTCGTGTATCAATTTTTTTTTTCGCACAACGAGGATGGTTTCGCCTCTCCATTTTTTTTTCCGCCCACGGACGCATTTTTCCGTCTCAATTTTTTTTCGCAAAACAGCCTCGGTTTCGTGTATCAATTTTTTTTTTCGCACAACGAGGATGGTTTCGCCTCTCCATTTTTCTTTCCGCCCACGGACGCCGTTTTCCCGTCTCAATTTTTTTTCGCAAAACAGCCTCGGTTTCGTGTATCAATTTTTTTTTTCGCAGGACGAGGATGGTTTCGCCTCTACATTTTTTTTTCCGCCCACGGACGCCATTTTCCCGTCTCAATTTTTTTTCGAAAAACAGCCTCGGTTTCGTGTATCAATTTTTTTTTTCGCACGACGAGGATGGTTTCGCGTCTCCATTTTTTTTTCCGCCCACGGACGCCATTTTCCCGTCTCAATTTTTTTTCGCAAAACAGCCTCGGTTTCGTGTATCAATTTTTTTTTTCGCACGACGAGGATGGTTTCGCCTCTCCATTTTTTTTTCCGCCCACGGACGCCATTTTCCCGTCTCCATTTTTTTTCGCAAAACAGCGTCGGTTTCGTGTATCAATTTTTTTTTTTCGCACGACGAGGATGGTTTCGCCTCTCCATTTTTTTTTCCGCCCACGGACGCCATTTTCCCGTCTCCATTTTTTTTCGCAAAACAGCCTCGGTTTCGTGAATCAATTTTTTTTTTCGCACGACGAGGATGGTTTCGCCTCTCCATTTTTTTTTCCGCCCACGGACGCCGTTTTCCCGTCTCAATTTTTTTTCGCAAAACAGCCTCGGTTTCGTGTATCAATTTTTTTTTTCGCACGACGAGGATGGTTTCGCCTCTCCATTTTTTTTTCCGCCCACGGACGCAATTTTCCCGTCTCACTTTTTTTTCGAAAAACAGCCTCGGTTTCGTGTATCAATTTTTTTTTTCGCACAACGAGGATGGTTTCGCCTCTCCATTTTTTTTTCCGCCCACGGACGCCGTTTTCCCGTCTCAATTTTTTTTCGCAAAACAGCCTCGGTTTCGTGTAACAATTTTTTTTTTCGCACGACGAGGATGGTTTCGCCTCTCCATTTTTTTTTCCGCCCACGGACGCCGTTTTCCCGTCTCAATTTTTTTTCGCAAAACAGCCTCGGTTTCGTGTATCAATTTTTTTTTTCGCACGACGAGGATGGTTTCGCCTCTCCATTTTTTTTTCCGCCCACGGACGCAATTTTCCCGTCTCAATTTTTTTTCGAAAAACAGCCTCGGTTTCGTGTATCAATTTTTTTTTTCGCACAACGAGGATGGTTTCGCCTCTCCATTTTTTTTTTCCGCCCACGGACGCCGTTTTCCCGTCTCAATTTTTTTTCGCAAAACAGCCTCGGTTTCGTGTATCAATTTTTTTTTTCGCACGACGAGGATGGTTTCGCCTCTCCATTTTTTTTTCCGCCCACGGACGCCATTTTCCCGTCTCAATTTTTTTTCGCAAAACAGCCTCGGTTTCGTGTATCAATTTTTTTTTTCGCACAACGAGGATGGTTTCGCCTCTCCATTTTTTTTTTCCGCCCACGGACGCAATTTTCCCGTCTCAATTTTTTTTCGCAAAACAGCCTGGGTTTCGTGTATCAATTTTTTTTTTCGCACGACGAGGATGGTTTCGCCTCTCCATTTTTTTTTCCGCCCACGGACGCCGTTTTCCCGTCTCAATTTTTTTTCGCAAAACAGCGTCGGTTTCGTGTATCAATTTTTTTTTTCGCACGACGAGGATGGTTTCGCCTCTCCATTTTTTTTTCCGCCCACGGACGCCATTTTCCCGTCTCAATTTTTTTTCGCAAAACAGCCTCGGTTTCGTGTATCAATTTTTTTTTTCGCACAACGAGGATGGTTTTGCCTCTCCATTTTTTTTTTCCGCCCACGGACGCCATTTTCCCGTCTCAATTTTTTTTCGCAAAACAGCCTCGGTTTCGTGTATCAATTTTTTTTTTCGCACAACGAGGATGGTTTCGCCTCTCCATTTTTTTTTCCGCCCACGGACGCCGTTTTCCCGTCTCAATTTTTTTTCGCAAAACAGCCTCGGTTTCGTGTATCAATTTTTTTTTTCGCACGACGAGGATGGTTTCGCCTCTCCATTTTTTTTTCCGCCCACGGACGCCATTTTCCCGTCTCCATTTTTTTTCGCAAAACAGCCTCGGTTTCGTGTATCAATTTTTTTTTTCGCACAACGAGGATGGTTTCGCCTCTCCATTTTTTTTTCCGCCCACGGACGCATTTTCCCGTCTCAATTTTTTTTCGCAAAACAGCCTCGGTTTCGTGTATCAATTTTTTTTTTCGCACGAGGATGGTTTCGCCTCTCCATTTTTTTTTCCGCCCACGGACGCATTTTTCCGTCTCAATTTTTTTTCGCAAAACAGCCTCGGTTTCGTGTATCAATTTTTTTTTTCGCACAACGAGGATGGTTTCGCCTCTCCATTTTTCTTTCCGCCCACGGACGCCGTTTTCCCGTCTCAATTTTTTTTCGCAAAACAGCCTCGGTTTCGTGTATCAATTTTTTTTTTCGCAGGACGAGGATGGTTTCGCCTCTCCATTTTTTTTTCCGCCCACGGACGCCATTTTCCCGTCTCAATTTTTTTTCGAAAAACAGCCTCGGTTTCGTGTATCAATTTTTTTTTTCGCACGACGAGGATGGTTTCGTCTCTCCATTTTTTTTTCCGCCCACGGACGCCATTTTCCCGTCTCAATTTTTTTTCGCAAAACAGCCTCGGTTTCGTGTATCAATTTTTTTTTTCGCACGACGAGGATGGTTTCGCCTCTCCATTTTTTTTTCCGCCCACGGACGCCATTTTCCCGTCTCCATTTTTTTTCGCAAAACAGCGTCGGTTTCGTGTATCAATTTTTTTTTTCGCACGACGAGGATGGTTTCGCCTCTCCATTTTTTTTTCCGCCCACGGACGCCATTTTCCCGTCTCCATTTTTTTTCGCAAAACAGCGTCTGTTTCGTGAATCAATTTTTTTTTTCGCACGACGAGGATGGTTTCGCCTCTCCATTTTTTTTTCCGCCCACGGACGCCGTTTTCCCGTCTCAATTTTTTTTCGCAAAACAGCCTCGGTTTCGTGTATCAATTTTTTTTTTCGCACGACGAGGATGGTTTCGCCTCTCCATTTTTTTTTCCGCCCACGGACGCAATTTTCCCGTCTCAATTTTTTTTCGAAAAACAGCCTCGGTTTCGTGTATCAATTTTTTTTTTCGCACAACGAGGATGGTTTCGCCTCTCCATTTTTTTTTTCCGCCCACGGACGCAATTTTCCCGTCTCAATTTTTTTTCGCAAAACAGCCTCGGTTTCGTGTATCAATTTTTTTTTTCGCACAACGAGGATGGTTTCGCCTCTCCATTTTTTTTTCCGCCCACGGACGCCGTTTTCCCGTCTCAATTTTTTTTCGCAAAACAGCCTCGGTTTCGTGTATCAATTTTTTTTTTCGCACGACGAGGATGGTTTCGCCTCTCCATTTTTTTTTCCGCCCACGGACGCCATTTTCCCGTCTCAATTTTTTTTCGCAAAACAGCCTCGGTTTCGTGTATCAATTTTTTTTTTCGCACAACGAGGATGGTTTTGCCTCTCCATTTTTTTTTTCCGCCCACGGACGCCATTTTCCCGTCTCAATTTTTTTTCGCAAAACAGCCTCGGTTTCGTGTATCAATTTTTTTTTCGCACAACGAGGATGGTTTCGCCTCTCCATTTTTTTTTCCGCCCACGGACGCCATTTTCCCGTCTCAATTTTTTTTCGCAAAACAGCCTCGGTTTCGTGTATCAATTTTTTTTTTCGCACGACGAGGATGGGTTCGCCTCTCCATTTTTTTTTCCGCCCACGGACGCCGTTTTCCCGTCTCAATTTTTTTTCGCAAAACAGCGTCGGTTTCGTGTATCAATTTTTTTTTTCGCACAACGAGGATGGTTTCGCCTCTCCATTTTTTTTTCCGCCCACGGACGCCATTTTCCCGTCTCAATTTTTTTTCGCAAAACAGCCTCGGTTTCGTGTATCAATTTTTTTTTTCGCACGACGAGGATGGTTTCGCCTCTCCATTTTTTTTCCCGCCCACGGACGCCATTTTCCCGTCTCCATTTTTTTTCGCAAAACAGCCTCGGTTTCGTGTATCAATTTTTTTTTTCGCACGACGAGGATGGTTTCGCCTCTCCATTTTTTTTTCCGCCCACGGACGCCGTTTTCCCGTCTCAATTTTTTTTCGCAAAACAGCCTCGGTTTCGTGTATCAATTTTTTTTTTCGCACGACGAGGATGGTTTCGCCTCTCCATTTTTTTTTCCGCCCACGGACGCCATTTTCCCGTCTCAATTTTTTTTCGCAAAACAGCGTCTGTTTCGTGAATCAATTTTTTTTTTCGCACGACGAGGATGGTTTCGCCTCTCCATTTTTTTTTCCGCCCACGGACGCCGTTTTCCCGTCTCAATTTTTTTTCGCAAAACAGCCTCGGTTTCGTGTATCAATTTTTTTTTTCGCACGACGAGGATGGGTTCGCCTCTCCATTTTTTTTTCCGACCACGGACGCCGTTTTCCCGTCTCAATTTTTTTTCGCAAAACAGCGTCGGTTTCGTGTATCAATTTTTTTTTTCGCACAACGAGGATGGTTTCGCCTCTCCATTTTTTTTTCCGCCCACGGACGCCATTTTCCCGTCTCAATTTTTTTTCGCAAAACAGCGTCGGTTTCGTGTATCAATTTTTTTTTTCGCACGACGAGGATGGTTTCGCCTCTCCATTTTTTTTTCCGCCCACGGACGCCGTTTTCCCGTCTCAATTTTTTTTCGCAAAACAGCCTCGGTTTCGTGTATCAATTTTTTTTTTTCGCACGACGAGGATGGTTTCGCCTCTCCATTTTTTTTTCCGCCCACGGACGCCGTTTTCCCGTCTCAATTTTTTTTCGCAAAACAGCCTCGGTTTCGTGTATCAATTTTTTTTTTCGCACGACGAGGATGGGTTCGCCTCTCCATTTTTTTTTCCGACCACGGACGCCGTTTTCCCGTCTCAATTTTTTTTCGCAAAACAGCGTCGGTTTCGTGTATCAATTTTTCTTTTCGCACAACGAGGATGGTTTCGCCTCTCCATTTTTTTTTCCGCCCACGGACGCCATTTTCCCGTCTCAATTTTTTTTCGCAAAACAGCGTCGGTTTCGTGTATCAATTTTTTTTTTCGCACGACGAGGATGGTTTCGCCTCTCCATTTTTTTTTCCGCCCACGGACGCCGTTTTCCCGTCTCAATTTTTTTTCGCAAAACAGCCTCGGTTTCGTGTATCAATTTTTTTTTTTCGCACGACGAGGATGGTTTCGCCTCTCCATTTTTTTTTCCGCCCACGGACGCCATTTTCCCGTCTCAATTTTTTTTCGCAAAACAGCCTGGGTTTCGTGTATCAATTTTTTTTTTCGCACGACGAGGATGGTTTCGCCTCTCCATTTTTTTTTTCCGCCCACGGACGCCATTTTCCCGTCTCAATTTTTTTTCGCAAAACAGCCTCGGTTTCGTGTATCAATTTTTTTTTTCGCACGACGAGGATGGTTTCGCCTCTCCATTTTTTTTTTCCGCCCACGGACGCCGTTTTCCCGTCTCAATTTTTTTTCGCAAAACAGCGTCGGTTTCGCGTATCAATTTTTTTTTTCGCACGACGAGGATGGTTTCGCCTCTCCATTTTTTTTTCCGCCCACGGACGCCATTTTCCCGTCTCAATTTTTTTTCGCAAAACAGCCTGGGTTTCGTGTATCAATTTTTTTTTTCGCACGACGAGGATGGTTTCGCCTCTCCATTTTTTTTTTCCGCCCACGGACGCCATTTTCCCGTCTCAATTTTTTTTCGCAAAACAGCCTCGGTTTCGTGTATCAATTTTTTTTTTCGCACGACGAGGATGGTTTCGCCTCTCCATTTTTTTTTCCGCCCACGGACGCCATTTTCCCGTCTCAATTTTTTTTCGCAAAACAGCATCCGTTTCGTGTATCAATTTTTTTTTTCGCACGAGGAGGATGGTTTCGCCTCTCCATTTTTTTTTTCCGCCCACGGACGCCATTTTCCCGTCTCAATTTTTTTTCGCAAAACAGCCTCGGTTTCGTGTATCAATTTTTTTTTTCGCACAACGAGGATGGTTTCGCCTCTCCATTTTTTTTTCCGCCCACGGACGCCATTTTCCCGTCTCCATTTTTTTTCGCAAAACAGCGTCGGTTTCGTGTATCAATTTTTTTTTTTCGCACGACGAGGATGGTTTCGCCTCTCCATTTTTTTTTCCGCCCACGGACGCAATTTTCCCGTCTCCATTTTTTTTTCCGCCCACGGACGCAATTTTCCCGTCTCCATTTTTTTTCGCAAAACAGCCTCGGTTTCGTGTATCAATTTTTTTTTTTCGCACGACGAGGATGGTTTCGTCTCTCCATTTCTTTTTCTGCCCACGGACGCCGTTTTCCCGTCTCATTTTTTTTTCGCAAAACAGCCTCGGTTTCGTGTATCAATTTTTTTTTTCGCACGACGAGGATGGTTTCGCGTCTCCATTTTTTTTTCCGCCCACGGACGCCATTTTCCCGTCTCAATTTTTTTTCGCAAAACAGCGTCTGTTTCGTGTATCAATTTTTTTTTTCGCACGACGAGGATGGTTTCGCCTCTCCATTTTTTTTTCCGCCCACGGACGCCATTTTCCTGTCTCATTTTTTTTTCGCAAAACAGCCTCGGTTTCGTGTATCAATTTTTTTTTTCGCACAACGAGGATGGTTTCGCCTCTCCATTTTTTTTTTCCGCCCACGGACGCAATTTTCCCGTCTCAATTTTTTTTCGCAAAACAGCCTCGGTTTCGTGTATCAATTTTTTTTTTCGCACAACGAGGATGGTTTCGCCTCTCCATTTTTTTTTCCGCCCACGGACGCCGTTTTCCCGTCTCAATTTTTTTTCGCAAAACAGCCTCGGTTTCGTGTATCAATTTTTTTTTTCGCACGACGAGGATGGTTTCGCCTCTCCATTTTTTTTTCCGCCCACGGACGCCATTTTCCCGTCTCAATTTTTTTTCGCAAAACAGCCTCGGTTTCGTGTATCAATTTTTTTTTCGCACAACGAGGATGGTTTCGCCTCTCCATTTTTTTTTCCGCCCACGGACGCCATTTTCCCGTCTCAATTTTTTTTCGCAAAACAGCCTCGGTTTCGTGTATCAATTTTTTTTTTCGCACGACGAGGATGGTTTCGCCTCTCCATTTTTTTTTCCGCCCACGGACGCCGTTTTCCCGTCTCAATTTTTTTTCGCAAAACAGCGTCGGTTTCGTGTATCAATTTTTTTTTTCGCACAACGAGGATGGTTTCGCCTCTCCATTTTTTTTTCCGCCCACGGACGCCGTTTTCCCGTCTCAATTTTTTTTCGCAAAACAGCCTCGGTTTCGTGTATCAATTTTTTTTTTCGCACGACGAGGATGGTTTCGCCTCTCCATTTTTTTTTCCGCCCACGGACGCAATTTTCCCGTCTCAATTTTTTTTCGCAAAACAGCGTCTGTTTCGTGAATCAATTTTTTTTTTCGCACGACGAGGATGGTTTCGCCTCTCCATTTTTTTTTCCGCCCACGGACGCCGTTTTCCCGTCTCAATTTTTTTTCGCAAAACAGCCTCGGTTTCGTGTATCAATTTTTTTTTTCGCACGACGAGGATGGGTTCGCCTCTCCATTTTTTTTTCCGACCACGGACGCCGTTTTCCCGTCTCAATTTTTTTTCGCAAAACAGCGTCGGTTTCGTGTATCAATTTTTTTTTTCGCACGACGAGGATGGTTTCGCCTCTCCATTTTTTTTTCCGCCCACGGACGCCATTTTCCCGTCTCAATTTTTTTTCGCAAAACAGCGTCGGTTTCGTGTATCAATTTTTTTTTTCGCACGACGAGGATGGTTTCGCCTCTCCATTTTTTCTTTCCGCCCACGGACGCCATTTTCCCGTCTCAATTTTTTTTCGCAAAACAGCCTCGGTTTCGTGTATCAATTTTTTTTTTCGCACGACGAGGATGGTTTCGCCTCTCCATTTTTTTTTCCGCCCACGGACGCCGTTTTCCCGTCTCAATTTTTTTTCGCAAAACAGCCTCGGTTTCGTGTATCAATTTTTTTTTTCGCACGACGAGGATGGTTTCGCCTCTCCATTTTTTTTTCCGCCCACGGACGCCATTTTCCCGTCTCAATTTTTTTTCGCAAAACAGCATCCGTTTCGTGTATCAATTTTTTTTTTCGCACGAGGAGGATGGTTTCGCCTCTCCATTTTTTTTTTCCGCCCACGGACGCCATTTTCCCGTCTCAATTTTTTTTCGCAAAACAGCCTCGGTTTCGTGTATCAATTTTTTTTTTCGCACAACGAGGATGGTTTCGCCTCTCCATTTTTTTTTCCGCCCACGGACGCCGTTTTCCCGTCTCAATTTTTTTTCGCAAAACAGCCTCGGTTTCGCGTATCAATTTTTTTTTTCGCACGACGAGGATGGTTTCGCCTCTCCATTTTTTTTTCCGCCCACGGACGCCATTTTCCCGTCTCCATTTTTTTTCGCAAAACAGCGTCGGTTTCGTGTATCAATTTTTTTTTTTCGCACGACGAGGATGGTTTCGCCTCTCCATTTTTTTTTCCGCCCACGGACGCAATTTTCCCGTCTCCATTTTTTTTTCCGCCCACGGACGCAATTTTCCCGTCTCCATTTTTTTTCGCAAAACAGCCTCGGTTTCGTGTATCAATTTTTTTTTTTCGCACGACGAGGATGGTTTCGTCTCTCCATTTCTTTTTCTGCCCACGGACGCCGTTTTCCCGTCTCATTTTTTTTTCGCAAAACAGCCTCGGTTTCGTGTATCAATTTTTTTTTTCGCACGACGAGGATGGTTTCGCGTCTCCATTTTTTTTTCCGCCCACGGACGCCATTTTCCCGTCTCAATTTTTTTTCGCAAAACAGCGTCTGTTTCGTGTATCAATTTTTTTTTTCGCACGACGAGGATGGTTTCGCCTCTCCATTTTTTTTTCCGCCCACGGACGCCATTTTCCTGTCTCATTTTTTTTTCGCAAAACAGCCTCGGTTTCGTGTATCAATTTTTTTTTTCGCACAACGAGGATGGTTTCGCCTCTCCATTTTTTTTTTCCGCCCACGGACGCAATTTTCCCGTCTCAATTTTTTTTCGCAAAACAGCCTCGGTTTCGTGTATCAATTTTTTTTTTCGCACAACGAGGATGGTTTCGCCTCTCCATTTTTTTTTCCGCCCACGGACGCCGTTTTCCCGTCTCAATTTTTTTTCGCAAAACAGCCTCGGTTTCGTGTATCAATTTTTTTTTTCGCACGACGAGGATGGTTTCGCCTCTCCATTTTTTTTTCCGCCCACGGACGCCATTTTCCCGTCTCAATTTTTTTTCGCAAAACAGCCTCGGTTTCGTGTATCAATTTTTTTTTTCGCACAACGAGGATGGTTTTGCCTCTCCATTTTTTTTTTCCGCCCACGGACGCCATTTTCCCGTCTCAATTTTTTTTCGCAAAACAGCCTCGGTTTCGTGTATCAATTTTTTTTTCGCACAACGAGGATGGTTTCGCCTCTCCATTTTTTTTTCCGCCCACGGACGCCATTTTCCCGTCTCAATTTTTTTTCGCAAAACAGCCTCGGTTTCGTGTATCAATTTTTTTTTTCGCACGACGAGGATGGTTTCGCCTCTCCATTTTTTTTTCCGCCCACGGACGCCGTTTTCCCGTCTCAATTTTTTTTCGCAAAACAGCGTCGGTTTCGTGTATCAATTTTTTTTTTCGCACAACGAGGATGGTTTCGCCTCTCCATTTTTTTTTCCGCCCACGGACGCCATTTTCCCGTCTCAATTTTTTTTCGCAAAACAGCCTCGGTTTCGTGTATCAATTTTTTTTTTCGCACGACGAGGATGGTTTCGCCTCTCCATTTTTTTTCCCGCCCACGGACGCCATTTTCCCGTCTCCATTTTTTTTCGCAAAACAGCCTCGGTTTCGTGTATCAATTTTTTTTTTCGCACGACGAGGATGGTTTCGCCTCTCCATTTTTTTTTCCGCCCACGGACGCCGTTTTCCCGTCTCAATTTTTTTTCGCAAAACAGCCTCGGTTTCGTGTATCAATTTTTTTTTTCGCACGACGAGGATGGTTTCGCCTCTCCATTTTTTTTTCCGCCCACGGACGCCATTTTCCCGTCTCAATTTTTTTTCGCAAAACAGCGTCTGTTTCGTGAATCAATTTTTTTTTTCGCACGACGAGGATGGTTTCGCCTCTCCATTTTTTTTTCCGCCCACGGACGCCGTTTTCCCGTCTCAATTTTTTTTCGCAAAACAGCCTCGGTTTCGTGTATCAATTTTTTTTTTCGCACGACGAGGATGGGTTCGCCTCTCCATTTTTTTTTCCGACCACGGACGCCGTTTTCCCGTCTCAATTTTTTTTCGCAAAACAGCGTCGGTTTCGTGTATCAATTTTTTTTTTCGCACGACGAGGATGGTTTCGCCTCTCCATTTTTTTTTCCGCCCACGGACGCCATTTTCCCGTCTCAATTTTTTTTCGCAAAACAGCGTCGGTTTCGTGTATCAATTTTTTTTTTCGCACGACGAGGATGGTTTCGCCTCTCCATTTTTTCTTTCCGCCCACGGACGCCATTTTCCCGTCTCAATTTTTTTTCGCAAAACAGCCTCGGTTTCGTGTATCAATTTTTTTTTTCGCACGACGAGGATGGTTTCGCCTCTCCATTTTTTTTTCCGCCCACGGACGCCGTTTTCCCGTCTCAATTTTTTTTCGCAAAACAGCCTCGGTTTCGTGTATCAATTTTTTTTTTCGCACGACGAGGATGGTTTCGCCTCTCCATTTTTTTTTCCGCCCACGGACGCCGTTTTCCCGTCTCCATTTTTTTTCGCAAAACAGCCTCGGTTTCGTGTATCAATTTTTTTTTTTCGCACGACGAGGATGGTTTCGCCTCTCCATTTTTTTTTCCGCCCACGGACGCCATTTTCCCGTCTCAATTTTTTTTCGCAAAACAGCCTGGGTTTCGTGTATCAATTTTTTTTTTCGCACGACGAGGATGGTTTCGCCTCTCCATTTTTTTTTTCCGCCCACGGACGCCATTTTCCCGTCTCAATTTTTTTTCGCAAAACAGCCTCGGTTTCGTGTATCAATTTTTTTTTTCGCACGACGAGGATGGTTTCGCCTCTCCATTTTTTTTTCCGCCCACGGACGCCGTTTTCCCGTCTCAATTTTTTTTCGCAAAACAGCGTCGGTTTCGCGTATCAATTTTTTTTTTCGCACGACGAGGATGGTTTCGCCTCTCCATTTTTTTTTCCGCCCACGGACGCCATTTTCCCGTCTCAATTTTTTTTTCGCAAAACAGCCTGGGTTTCGTGTATCAATTTTTTTTTTCGCACGACGAGGATGGTTTCGCCTCTCCATTTTTTTTTTCCGCCCACGGACGCCATTTTCCCGTCTCAATTTTTTTTCGCAAAACAGCCTCGGTTTCGTGTATCAATTTTTTTTTTCGCACGACGAGGATGGTTTCGCCTCTCCATTTTTTTTTCCGCCCACGAACGCAATTTTCCCGTCTCCATTTTTTTTCGCAAAACAGCCTCGGTTTCGTGTATCAATTTTTTTTTTCGCACGACAAGGATGGTTTCGCCTCTCCATTTTTTTTTCCGCCCACGGACGCCATTTTCCCGTCTCAATTTTTTTTCGCAAAACAGCCTCGGTTTCGTGTATCAATTTTTTTTTTCGCACAACGAGGATGGTTTCGCCTCTCCATTTTTTTTTCCGCCCACGGACGCCGTTTTCCCGTCTCAATTTTTTTTCGCAAAACAGCCTCGGTTTCGCGTATCAATTTTTTTTTTCGCACGACGAGGATGGTTTCGCCTCTCCATTTTTTTTTCCGCCCACGGACGCCATTTTCCCGTCTCCATTTTTTTTCGCAAAACAGCGTCGGTTTCGTGTATCAATTTTTTTTTTTCGCACGACGAGGATGGTTTCGCCTCTCCATTTTTTTTTCCGCCCACGGACGCAATTTTCCCGTCTCCATTTTTTTTTCCGCCCACGGACGCAATTTTCCCGTCTCCATTTTTTTTCGCAAAACAGCCTCGGTTTCGTGTATCAATTTTTTTTTTTCGCACGACGAGGATGGTTTCGTCTCTCCATTTCTTTTTCTGCCCACGGACGCCGTTTTCCCGTCTCATTTTTTTTTCGCAAAACAGCCTCGGTTTCGTGTATCAATTTTTTTTTTCGCACGACGAGGATGGTTTCGCGTCTCCATTTTTTTTTCCGCCCACGGACGCCATTTTCCCGTCTCAATTTTTTTTCGCAAAACAGCGTCTGTTTCGTGTATCAATTTTTTTTTTCGCACGACGAGGATGGTTTCGCCTCTCCATTTTTTTTTCCGCCCACGGACGCCATTTTCCTGTCTCATTTTTTTTTCGCAAAACAGCCTCGGTTTCGTGTATCAATTTTTTTTTTCGCACGACGAGGATGGTTTCGCCTCTCCATTTTTTTTTCCGCCCACGGACGCCATTTTCCCGTCTCCATTTTTTTTCGAAAAACAGCCTCGGTTTCGTGTATCAATTTTTTTTTTCGCACAACGAGGATGGTTTCGCCTCTCCATTTTTTTTTCCGCCCACGGACGCCATTTTCCCGTCTCAATTTTTTTTCGCAAAACAGCCTGGGTTTCGTGTATCAATTTTTTTTTTCGCACAACGAGGATGGTTTCGCCTCTCCATTTTTTTTTCCGCCCACGGACGCCGTTTTCCCGTCTCAATTTTTTTTCGCAAAACAGCCTCGGTTTCGTGTATCAATTTTTTTTTTTCGCACGACGAGGATGGTTTCGCCTCTCCATTTTTTTTTCCGCCCACGGACGCCATTTTCCCGTCTCAATTTTTTTTCGCAAAACAGCCTCGGTTTCGTGTATCAATTTTTTTTTTCGCACGACGAGGATGGTTTCGCCTCTCCATTTTTTTTTTCCGCCCACGGACGCCATTTTCCCGTCTCAATTTTTTTTCGCAAAACAGCCTCGGTTTCGTGTATCAATTTTTTTTTTCGCACGACGAGGATGGTTTCGCCTCTCCATTTTTTTTTCCGCCCCCGGACGCCATTTTCCCGTCTCAATTTTTTTTCGCAAAACAGCCTCGGTTTCGTGTATCAATTTTTTTTTTCGCACGACGAGGATGGTTTCGCCTCTCCATTTTTTTTTCCGCCCACGGACGCAATTTTCCCGTCTCCATTTTTTTTCGCAAAACAGCCTCGGTTTCGTGTATCAATTTTTTTTTTCGCACGACGAGGATGGTTTCGCCTCTCCATTTTTTTTTTCCGCCCACGGACGCCGTTTTCCCGTCTCAATTTTTTTTCGAAAAACAGCCTCGGTTTCGTGTATCAATTTTTTTTTTCGCACGACGAGGATGGTTTCGCGTCTCCATTTTTTTTTTCCGCCCCCGGACGCCATTTTCCCGTCTCAATTTTTTTTCGCAAAACAGCCTCGGTTTCGTGTATCAATTTTTTTTTTCGCACGACGAGGATGGTTTCGCCTCTCCATTTTTTTTTCCGCCCCCGGACGCCATTTTCCCGTCTCAATTTTTTTTCGCAAAACAGCCTCGGTTTCGTGTATCAATTTTTTTTTTCGCACGACGAGGATGGTTTCGCCTCTCCATTTTTTTTTCCGCCCACGGACGCAATTTTCCCGTCTCCATTTTTTTTCGCAAAACAGCCTCGGTTTCGTGTATCAATTTTTTTTTTCGCACGACGAGGATGGTTTCGCCTCTCCATTTTTTTTTTCCGCCCACGGACGCCGTTTTCCCGTCTCAATTTTTTTTCGAAAAACAGCCTCGGTTTCGTGTATCAATTTTTTTTTTCGCACGACGAGGATGGGTTCGCGTCTCCATTTTTTTTTTCCGCCCCCGGACGCCATTTTCCCGTCTCAATTTTTTTTCGCAAAACAGCCTCGGTTTCGTGTATCAATTTTTTTTTTCGCACGACGAGGATGGTTTCGCCTCTCCATTTTTTTTTCCGCCCACGGACGCAATTTTCCCGTCTCCATTTTTTTTCGCAAAACAGCCTCGGTTTCGTGTATCAATTTTTTTTTTCGCACGACGAGGATGGTTTCGCCTCTCCATTTTTTTTTTCCGCCCACGGACGCCGTTTTCCCGTCTCAATTTTTTTTCGAAAAACAGCCTCGGTTTCGTGTATCAATTTTTTTTTTTCGCACGACGAGGATGGTTTCGCCTCTCCATTTTTTTTTCCGCCCACGGACGCAATTTTCCCGTCTCAATTTTTTTTCGCGAAACAGCCTCGGTTTCGTGTATCAATTTTTTTTTTCGCACGACGAGGATGGTTTCGCCTCTCCATTTTTTTTTCCGCCCACGGACGCAATTTTCCCGTCTCAATTTTTTTTCGCAAAACAGCCTCGGTTTCGTGTATCAATTTTTTTTTTCGCACGACGAGGATGGTTTCGCCTCTCCATTTTTTTTTCCGCCCACGGACGCCATTTTCCCGTCTCAATTTTTTTTCGCAAAACAGCATCCGTTTCGTGTATCAATTTTTTTTTTCGCACGAGGAGGATGGTTTCGCCTCTCCATTTTTTTTTTCCGCCCACGGACGCCATTTTCCCGTCTCAATTTTTTTTCGCAAAACAGCCTGGGTTTCGTGTATCAATTTTTTTTTTCGCACGACGAGGATGGTTTCGCCTCTCCATTTTTTTTTCCGCCCACGGACGCCATTTTCCCGTCTCAATTTTTTTTCGCAAAACAGCGTCGGTTTCGCGTATCAATTTTTTTTTTCGCACGACGAGGATGGTTTCGCCTCTCCATTTTTTTTTCCGCCCACGGACGCCATTTTCCCGTCTCAATTTTTTTTTCGCAAAACAGCCTGGGTTTCGTGTATCAATTTTTTTTTTCGCACGACGAGGATGGTTTCGCCTCTCCATTTTTTTTTTCCGCCCACGGACGCCATTTTCCCGTCTCAATTTTTTTTCGCAAAACAGCCTCGGTTTCGTGTATCAATTTTTTTTTTCGCACGACGAGGATGGTTTCGCCTCTCCATTTTTTTTTCCGCCCACGAACGCAATTTTCCCGTCTCCATTTTTTTTCGCAAAACAGCCTCGGTTTCGTGTATCAATTTTTTTTTTCGCACGACAAGGATGGTTTCGCCTCTCCATTTTTTTTTCCGCCCACGGACGCCATTTTCCCGTCTCAATTTTTTTTCGCAAAACAGCCTCGGTTTCGTGTATCAATTTTTTTTTTCGCACAACGAGGATGGTTTCGCCTCTCCATTTTTTTTTCCGCCCACGGACGCCGTTTTCCCGTCTCAATTTTTTTTCGCAAAACAGCCTCGGTTTCGCGTATCAATTTTTTTTTTCGCACGACGAGGATGGTTTCGCCTCTCCATTTTTTTTTCCGCCCACGGACGCCATTTTCCCGTCTCCATTTTTTTTCGCAAAACAGCGTCGGTTTCGTGTATCAATTTTTTTTTTTCGCACGACGAGGATGGTTTCGCCTCTCCATTTTTTTTTCCGCCCACGGACGCAATTTTCCCGTCTCCATTTTTTTTTCCGCCCACGGACGCAATTTTCCCGTCTCCATTTTTTTTCGCAAAACAGCCTCGGTTTCGTGTATCAATTTTTTTTTTTCGCACGACGAGGATGGTTTCGTCTCTCCATTTCTTTTTCTGCCCACGGACGCCGTTTTCCCGTCTCATTTTTTTTTCGCAAAACAGCCTCGGTTTCGTGTATCAATTTTTTTTTTCGCACGACGAGGATGGTTTCGCGTCTCCATTTTTTTTTCCGCCCACGGACGCCATTTTCCCGTCTCAATTTTTTTTCGCAAAACAGCGTCTGTTTCGTGTATCAATTTTTTTTTCGCACGACGAGGATGGTTTCGCCTCTCCATTTTTTTTTCCGCCCACGGACGCCATTTTCCTGTCTCATTTTTTTTTCGCAAAACAGCCTCGGTTTCGTGTATCAATTTTTTTTTTCGCACGACGAGGATGGTTTCGCCTCTCCATTTTTTTTTCCGCCCACGGACGCCATTTTCCCGTCTCCATTTTTTTTCGAAAAACAGCCTCGGTTTCGTGTATCAATTTTTTTTTTCGCACAACGAGGATGGTTTCGCCTCTCCATTTTTTTTTCCGCCCACGGACGCCATTTTCCCGTCTCAATTTTTTTTCGCAAAACAGCCTGGGTTTCGTGTATCAATTTTTTTTTTCGCACAACGAGGATGGTTTCGCCTCTCCATTTTTTTTTCCGCCCACGGACGCCGTTTTCCCGTCTCAATTTTTTTTCGCAAAACAGCCTCGGTTTCGTGTATCAATTTTTTTTTTTCGCACGACGAGGATGGTTTCGCCTCTCCATTTTTTTTTCCGCCCACGGACGCCATTTTCCCGTCTCAATTTTTTTTCGCAAAACAGCCTCGGTTTCGTGTATCAATTTTTTTTTTCGCACGACGAGGATGGTTTCGCCTCTCCATTTTTTTTTTCCGCCCACGGACGCCATTTTCCCGTCTCAATTTTTTTTCGCAAAACAGCCTCGGTTTCGTGTATCAATTTTTTTTTTCGCACGACGAGGATGGTTTCGCCTCTCCATTTTTTTTTCCGCCCACGGACGCAATTTTCCCGTCTCAATTTTTTTTCGCAAAACAGCCTCGGTTTCGTGTATCAATTTTTTTTTTCGCACGACGAGGATGGTTTCGCCTCTCCATTTTTTTTTTCCGCCCACGAACGCCGTTTTCCCGTCTCAAATTTTTTTCGCAAAACAGCCTCGGTTTCGTGTATCAATTTTTTTTTCGCACGACGAGGATGGTTTCGCCTCTCCATTTTTTTTTCCGCCCACGGACGCCATTTTCCCGTCTCAATTTTTTTTCGAAAAACAGCCTCGGTTTCGTGTATCAATTTTTTTTTTCGCACGACGAGGATGGGTTCGCGTCTCCATTTTTTTTTCCGCCCACGGACGCCATTTTCCCGTCTCAATTTTTTTTCGCAAAACAGCCTCGGTTTCGTGTATCAATTTTTTTTTTCGCACGACGAGGATGGTTTCGCCTCTCCATTTTTTTTTCCGCCCACGGACGCCATTTTCCCGTCTCAATTTTTTTTCGCAAAACAGCCTCGGTTTCGTGTATCAATTTTTTTTTTCGCACAACGAGGATGGTTTCGCCTCTCCATTTTTTTTTCCGCCCACGGACGCCATTTTCCCGTCTCAATTTTTTTTCGCAAAACAGCCTCGGTTTCGTGTATCAATTTTTTTTTTCGCACGACGAGGATGGTTTCGCCTCTCCATTTTTTTTTTCCGCCCACGGACGCCGTTTTCCCGTCTCAATTTTTTTTCGAAAAACAGCCTCGGTTTCGTGTATCAATTTTTTTTTTCGCACGACGAGGATGGGTTCGCGTCTCCATTTTTTTTTCCGCCCCCGGACGCCATTTTCCCGTCTCAATTTTTTTTCGCAAAACAGCCTCGGTTTCGTGTATCAATTTTTTTTTTCGCACGACGAGGATGGTTTCGCCTCTCCATTTTTTTTTCCGCCCACGGACGCAATTTTCCCGTCTCCATTTTTTTTCGCAAAACAGCCTCGGTTTCGTGTATCAATTTTTTTTTTCGCACGACGAGGATGGTTTCGCCTCTCCATTTTTTTTTTCCGCCCACGGACGCCGTTTTCCCGTCTCAATTTTTTTTCGAAAAACAGCCTCGGTTTCGTGTATCAATTTTTTTTTTCGCACGACGAGGATGGGTTCGCGTCTCCATTTTTTTTTTCCGCCCCCGGACGCCATTTTCCCGTCTCAATTTTTTTTCGCAAAACAGCCTCGGTTTCGTGTATCAATTTTTTTTTTCGCACGACGAGGATGGTTTCGCCTCTCCATTTTTTTTTCCGCCCACGGACGCAATTTTCCCGTCTCCATTTTTTTTCGCAAAACAGCCTCGGTTTCGTGTATCAATTTTTTTTTTCGCACGACGAGGATGGTTTCGCCTCTCCATTTTTTTTTTCCGCCCACGGACGCCGTTTTCCCGTCTCAATTTTTTTTCGCGAAACAGCCTCGGTTTCGTGTATCAATTTTTTTTTTTCGCACGACGAGGATGGTTTCGCCTCTCCATTTTTTTTTCCGCCCACGGACGCAATTTTCCCGTCTCAATTTTTTTTCGCAAAACAGCCTCGGTTTCGTGTATCAATTTTTTTTTTCGCACGACGAGGATGGTTTCGCCTCTCCATTTTTTTTTCCGCCCACGGACGCCATTTTCCCGTCTCAATTTTTTTTCGCAAAACAGCATCCGTTTCGTGTATCAATTTTTTTTTTCGCACGAGGAGGATGGTTTCGCCTCTCCATTTTTTTTTTCCGCCCACGGACGCCATTTTCCCGTCTCAATTTTTTTTCGCAAAACAGCCTGGGTTTCGTGTATCAATTTTTTTTTTCGCACGACGAGGATGGTTTCGCCTCTCCATTTTTTTTTCCGCCCACGGACGCCATTTTCCCGTCTCAATTTTTTTTCGCAAAACAGCCTCGGTTTCGTGTATCAATTTTTTTTTTCGCACGACGAGGATGGTTTCGCCTCTCCATTTTTTTTTCCGCCCACGGACGCCATTTTCCCGTCTCAATTTTTTTTCGCAAAACAGCCTCGGTTTCGTGTATCAATTTTTTTTTCGCACGACGAGGATGGGTTCGCCTCTCCATTTTTTTTTCCGCCCACGGACGCCGTTTTCCCGTCTCAATTTTTTTTCGCAAAACAGCCTCGGTTTCGTGTATCAATTTTTTTTTTCGCACGACGAGGATGGTTTCGCCTCTCCATTTTTTTTTCCGCCCACGGACGCCATTTTCCCGTCTCAATTTTTTTTCGCAAAACAGCCTCGGTTTCGTGTATCAATTTTTTTTTTCGCACGACGAGGATGGTTTCGCCTCTCCATTTTTTTTTTCCGCCCACGGACGCCATTTTCCCGTCTCAATTTTTTTTCGCAAAACAGCCTCGGTTTCGTGTATCAATTTTTTTTTTCGCACGACGAGGATGGTTTCGCCTCTCCATTTTTTTTTCCGCCCACGGACGCAATTTTCCCGTCTCAATTTTTTTTCGCAAAACAGCCTCGGTTTCGTGTATCAATTTTTTTTTTCGCACGACGAGGATGGTTTCGCCTCTCCATTTTTTTTTCCGCCCACGGACGCCGTTTTCCCGTCTCAAATTTTTTTCGCAAAACAGCCTCGGTTTCGTGTATCAATTTTTTTTTTCGCACGACGAGGATGGTTTCGCCTCTCCATTTTTTTTTCCGCCCACGGACGCCATTTTCCCGTCTAAATTTTTTTTCGCAAAACAGCCTCGGTTTCGTGTATCAATTTTTTTTTTCGCACGACGAGGATGGTTTCGCCTCTCCATTTTTTTTTCCGCCCACGGACGCCATTTTCCCGTCTCAATTTTTTTTCGCAAAACAGCCTCGGTTTCGTGTATCAATTTTTTTTTTCGCACGACGAGGATGGTTTCGCCTCTCCATTTTTTTTTCCGCCCACGGACGCAATTTTCCCGTCTCCATTTTTTTTCGCAAAACAGCCTCGGTTTCGTGTATCAATTTTTTTTTCGCACGACGAGGATGGTTTCGCCTCTCCATTTTTTTTTTCCGCCCACGGACGCCGTTTTCCCGTCTCAATTTTTTTTCGAAAAACAGCCTCGGTTTCGTGTATCAATTTTTTTTTTCGCACGACGACGATGGGTTCGCGTCTCCATTTTTTTTTTCCGCCCCCGGACGCCATTTTCCCGTCTCAATTTTTTTTCGCAAAACAGCCTCGGTTTCGTGTATCAATTTTTTTTTTCGCACGACGAGGATGGTTTCGCCTCTCCATTTTTTTTTCCGCCCACGGACGCAATTTTCCCGTCTCCATTTTTTTTCGCAAAACAGCCTCGGTTTCGTGTATCAATTTTTTTTTTCGCACGACGAGGATGGTTTCGCCTCTCCATTTTTTTTTTCCGCCCACGGACGCCGTTTTCCCGTCTCAATTTTTTTTCGAAAAACAGCCTCGGTTTCGTGTATCAATTTTTTTTTTCGCACGACGAGGATGGGTTCGCGTCTCCATTTTTTTTTTCCGCCCACGGACGCCATTTTCCCGTCTCAATTTTTTTTCGCAAAACAGCCTCGGTTTCGTGTATCAATTTTTTTTTTCGCACGACGAGGATGGTTTCGCCTCTCCATTTTTTTTTCCGCCCACGGACGCAATTTTCCCGTCTCCATTTTTTTTCGCAAAACAGCCTCGGTTTCGTGTATCAATTTTTTTTTTCGCACGACGAGGATGGTTTCGCCTCTCCATTTTTTTTTTCCGCCCACGGACGCCGTTTTCCCGTCTCAATTTTTTTTCGAAAAACAGCCTCGGTTTCGTGTATCAATTTTTTTTTTCGCACGACGAGGATGGTTTCGCCTCTCCATTTTTTTTTCCGCCCACGGACGCAATTTTCCCGTCTCAATTTTTTTTCGCAAAACAGCCTCGGTTTCGTGTATCAATTTTTTTTTTTCGCACGACGAGGATGGTTTCGCCTCTCCATTTTTTTTTCCGCCCACGGACGCAATTTTCCCGTCTCAATTTTTTTTCGCAAAACAGCCTCGGTTTCGTGTATCAATTTTTTTTTTCGCACGACGAGGATGGTTTCGCCTCTCCATTTTTTTTTCCGCCCACGGACGCCATTTTCCCGTCTCAATTTTTTTTCGCAAAACAGCATCCGTTTCGTGTATCAATTTTTTTTTTCGCACGAGGAGGATGGTTTCGCCTCTCCATTTTTTTTTTCCGCCCACGGACGCCATTTTCCCGTCTCAATTTTTTTTCGCAAAACAGCCTGGGTTTCGTGTATCAATTTTTTTTTTCGCACGACGAGGATGGTTTCGCCTCTCCATTTTTTTTTCCGCCCACGGACGCCATTTTCCCGTCTCAATTTTTTTTCGCAAAAGAGCCTCGGTTTCGTGTATCAATTTTTTTTTTCGCACGACGAGGATGGTTTCGCCTCTCCATTTTTTTTTCCGCCCACGGACGCCGTTTTCCCGTCTCAATTTTTTTTCGCAAAACAGCCTCGGTTTCGTGTATCCATTTTTTTTTTCGCACGACGAGGATGGTTTCGCCTCTCCATTTTTTTTTCCGCCCACGGACGCCGTTTTCCCGTCTCAATTTTTTTTCGCAAAACAGCCTCGGTTTCGTGTATCAATTTTTTTTTTCGCACGACGAGGATGGTTTCGCGTCTCCATTTTTTTTTCCGCCCACGGACGCCGTTTTCCCGTCTCAATTTTTTTTCGCAAAACAGCCTCGGTTTCGTGTATCAATTTTTTTTTTCGCACGACGAGGATGGTTTCGCCTCTCCATTTTTTTTTCCGCCCACGGACGCCATTTTCCCGTCTCAATTTTTTTTCGCAAAACAGCGTCGGTTTCGTGTATCAATTTTTTTTTTCGCACAACGAGGATGGTTTCGCCTCTCCATTTTTTTTTCCGCCCACGGACGCCGTTTTCCCGTCTCAATTTTTTTTCGCAAAACAGCGTCGGTTTCGTGTATCAATTTTTTTTTTCGCACGACGAGGATGGTTTCGCCTCTCCATTTTTTTTTCCGCCCACGGACGCCATTTTCCCGTCTCCATTTTTTTTCACAAAACAGCCTCGGTTTCGTGTATCAATTTTTTTTTTCGCACGACGAGGATGGTTTCGCCTCTCCATTTTTTTTTCCGCCCACGGACGCCGTTTTCCCGTCTCAATTTTTTTTCGCAAAACAGCGTCGATTCGGTGTATCAATTTTTTTTTTCGCACGACGAGGATGGTTTCGCCTCTCCATTTTTTTTTCCGCCCACGGACGCCATTTTCCCGTCTCATTTTTTTTTCGCAAAACAGCGTCGGTTTCGTGTATCAATTTTTTTTTTCCGCACGACGAGGATGGTTTCGCCTCTCCATTTTTTTTTCCGCCCACGTACGCACTTTTCCCGTCTCAATTTTTTTTCGCAAAACAGCGTCGGTTTCGTGTATCAATTTTTTTTTTCGCACGACGCGGATGGTTTCGCGTCTCCATTTTTTTTTTCCGCCCAGGGACGCCATTTTCCCGTCTCAATTTTTTTTCGCAAAACAGCCTCGGTTTCGTGTATTAATTTTTTTTTTCGCACGACGAGGATGGTTTCGCCTCTCCATTTTTTTTTCCGCCCACGGACGCCGTTTTCCCGTCTCAATTTTTTTTCGCAAAACAGCCTCGGTTTCGTGTATCAATTTTTTTTTTCGCACGACGAGGATGGTTTCGCGTCTCCATTTTTTTTTCCGCCCACGGACGCCGTTTTCCCGTCTCAATTTTTTTTCGCAAAACAGCCTCGGTTTCGTGTATCAATATTTTTTTTCGCACGACGAGGATGGTTTCGCCTCTCCATTTTTTTTCCGCCCACGGACGCCATTTTCCCGTCTCCATTTTTTTTCGCAAAACAGCCTCGGTTTCGTGTATCAATTTTTTTTTTCGCACGACGAGGATGGTTTCGCCTCTCCATTTTTTTTTCCGCCCACGGACGCCATTTTCCCGTCTCAATTTTTTTTCGCAAAACAGCCTCGGTTTCGTGTATCAATTTTTTTTTTCGCACGACGAGGATGGGTTCGCGTCTCCATTTTTTTTTTCCGCCCCCGGACGCCATTTTCCCGTCTCAATTTTTTTTCGCAAAACAGCCTCGGTTTCGTGTATCAATTTTTTTTTTTCGCACGACGAGGATGGTTTCGCCTCTCCATTTTTTTTTCCGCCCACGGACGCCATTTTCCCGTCTCAATTTTTTTTCGCAAAACAGCGTCGGTTTCGTGTATCAATTTTTTTTTTCGCACGACGAGGATGGTTTCGCCTCTCCATTTTTTTTTCCGCCCACGGACGCCATTTTCCCGTCTCAATTTTTTTTCGCAAAACAGCCTCGGTTTCGTGTATCAATTTTTTTTTTCGCACGACGAGGATGGGTTCGCGTCTCCATTTTTTTTTTCCGCCCCCGGACGCCATTTTCCCGTCTCAATTTTTTTTCGCAAAACAGCCTCGGTTTCGTGTATCAATTTTTTTTTTCGCACGACGAGGATGGTTTCGCCTCTCCATTTTTTTTTCCGCCCACGGACGCAATTTTCCCGTCTCCATTTTTTTTCGCAAAACAGCCTCGGTTTCGTGTATCAATTTTTTTTTTCGCACGACGAGGATGGTTTCGCCTCTCCATTTTTTTTTCCGCCCACGGACGCCGTTTTCCCGTCTCAATTTTTTTTCGCAAAACAGCCTCGGTTTCGTGTATCAATTTTTTTTTTCGCACGACGAGGATGGTTTCGCCTCTCCATTTTTTTTTCCGCCCACGGACGCCATTTTCCCGTCTCAATTTTTTTTCGAAAAACAGCCTCGGTTTCGTGTATCAATTTTTTTTTTCGCACGACGAGGATGGTTTCGCCTCTCCATTTTTTTTTCCGCCCACGGACGCCATTTTCCCGTCTCAATTTTTTTTCGCAAAACAGCCTCGGTTTCGTGTATCAATTTTTTTTTTCGCACGACGAGGATGGTTTCGCCTCTCCATTTTTTTTTCCGCCCACGGACGCAATTTTCCCGTCTCCATTTTTTTTTCCGCCCACGGACGCAATTTTCCCGTCTCCATTTTTTTTCGCAAAACAGCCTCGGTTTCGTGTATCAATTTTTTTTTTTCGCACAACGAGGATGGTTTCGCCTCTCCATTTTTTTTTCCGCCCACGGACGCCATTTTCCCGTCTCAATTTTTTTTCGCAAAACAGCCTCGGTTTCGTGTATCAATTTTTTTTTTCGCACGACGAGGATGGTTTCGCCTCTCCATTTTTTTTTCCGCCCACGGACGCCGTTTTCCCGTCTCAATTTTTTTTCGCAAAACAGCCTCGGTTTCGTGTATCAATTTTTTTTTTTCGCACGACGAGGATGGTTTCGCCTCTCCATTTTTTTTTCCGCCCACGGACGCCATTTTCCCGTCTCAATTTTTTTTCGCAAAACAGCGTCGGTTTCGTGTATCAATTTTTTTTTTCGCACGACGAGGATGGTTTCGCCTCTCCATTTTTTTTTTCGCCCACGGACGCCATTTTCCCGTCTCAATTTTTTTTCGCAAAACAGCCTCGGTTTCGTGTATCAATTTTTTTTTTCGCACGACGAGGATGGTTTCGCCTCTCCATTTTTTTTTCCGCCCACGGACGCCATTTTCCCGTCTCAATTTTTTTTCGCAAAACAGCCTCGGTTTCGTGTATCAATTTTTTTTTTCGCACGACGAGGATGGTTTCGCCTCTCCATTTTTTTTTCCGCCCACGGACGCCGTTTTCCCGTCTCAATTTTTTTTCGCAAAACAGCCTCGGTTTCGTGTATCAATTTTTTTTTTCGCACGACGAGGATGGTTTCGCCTCTCCATTTTTTTTTCCGCCCACGGACGCCATTTTCCCGTCTCAATTTTTTTTCGCAAAACAGCCTCGGTTTCGTGTATCAATTTTTTTTTTCGCACGACGAGGATGGGTTCACGTCTCCATTTTTTTTTTCCGCCCCCGGACGCCATTTTCCCGTCTCAATTTTTTTTCGCAAAACAGCCTCGGTTTCGTGTATCAATTTTTTTTTTTCGCACGACGAGGATGGTTTCGCCTCTCCATTTTTTTTTCCGCCCACGGACGCCATTTTCCCGTCTCATTTTTTTTTCGCAAAACAGCGTCGGTTTCGTGTATCAATTTTTTTTTTCGCACGACGAGGATGGTTTCGCCTCTCCATTTTTTTTTTCCGCCCACGGACGCCATTTTCCCGTCTCAATTTTTTTTCGCAAAACAGCCTCGGTTTCGTGTATCAATTTTTTTTTTCGCACGACGAGGATGGTTTCGCCTCTCCATTTTTTTTTCCGCCCACGGACGCCATTTTCCCGTCTCAATTTTTTTTCGCAAAACAGCGTCGGTTTCGTGTATCAATTTTTTTTTTCGCACGACGAGGATAGTTTCGCGTCTCCATTTTTTTTTCCGCCCACGGACGCCGTTTTCCCGTCTCAATTTTTTTTCGCAAAACAGCCTCGGTTTCGTGTATCAATTTTTTTTTTCGCACGACGAGGATGGTTTCGCCTCTCCATTTTTTTTTCCGCCCTCGGACGCCATTTTCCCGTCTCAATTTTTTTTCGCAAAACAGCCTCGGTTTCGTGTATCAATTTTTTTTTTCGCACGACGAGGATGGGTTCGCCTCTCCATTTTTTTTTCCGCCCACGGACGCCGTTTTCCCGTCTCAATTTTTTTTCGCAAAACAGCCTCGGTTTCGTGTATCAATTTTTTTTTTCGCACAACGAGGATGGTTTCGCCTCTCCATTTTTTTTTCCGCCCACGGACGCCATTTTCCCGTCTCAATTTTTTTTCGCAAAACAGCCTCGGTTTCGTGTATCAATTTTTTTTTTCGCACGACGAGGATGGTTTCGCCTCTCCATTTTTTTTTCCGCCCACGGACGCCGTTTTCCCGTCTCAATTTTTTTTCGCAAAACAGCCTCGGTTTCGTGTATCAATTTTTTTTTTTCGCACGACGAGGATGGTTTCGCCTCTCCATTTTTTTTTCCGCCCACGGACGCCATTTTCCTGTCTCAATTTTTTTTCGCAAAACAGCCTCGGTTTCGTGTATCAATTTTTTTTTTCGCACGACGAGGATGGTTTCGCCTCTCCATTTTTTTTTCCGCCCACGGACGCCATTTTCCCGTCTCCATTTTTTTTCGCAAAACAGCCTCGGTTTCGTGTATCAATTTTTTTTTTCGCACGACGAGGATGGTTTCGCCTCTCCATTTTTTTTTTCCGCCCACGGACGCCATTTTCCCGTCTCCATTTTTTTTCGCAAAACAGCCTCGGTTTCGTGTATCAATTTTTTTTTTCGCACAACGAGGATGGTTTCGCCTCTCCATTTTTTTTTCCGCCCACGGACGCCATTTTCCCGTCTCAATTTTTTTTCGCAAAACAGCCTCGGTTTCGTGTATCAATTTTTTTTTTCGCACGACGAGGATGGTTTCGCCTCTCCATTTTTTTTTCCGCCCACGGACGCCATTTTCCCGTCTCAATTTTTTTTCACAAAACAGCCTCGGTTTCGTGTATCAATTTTTTTTTCGCACGACGAGGATGGTTTCGCCTCTCCATTTTTTTTTCCGCCCACGGACGCCATTTTCCCGTCTCAATTTTTTTTCGAAAAACAGCCTCGGTTTCGTGTATCAATTTTTTTTTTCGCACGACGAGGATGGTTTCGCCTCTCCATTTTTTTTCCCGCCCACGGACGCCATTTTCCCGTCTCAATTTTTTTTCGCAAAAGAGCCTCGGTTTCGTGTATCAATTTTTTTTTTCGCACGACGAGGATGGTTTCGCCTCTCCATTTTTTTTTCCGCCCACGGACGCCATTTTCCCGTCTCCATTTTTTTTCGCAAAACAGCCTCGGTTTCGTGTATCAATTTTTTTTTTCGCACGACGAGGATGGTTTCGCCTCTCCATTTTTTTTTCCGCCCACGGACGCCATTTTCCCGTCTCCATTTTTTTTCGCAAAACAGCGTCGGTTTCGTGTATCAATTTTTTTTTTCGCACGACGAGGATGGTTTCGCCTCTCCATTTTTTTTTCCGCCCACGGACGCCGTTTTCCCGTCTCAATTTTTTTTCGCAAAACAGCCTCGGTTTCGTGTATCAATTTTTTTTTTCGCACGACGAGGATGGTTTCGCCTCTCCATTTTTTTTTCCGCCCACGGACGCCGTTTTCCCGTCTCAATTTTTTTTCGCAAAACAGCCTCGGTTTCGTGAATCAATTTTTTTTTTTCGCACGACGAGGATGGTTTCGCCTCTCCATTTTTTTTTCCGCCCACGGACGCCATTTTCCCGTCTCAATTTTTTTTCGCAAAACAGCCTCGGTTTCGTGTATCAATTTTTTTTTTCGCACGACGAGGATGGTTTCGCCTCTCCATTTTTTTTTCCGCCCACGGACGCCATTTTCCCGTCTCAATTTTTTTTCGCAAAACAGCCTCGGTTTCGTGTATCAATTTTTTTTTTCGCACGACGAGGATGGGTTCACGTCTCCATTTTTTTTTTCCGCCCCCGGACGCCATTTTCCCGTCTCAATTTTTTTTCGCAAAACAGCCTCGGTTTCGTGTATCAATTTTTTTTTTCGCACGACGAGGATGGTTTCGCCTCTCCATTTTTTTTTCCGCCCACGGACGCCATTTTCCCGTCTCAATTTTTTTTCGCAAAACAGCGTCGGTTTCGTGTATCAATTTTTTTTTTCGCACGACGAGGATAGTTTCGCGTCTCCATTTTTTTTTCCGCCCACGGACGCCGTTTTCCCGTCTCAATTTTTTTTCGCAAAACAGCCTCGGTTTCGTGTATCAATTTTTTTTTTCGCACGACGAGGATGGTTTCGCCTCTCCATTTTTTTTTCCGCCCTCGGACGCCATTTTCCCGTCTCAATTTTTTTTCGCAAAACAGCCTCGGTTTCGTGTATCAATTTTTTTTTTCGCACGACGAGGATGGGTTCGCCTCTCCATTTTTTTTTCCGCCCACGGACGCCGTTTTCCCGTCTCAATTTTTTTTCGCAAAACAGCCTCGGTTTCGTGTATCAATTTTTTTTTTCGCACAACGAGGATGGTTTCGCCTCTCCATTTTTTTTTCCGCCCACGGACGCCATTTTCCCGTCTCAATTTTTTTTCGCAAAACAGCCTCGGTTTCGTGTATCAATTTTTTTTTTCGCACGACGAGGATGGTTTCGCCTCTCCATTTTTTTTTCCGCCCACGGACGCCGTTTTCCCGTCTCAATTTTTTTTCGCAAAACAGCCTCGGTTTCGTGTATCAATTTTTTTTTTTCGCACGACGAGGATGGTTTCGCCTCTCCATTTTTTTTTCCGCCCACGGACGCCATTTTCCTGTCTCAATTTTTTTTCGCAAAACAGCCTCGGTTTCGTGTATCAATTTTTTTTTTCGCACGACGAGGATGGTTTCGCCTCTCCATTTTTTTTTCCGCCCACGGACGCCATTTTCCCGTCTCCATTTTTTTTCGCAAAACAGCCTCGGTTTCGTGTATCAATTTTTTTTTTCGCACGACGAGGATGGTTTCGCCTCTCCATTTTTTTTTTCCGCCCACGGACGCCATTTTCCCGTCTCCATTTTTTTTCGCAAAACAGCCTCGGTTTCGTGTATCAATTTTTTTTTTCGCACAACGAGGATGGTTTCGCCTCTCCATTTTTTTTTCCGCCCACGGACGCCATTTTCCCGTCTCAATTTTTTTTCGCAAAACAGCCTCGGTTTCGTGTATCAATTTTTTTTTTCGCACGACGAGGATGGTTTCGCCTCTCCATTTTTTTTTCCGCCCACGGACGCCATTTTCCCGTCTCAATTTTTTTTCACAAAACAGCCTCGGTTTCGTGTATCAATTTTTTTTTCGCACGACGAGGATGGTTTCGCCTCTCCATTTTTTTTTCCGCCCACGGACGCCATTTTCCCGTCTCAATTTTTTTTCGAAAAACAGCCTCGGTTTCGTGTATCAATTTTTTTTTTCGCACGACGAGGATGGTTTCGCCTCTCCATTTTTTTTCCCGCCCACGGACGCCATTTTCCCGTCTCAATTTTTTTTCGCAAAAGAGCCTCGGTTTCGTGTATCAATTTTTTTTTTCGCACGACGAGGATGGTTTCGCCTCTCCATTTTTTTTTCCGCCCACGGACGCCATTTTCCCGTCTCCATTTTTTTTCGCAAAACAGCCTCGGTTTCGTGTATCAATTTTTTTTTTCGCACGACGAGGATGGTTTCGCCTCTCCATTTTTTTTTCCGCCCACGGACGCCATTTTCCCGTCTCCATTTTTTTTCGCAAAACAGCGTCGGTTTCGTGTATCAATTTTTTTTTTCGCACGACGAGGATGGTTTCGCCTCTCCATTTTTTTTTCCGCCCACGGACGCCGTTTTCCCGTCTCAATTTTTTTTCGCAAAACAGCCTCGGTTTCGTGTATCAATTTTTTTTTTCGCACGACGAGGATGGTTTCGCCTCTCCATTTTTTTTTCCGCCCACGGACGCCGTTTTCCCGTCTCAATTTTTTTTCGCAAAACAGCCTCGGTTTCGTGAATCAATTTTTTTTTTTCGCACGACGAGGATGGTTTCGCCTCTCCATTTTTTTTTCCGCCCACGGACGCCATTTTCCCGTCTCAATTTTTTTTCGCAAAACAGCCTCGGTTTCGTGTATCAATTTTTTTTTTCGCACGACGAGGATGGTTTCGCCTCTCCATTTTTTTTTCCGCCCACGGACGCCGTTTTCCCGTCTCAATTTTTTTTCGCAAAACAGCCTCGGTTTCGTGTATCAATTTTTTTTTTCGCACGACGAGGATGGTTTCGCCTCTCCATTTTTTTTTCCGCCCACGGACGCCATTTTCCCGTCTCAATTTTTTTTCGCAAAACAGCCTCGGTTTCGTGTATCAATTTTTTTTTTCGCACGACGAGGATGGTTTCGCCTCTCCATTTTTTTTTCCGCCCACGGACGCCGTTTTCCCGTCTCAATTTTTTTTCGCAAAACAGCCTCGGTTTCGTGTATCAATTTTTTTTTTCGCACGACGAGGATGGTTTCGCCTCTCCATTTTTTTTTCCGCCCACGGACGCCGTTTTCCCGTCTCAATTTTTTTTCGCAAAACAGCCTCGGTTTCGTGTATCAATTTTTTTTTTCGCACGACGAGGATGGTTTCGCCTCTCCATTTTTTTTTCCGCCCACGGACGCCATTTTCCCGTCTCAATTTTTTTTCGCAAAACAGCCTCGGTTTCGTGTATCAATTTTTTTTTTCGCACGACGAGGATGGTTTCGCCTCTCCATTTTTTTTTCCGCCCACGGACGCCGTTTTCCCGTCTCAATTTTTTTTCGCAAAACAGCCTCGGTTTCGTGTATCAATTTTTTTTTTCGCACGACGAGGATGGTTTCGCCTCTCCATTTTTTTTTCCGCCCACGGACGCCGTTTTCCCGTCTCAATTTTTTTTCGCAAAACAGCCTCGGTTTCGTGTATCAATTTTTTTTTTCGCACGACGAGGATGGTTTCGCCTCTCCATTTTTTTTTCCGCCCACGGACGCCATTTTCCCGTCTCAATTTTTTTTCGCAAAACAGCCTCGGTTTCGTGTATCAATTTTTTTTTTCGCACGACGAGGATGGTTTCGCGTCTCCATTTTTTTTTCCGCCCACGGACGCCATTTTCCCGTCTCAATTTTTTTTCGCAAAACAGCCTCGGTTTCGTGTATCAATTTCTTTTTTCGCACAACGAGGATGGTTTCGCCTCTCCATTTTTTTTTCCGCCCACGGACGCCGTTTTCCCGTCTCAATTTTTTTTCGCAAAACAGCCTCGGTTTCGTGTATCAATTTTTTTTTTCGCACGACGAGGATGGTTTCGCCTCTCCATTTTTTTTTCCGCCCACGGACGCCATTTTCCCGTCTCAATTTTTTTTCGCAAAACAGCCTGGGTTTCGTGTATCAATTTTTTTTTTCGCACGACGAGGATGGTTTCGCCTCTCCATTTTTTTTTTCCGCCCACGGACGCCATTTTCCCGTCTCAATTTTTTTTCGCAAAACAGCCTCGGTTTCGTGTATCAATTTTTTTTTTCGCACGACGAGGATGGTTTCGCCTCTCCATTTTTTTTTCCGCCCACGGACGCAATTTTCCCGTCTCCATTTTTTTTCGCAAAACAGCCTCGGTTTCGTGTATCAATTTTTTTTTCGCACGACGAGGATGGTTTCGCCTCTCCATTTTTTTTTCCGCCCACGGACGCCATTTTCCCGTCTCAATTTTTTTTCGCAAAACAGCGTCCGTTTCGTGTATCAATTTTTTTTTTCGCACGACGAGGATGGTTTCGCCTCTCCATTTTTTTTTTCCGCCCACGGACGCCGTTTTCCCGTCTCAATTTTTTTTCGCAAAACAGCCTCGGTTTCGTGTATCAATTTTTTTTTTCGCACAACGAGGATGGTTTCGCCTCTCCATTTTTTTTTCCGCCCACGGACGCCGTTTTCCCGTCTCAATTTTTTTTCGCAAAACAGCGTCGGTTTTGCGTATCAATTTTTTTTTTCGCACGACGAGGATGGTTTCGCCTCTCCATTTTTTTTTCCGCCCACGGACGCCATTTTCCCGTCTCAATTTTTTTTCGAAAAACAGCCTCGGTTTCGTGTATCAATTTTTTTTTTCGCACGACGAGGATGGTTTCGCCTCTCCATTTTTTTTTTCCGCCCACGGACGCCATTTTCCCGTCTCCATTTTTTTTCGCAAAACAGCCTCGGTTTCGTGTATCAATTTTTTTTTTCGCACGACGAGGATGGTTTCGCCTCTCCATTTTTTTTTCCGCCCACGGACGCCATTTTCCCGTCTCAATTTTTTTTCGCAAAACAGCCTCGGTTTCGTGTATCAATTTTTTTTTTCGCACGACGAGGATGGTTTCGCCTCTCCATTTTTTTTTCCGCCCACGGACGCCATTTTCCCGTCTCCATTTTTTTTCGCAAAACAGCCTCGGTTTCGTGTATCAATTTTTTTTTTCGCACGACGAGGATGGTTTCGCCTCTCCATTTTTTTTTTCCGCCCACGGACGCCATTTTCCCGTCTCCATTTTTTTTCGCAAAACAGCCTCGGTTTCGTGTATCAATTTTTTTTTTCGCACAACGAGGATGGTTTCGCCTCTCCATTTTTTTTTCCGCCCACGGACGCCATTTTCCCGTCTCAATTTTTTTTCGCAAAACAGCCTCGGTTTCGTGTATCAATTTTTTTTTTCGCACGACGAGGATGGTTTCGCCTCTCCATTTTTTTTTCCGCCCACGGACGCCATTTTCCCGTCTCAATTTTTTTTCACAAAACAGCCTCGGTTTCGTGTATCAATTTTTTTTTCGCACGACGAGGATGGTTTCGCCTCTCCATTTTTTTTTCCGCCCACGGACGCCATTTTCCCGTCTCAATTTTTTTTCGAAAAACAGCCTCGGTTTCGTGTATCAATTTTTTTTTTCGCACGACGAGGATGGTTTCGCCTCTCCATTTTTTTTCCCGCCCACGGACGCCATTTTCCCGTCTCAATTTTTTTTCGCAAAAGAGCCTCGGTTTCGTGTATCAATTTTTTTTTTCGCACGACGAGGATGGTTTCGCCTCTCCATTTTTTTTTCCGCCCACGGACGCCATTTTCCCGTCTCCATTTTTTTTCGCAAAACAGCCTCGGTTTCGTGTATCAATTTTTTTTTTCGCACGACGAGGATGGTTTCGCCTCTCCATTTTTTTTTCCGCCCACGGACGCCGTTTTCCCGTCTCAATTTTTTTTCGCAAAACAGCCTCGGTTTCGTGTATCAATTTTTTTTTTCGCACGACGAGGATGGTTTCGCCTCTCCATTTTTTTTTCCGCCCACGGACGCCATTTTCCCGTCTCAATTTTTTTTCGCAAAACAGCCTCGGTTTCGTGTATCAATTTTTTTTTTCGCACGACGAGGATGGTTTCGCCTCTCCATTTTTTTTTCCGCCCACGGACGCCGTTTTCCCGTCTCAATTTTTTTTCGCAAAACAGCCTCGGTTTCGTGTATCAATTTTTTTTTTCGCACGACGAGGATGGTTTCGCGTCTCCATTTTTTTTTCCGCCCACGGACGCCATTTTCCCGTCTCAATTTTTTTTCGCAAAACAGCCTCGGTTTCGTGTATCAATTTTTTTTTTCGCACAACGAGGATGGTTTCGCCTCTCCATTTTTTTTTCCGCCCACGGACGCCGTTTTCCCGTCTCAATTTTTTTTCGCAAAACAGCCTCGGTTTCGTGTATCAATTTTTTTTTTCGCACGACGAGGATGGTTTCGCCTCTCCATTTTTTTTTCCGCCCACGGACGCCATTTTCCCGTCTCAATTTTTTTTCGCAAAACAGCCTCGGTTTCGTGTATCAATTTTTTTTTTCGCACGACGAGGATGGTTTCGCCTCTCCATTTTTTTTTCCGCCCACGGACGCCGTTTTCCCGTCTCAATTTTTTTTCGCAAAACAGCCTCGGTTTCGTGTATCAATTTTTTTTTTCGCACGACGAGGATGGTTTCGCCTCTCCATTTTTTTTTCCGCCCACGGACGCCATTTTCCTGTCTCAATTTTTTTTCGCAAAACAGCCTCGGTTTCGTGTATCAATTTTTTTTTTCGCACGACGAGGATGGTTTCGCCTCTCCATTTTTTTTTCCGCCCACGGACGCCATTTTCCCGTCCCAATTTTTTTTCGCAAAACAGCGTCGGTTTCGTGTATCAATTTTTTTTTTCGCACGACGAGGATGGTTTCGCGTCTCCATTTTTTTTTCCGCCCACGGACGCCATTTTCCCGTCTCAATTTTTTTTCGCAAAACAGCCTCGGTTTCGTGTATCAATTTCTTTTTTCGCACAACGAGGATGGTTTCGCCTCTCCATTTTTTTTTCCGCCCACGGACGCCGTTTTCCCGTCTCAATTTTTTTTCGCAAAACAGCCTCGGTTTCGTGTATCAATTTTTTTTTTCGCACGACGAGGATGGTTTCGCCTCTCCATTTTTTTTTCCGCCCACGGACGCCATTTTCCCGTCTCAATTTTTTTTCGCAAAACAGCCTGGGTTTCGTGTATCAATTTTTTTTTTCGCACGACGAGGATGGTTTCGCCTCTCCATTTTTTTTTTCCGCCCACGGACGCCATTTTCCCGTCTCAATTTTTTTTCGCAAAACAGCCTCGGTTTCGTGTATCAATTTTTTTTTTCGCACGACGAGGATGGTTTCGCCTCTCCATTTTTTTTTCCGCCCACGGACGCAATTTTCCCGTCTCCATTTTTTTTCGCAAAACAGCCTCGGTTTCGTGTATCAATTTTTTTTTCGCACGACGAGGATGGTTTCGCCTCTCCATTTTTTTTTCCGCCCACGGACGCCATTTTCCCGTCTCAATTTTTTTTCGCAAAACAGCGTCCGTTTCGTGTATCAATTTTTTTTTTCGCACGACGAGGATGGTTTCGCCTCTCCATTTTTTTTTTCCGCCCACGGACGCCGTTTTCCCGTCTCAATTTTTTTTCGCAAAACAGCCTCGGTTTCGTGTATCAATTTTTTTTTTCGCACAACGAGGATGGTTTCGCCTCTCCATTTTTTTTTCCGCCCACGGACGCCGTTTTCCCGTCTCAATTTTTTTTCGCAAAACAGCGTCGGTTTTGCGTATCAATTTTTTTTTTCGCACGACGAGGATGGTTTCGCCTCTCCATTTTTTTTTCCGCCCACGGACGCCATTTTCCCGTCTCAATTTTTTTTCGAAAAACAGCCTCGGTTTCGTGTATCAATTTTTTTTTTCGCACGACGAGGATGGTTTCGCCTCTCCATTTTTTTTCCCGCCCACGGACGCCATTTTCCCGTCTCAATTTTTTTTCGCAAAAGAGCCTCGGTTTCGTGTATCAATTTTTTTTTTCGCACGACGAGGATGGTTTCGCCTCTCCATTTTTTTTTCCGCCCACGGACGCCATTTTCCCGTCTCCATTTTTTTTCGCAAAACAGCCTCGGTTTCGTGTATCAATTTTTTTTTTCGCACGACGAGGATGGTTTCGCCTCTCCATTTTTTTTTCCGCCCACGGACGCCGTTTTCCCGTCTCAATTTTTTTTCGCAAAACAGCCTCGGTTTCGTGTATCAATTTTTTTTTTCGCACGACGAGGATGGTTTCGCCTCTCCATTTTTTTTTCCGCCCACGGACGCCATTTTCCCGTCTCAATTTTTTTTCGCAAAACAGCCTCGGTTTCGTGTATCAATTTTTTTTTTCGCACGACGAGGATGGTTTCGCCTCTCCATTTTTTTTTCCGCCCACGGACGCCGTTTTCCCGTCTCAATTTTTTTTCGCAAAACAGCCTCGGTTTCGTGTATCAATTTTTTTTTTCGCACGACGAGGATGGTTTCGCCTCTCCATTTTTTTTTCCGCCCACGGACGCCATTTTCCCGTCTCAATTTTTTTTCGCAAAACAGCCTCGGTTTCGTGTATCAATTTTTTTTTTCGCACGACGAGGATGGTTTCGCCTCTCCATTTTTTTTTCCGCCCACGGACGCCATTTTCCCGTCCCAATTTTTTTTCGCAAAACAGCGTCGGTTTCGTGTATCAATTTTTTTTTTCGCACGACGAGGATGGTTTCGCGTCTCCATTTTTTTTTCCGCCCACGGACGCCATTTTCCCGTCTCAATTTTTTTTCGCAAAACAGCCTCGGTTTCGTGTATCAATTTCTTTTTTCGCACAACGAGGATGGTTTCGCCTCTCCATTTTTTTTTCCGCCCACGGACGCCGTTTTCCCGTCTCAATTTTTTTTCGCAAAACAGCCTCGGTTTCGTGTATCAATTTTTTTTTTCGCACGACGAGGATGGTTTCGCCTCTCCATTTTTTTTTCCGCCCACGGACGCCATTTTCCCGTCTCAATTTTTTTTCGCAAAACAGCCTGGGTTTCGTGTATCAATTTTTTTTTTCGCACGACGAGGATGGTTTCGCCTCTCCATTTTTTTTTTCCGCCCACGGACGCCATTTTCCCGTCTCAATTTTTTTTCGCAAAACAGCCTCGGTTTCGTGTATCAATTTTTTTTTTCGCACGACGAGGATGGTTTCGCCTCTCCATTTTTTTTTCCGCCCACGGACGCAATTTTCCCGTCTCCATTTTTTTTCGCAAAACAGCCTCGGTTTCGTGTATCAATTTTTTTTTCGCACGACGAGGATGGTTTCGCCTCTCCATTTTTTTTTCCGCCCACGGACGCCATTTTCCCGTCTCAATTTTTTTTCGCAAAACAGCGTCCGTTTCGTGTATCAATTTTTTTTTTCGCACGACGAGGATGGTTTCGCCTCTCCATTTTTTTTTTCCGCCCACGGACGCCGTTTTCCCGTCTCAATTTTTTTTCGCAAAACAGCCTCGGTTTCGTGTATCAATTTTTTTTTTCGCACAACGAGGATGGTTTCGCCTCTCCATTTTTTTTTCCGCCCACGGACGCCGTTTTCCCGTCTCAATTTTTTTTCGCAAAACAGCGTCGGTTTTGCGTATCAATTTTTTTTTTCGCACGACGAGGATGGTTTCGCCTCTCCATTTTTTTTTCCGCCCACGGACGCCATTTTCCCGTCTCAATTTTTTTTCGCAAAACAGCCTCGGTTTCGTGTATCAATTTTTTTTTTCGCACGACGAGGATGGTTTCGCCTCTCCATTTTTTTTTCCGCCCACGGACGCCATTTTCCCGTCTCCATTTTTTTTCGCAAAACAGCCTCGGTTTCGTGTATCAATTTTTTTTTTCGCACGACGAGGATGGTTTCGCCTCTCCATTTTTTTTTCCGCCCACGGACGCCGTTTTCCCGTCTCAATTTTTTTTCGCAAAACAGCCTCGGTTTCGTGTATCAATTTTTTTTTTCGCACGACGAGGATGGTTTCGCCTCTCCATTTTTTTTTCCGCCCACGGACGCCGTTTTCCCGTCTCAATTTTTTTTCGCAAAACAGCCTCGGTTTCGTGAATCAATTTTTTTTTTTCGCACGACGAGGATGGTTTCGCCTCTCCATTTTTTTTTCCGCCCACGGACGCCATTTTCCCGTCTCAATTTTTTTTCGCAAAACAGCCTCGGTTTCGTGTATCAATTTTTTTTTTCGCACGACGAGGATGGTTTCGCCTCTCCATTTTTTTTTCCGCCCACGGACGCCATTTTCCCGTCTCAATTTTTTTTCGCAAAACAGCCTCGGTTTCGTGTATCAATTTTTTTTTTCGCACGACGAGGATGGGTTCGCCTCTCCATTTTTTTTTCCGCCCACGGACGCCGTTTTCCCGTCTCAATTTTTTTTCGCAAAACAGCGTCGGTTTCGTGTATCAATTTTTTTTTTCGCACGACGAGGATGGTTTCGCCTCTCCATTTTTTTTTCCGCCCACGGACGCCATTTTCCCGTCCCAATTTTTTTTCGCAAAACAGCCTCGGTTTCGTGTATCAATTTTTTTTTTCGCACGACGAGGATGGTTTCGCGTCTCCATTTTTTTTTCCGCCCACGGACGCCATTTTCCCGTCTCAATTTTTTTTCGCAAAACAGCCTCGGTTTCGTGTATCAATTTTTTTTTTCGCACAACGAGGATGGTTTCGCCTCTCCATTTTTTTTTCCGCCCACGGACGCCGTTTTCCCGTCTCAATTTTTTTTCGCAAAACAGCCTCGGTTTCGTGTATCAATTTTTTTTTTCGCACGACGAGGATGGTTTCGCCTCTCCATTTTTTTTTCCGCCCACGGACGCCATTTTCCCGTCTCAATTTTTTTTCGCAAAACAGCCTCGGTTTCGTGTATCAATTTTTTTTTTCGCACGACGAGGATGGTTTCGCCTCTCCATTTTTTTTTCCGCCCACGGACGCCGTTTTCCCGTCTCAATTTTTTTTCGCAAAACAGCCTCGGTTTCGTGTATCAATTTTTTTTTTCGCACGACGAGGATGGTTTCGCCTCTCCATTTTTTTTTCCGCCCACGGACGCCATTTTCCCGTCTCAATTTTTTTTCGCAAAACAGCCTCGGTTTCGTGTATCAATTTTTTTTTTCGCACGACGAGGATGGTTTCGCCTCTCCATTTTTTTTTCCGCCCACGGACGCCATTTTCCCGTCCCAATTTTTTTTCGCAAAACAGCGTCGGTTTCGTGTATCAATTTTTTTTTTCGCACGACGAGGATGGTTTCGCGTCTCCATTTTTTTTTCCGCCCACGGACGCCATTTTCCCGTCTCAATTTTTTTTCGCAAAACAGCCTCGGTTTCGTGTATCAATTTCTTTTTTCGCACAACGAGGATGGTTTCGCCTCTCCATTTTTTTTTCCGCCCACGGACGCCGTTTTCCCGTCTCAATTTTTTTTCGCAAAACAGCCTCGGTTTCGTGTATCAATTTTTTTTTTCGCACGACGAGGATGGTTTCGCCTCTCCATTTTTTTTTCCGCCCACGGACGCCATTTTCCCGTCTCAATTTTTTTTCGCAAAACAGCCTGGGTTTCGTGTATCAATTTTTTTTTTCGCACGACGAGGATGGTTTCGCCTCTCCATTTTTTTTTTCCGCCCACGGACGCCATTTTCCCGTCTCAATTTTTTTTCGCAAAACAGCCTCGGTTTCGTGTATCAATTTTTTTTTTCGCACGACGAGGATGGTTTCGCCTCTCCATTTTTTTTTCCGCCCACGGACGCAATTTTCCCGTCTCCATTTTTTTTCGCAAAACAGCCTCGGTTTCGTGTATCAATTTTTTTTTCGCACGACGAGGATGGTTTCGCCTCTCCATTTTTTTTTCCGCCCACGGACGCCATTTTCCCGTCTCAATTTTTTTTCGCAAAACAGCGTCCGTTTCGTGTATCAATTTTTTTTTTCGCACGACGAGGATGGTTTCGCCTCTCCATTTTTTTTTTCCGCCCACGGACGCCGTTTTCCCGTCTCAATTTTTTTTCGCAAAACAGCCTCGGTTTCGTGTATCAATTTTTTTTTTCGCACAACGAGGATGGTTTCGCCTCTCCATTTTTTTTTCCGCCCACGGACGCCGTTTTCCCGTCTCAATTTTTTTTCGCAAAACAGCGTCGGTTTTGCGTATCAATTTTTTTTTCGCACGACGAGGATGGTTTCGCCTCTCCATTTTTTTTTCCGCCCACGGACGCCATTTTCCCGTCTCAATTTTTTTTCGCAAAACAGCCTCGGTTTCGTGTATCAATTTTTTTTTTCGCACGACGAGGATGGTTTCGCCTCTCCATTTTTTTTTCCGCCCACGGACGCCATTTTCCCGTCTCCATTTTTTTTCGCAAAACAGCCTCGGTTTCGTGTATCAATTTTTTTTTTCGCACGACGAGGATGGTTTCGCCTCTCCATTTTTTTTTCCGCCCACGGACGCCGTTTTCCCGTCTCAATTTTTTTTCGCAAAACAGCGTCGGTTTCGTGTATCAATTTTTTTTTTCGCACAACGAGGATGGTTTCGCCTCTCCATTTTTTTTTCCGCCCACGGACGCAATTTTCCCGTCTCAATTTTTTTTCACAAGACAGCGTCGGTTTCGTGTATCAATTTTTTTTTTCGCACGACGAGGATGGTTTCGCGTCTCCATTTTTTTTCCGCCCACGGACGCCATTTTCCCGTCTCAATTTTTTTTCGCAAAACAGCCTCGGTTTCGTGTATCAATTTTTTTTTTCGCACGACGAGGATGGTTTCGCCTCTCCATTTTTTTTTCCGCCCACGGACGCCGTTTTCCCGTCTCAATTTTTTTTCGCAAAACAGCGTCGGTTTCGTGTATCAATTTTTTTTTTTCGCACGACGAGGATGGTTTCGCCTCTCCATTTTTTTTTCCGCCCACGGACGCCATTTTCCCGTCTCAATTTTTTTTCGCAAAACAGCCTCGGTTTCGTGTATCAATTTTCTTTTTCGCACGACGAGGATGGTTTCGCCTCTCCATTTTTTTTTTCCGCCCACGGACGCCATTTTCCCGTCTCAATTTTTTTTCGCAAAACAGCCTCGGTTTCGTGTATCAATTTTTTTTTTCGCACGACGAGGATGGTTTCGCCTCTCCATTTTTTTTTCCGCCCACGGACGCCATTTTCCCGTCTCAATTTTTTTTCGCAAAACAGCCTCGGTTTCGTGTATCAATTTTTTTTTTCGCACGACGAGGATGGTTTCGCCTCTCCATTTTTTTTTCCGCCCACGGACGCCATTTTCCCGTCTCATTTTTTTTTCGCAAAACAGCCTCGGTTTCGTGTATCAATTTTTTTTTTCGCACGACTAGCATGGTTTCACCTCTCCATTTGTTTTTCCGCCCACGGACACCATTTTCCCCTCTCAATTTTTTTTCGCAAAACAGCCTCGGTTTCGTGTATCAATTTTTTTTTTCGCACGACGAGGATGGTTTCGCCTCTCCATTTTTTTTTCCGCCCACGGACGCAATTTTCCCGTCTCAATTTTTTTTCGCAAAACAGCGTCGGTTTCGTGTATCAATTTTTTTTTTCGCACGACGAGGATGGTTTCGCGTCTCCATTTTTTTTTTCCGCCCACGGACGCCATTTTCCCGTCTCAATTTTTTTTCGCAAAACAGCCTCGGTTTCGTGTATCAATTATTTTTTCGCACGACGAGGATGGTTTCGCGTCTCCATTTTTTTTTTCCGCCCACGGACGCCATTTTCCCGTCTCAATTTTTTTTCGCAAAACAGCCTCGGTTTCGTGTATCGATTTTTTTTTTCGCACAACGAGGATGGTTTCGCCTCTCCATTTTTTTTTCCGCCCACGGACGCCGTTTTCCCGTCTCAATTTTTTTTCGCAAAACAGCCTCGGTTTCGTGTATCAATTTTTTTTTTCGCACGACGAGGATTGTTTCGCCGCTCCATTTTTTTTTCCGCCCACGGACGCCGTTTTCCCGTCTCAATTTTTTTTCGCAAAACAGCGTCGGTTTCGCGTATCAATTTTTTTTTTCGCACGACGAGGATGGTTTCGCGTCTCCATTTTTTTTTCCGCCCACGGACGCCATTTTCCCGTCTCAATTTTTTTTCGCAAAACAGCCTCGGTTTCGTGTATCAATTTTTTTTTTCGCACGACGAGGATGGTTTCGCCTCTCCATTTTTTTTTTCCGCCCACGGACGCCATTTTCCCGTCTCAATTTTTTTTCGCAAAACAGCGTCGGTTTCGTGTATCAATTTTTTTTTTCGCACGACGAGGATGGTTTCGCCTCTCCATTTTTTTTTCCGCCCACGGACGCCATTTTCCCGTCTCCATTTTTTTTCGCAAAACAGCGTCGGTTTCGTGTATCAATTTTTTTTTTCGCACGACGAGGATGGTTTCGCCTCTCCATTTTTTTTTCCGCCCACGGACGCCGTTTTCCCGTCTCAATTTTTTTTCGCAAAACAGCCTCGGTTTCGTGTATCAATTTTTTTTTTCGCACGACGAGGATGGTTTCGCCTCTCCATTTTTTTTTCCGCCCACGGACGCCGTTTTCCCGTCTCAATTTTTTTTCGCAAAACAGCCTCGGTTTCGTGTATCAATTTTTTTTTTCGCACGACGAGGATGGTTTCGCCTCTCCATTTTTTTTTCCGCCCACGGACGCCATTTTCCCGTTCAATTTTTTTTCGCAAAACAGCCTCGGTTTCGTGTATCAATTTTTTTTTTCGCACGACGAGGATGGTTTCGCCTCTCCATTTTTTTTTTCCGCCCACGGACGCCATTTTCCCGTCTCAATTTTTTTTCGCAAAACAGCCTCGGTTTCGTGTATCAATTTTTTTTTTCGCACGACGAGGATGGTTTCGCCTCTCCATTTCTTTTTCCGCCCACGGACGCAATTTTCCCGTCTCAATTTTTTTTCGCAAAACAGCCTCGGTTTCGTGTATCAATTTTTTTTTTCGCACGACGAGGATGGTTTCGCCTCTCCATTTTTTTTTCCGCCCACGGACGCCGTTTTCCCGTCTCAATTTTTTTTCGCAAAACAGCCTCGGTTTCGTGTATCAATTTTTTTTTTTCGCACGACGAGGATGGTTTCGCCTCTCCATTTTTTTTTCCGCCCACGGACGCCATTTTCCCGTCTCAATTTTTTTTCGCAAAACAGCCTCGGTTTCGTGTATCAATTTTTTTTTTCGCACGACGAGGATGGTTTCGCCTCTCCATTTTTTTTTTCCGCCCACGGACGCCATTTTCCCGTCTCAATTTTTTTTCGCAAAACAGCCTCGGTTTCGTGTATCAATTTTTTTTTTCGCACGACGAGGATGGTTTCGCCTCTCCATTTCTTTTTCCGCCCACGGACGCAATTTTCCCGTCTCAATTTTTTTTCGCAAAACAGCCTCGGTTTCGTGTATCAATTTTTTTTTTCGCACGACGAGGATGGTTTCGCCTCTCCATTTTTTTTTCCGCCCACGGACGCCGTTTTCCCGTCTCAATTTTTTTTCGCAAAACAGCCTCGGTTTCGTGTATCAATTTTTTTTTTCGCACGACGAGGATGGTTTCGCCTCTCCATTTTTTTTTCCGCCCACGGACGCCATTTTCCCGTCTCAATTTTTTTTCGCAAAACAGCCTCGGTTTCGTGTATCAATTTTTTTTTTCGCACGACGAGGATGGTTTCGCCTCTCCATTTTTTTTTCCGCCCACGGACGCCGTTTTCCCGTCTCCATTTTTTTTCGCAAAACAGCGTCGGTTTCGTGTATCAATTTTTTTTTTCGCACGACGAGGATGGTTTCGCGTCTCCATTTTTTTTTCCGCCCACGGACGCCATTTTCCCGTCTCAATTTTTTTTCGCAAAACAGCGTCGGTTTCGTGTATCAATTTTTTTTTTCGCACAACGAGGATGGTTTCGCCTCTCCATTTTTTTTTCCGCCCACGGACGCCATTTTCCCGTCTCAATTTTTTTTCGCAAGACAGCGTCGGTTTCGTGTATCAATTTTTTTTTTCGCACGACGAGGATGGTTTCGCGTCTCCATTTTTTTTTCCGCCCACGGACGCCATTTTCCCGTCTCAATTTTTTTTCGCAAAACAGCCTCGGTTTCGTGTATCAATTTTTTTTTTCGCACGACGAGGATGGTTTCGCGTCTCCATTTTTTTTTCCGCCCACGGACGCCGTTTTCCCGTCTCAATTTTTTTTCGCAAAACAGCGTCGGTTTCGTGTATCAATTTTTTTTTTTCGCACGACGAGGATGGTTTCGCCTCTCCATTTTTTTTTCCGCCCACGGACGCCATTTTCCCGTCTCCATTTTTTTTCGCAAAACAGCCTGGGTTTCGTGTATCAATTTTTTTTTTCGCACGACGAGGATGGTTTCGCCTCTCCATTTTTTTTTTCCGCCCACGGACGCCATTTTCCCGTCTCAATTTTTTTTCGCAAAACAGCCTCGGTTTCGGGTATCAATTTTTTTTTTCGCACGACGAGGATGGTTTCGCCTCTCCATTTTTTTTTCCGCCCACGGACGCCGTTTTCCCGTCTCAATTTTTTTTCGCAAAACAGCCTCGGTTTCGTGTATCAATTTTTTTTTTCGCACGACGAGGATGGTTTCGCCGCTCCATTTTTTTTTCCGCCCACGGACGCCGTTTTCCCGTCTCCATTTTTTTTCGCAAAACAGCGTCGGTTTCGTGTATCAATTTTTTTTTTCGCACGACGAGGATGGTTTCGCGTCTCCATTTTTTTTTCCGCCCACGGACGCCATTTTCCCGTCTCCATTTTTTTTCGCAAAACATCCTCGGTTTCGTGTATCAATTTTTTTTTTCGCACGACGAGGATGGTTTCGCCTCTCCATTTTTTTTTTCCGCCCACGGACGCCATTTTCCCGTCTCAATTTTTTTTCGCAAAACAGCCTCGGTTTCGTGTATCAATTTTTTTTTTCGCACGACGAGGATGGTTTCGCCTCTCCATTTTTTTTTCCGCCCACGGACGCAATTTTCCCGTCTCCATTTTTTTTCGCAAAACAGCCTCGGTTTCGTGTATCAATTTTTTTTTTTCGCACGACGAGGATGGTTTCGCCTCTCCATTTTTTTTTCCGCCCACGGACGCCGTTTTCCCGTCTCAATTTTTTTTCGCAAAACAGCGTCGGTTTCGTGTATCAATTTTTTTTTTCGCACGACGAGGATGGTTTCGCCTCTCCATTTTTTTTTCCGCCCACGGACGCCATTTTCCCGTCTCCATTTTTTTTCGCAAAACAGCCTCGGTTTCGTGTATCAATTTTTTTTTTTCGCACGACGAGGATGGTTTCGCCTCTCCATTTTTTTTTCCGCCCACGGACGCCGTTTTCCCGTCTCAATTTTTTTTCGCAAAACAGCGTCGGTTTCGTGTATCAATTTTTTTTTTCGCACGACGAGGATGGTTTCGCCTCTCCATTTTTTTTTTCCGCCCACGGACGCCATTTTCCCGTCTCCATTTTTTTTCGCAAAACAGCCTCGGTTTCGTGTATCAATTTTTTTTTTCGCACGACGAGGATGGTTTCGCCTCTCCATTTTTTTTTCCGCCCACGGACGCCGTTTTCCCGTCTCAATTTTTTTTCGCAAAACAGCCTCGGTTTCATGTATCAATTTTTTTTTTCGCACGACGAGGATGGTTTCGCCTCTCCATTTTTTTTTCCGCCCACGGACGCCGTTTTCCCGTCTCAATTTTTTTTCGCAAAACAGCCTCGGTTTCGTGTATCAATTTTTTTTTTCGCACGACGAGGATGGTTTCGCCTCTCCATTTTTTTTTCCGCCCACGGACGCCATTTTCCCGTCTCCATTTTTTTTCGCAAAACAGCCTCGGTTTCGTGTATCAATTTTTTTTTTCGCACGACGAGGATGGTTTCGCCTCTCCATTTTTTTTTCCGCCCACGGACGCAATTTTCCCGTCTCCATTTTTTTTCGCAAAACAGCCTCGGTTTCGTGTATCAATTTTTTTTTTCGCACGACGAGGATGGTTTCGCCTCTCCATTTTTTTTTCCGCCCACGGACGCCGTTTTCCCGTCTCAATTTTTTTTCGCAAAACAGCCTCGGTTTCGTGTATCAATTTTTTTTTTCGCACGACGAGGATGGTTTCGCCTCTCCATTTTTTTTTCCGCCCACGGACGCAATTTTCCCGTCTCAATTTTTTTTCGCAAAACAGCCTCGGTTTCGTGTATCAATTTTTTTTTTCGCACGACGAGGATGGTTTCGCCTCTCCATTTTTTCTTTCCGCCCACGGACGCCGTTTTCCCGTCTCAATTTTTTTTCGCAAAACAGCGTCGGTTTCGTGTATCAATTTTTTTTTTCGCACGACGAGGATGGTTTCGCCTCTCCATTTTTTTTTCCGCCCACGGACGCCATTTTCCCGTCTCCATTTTTTTTCGCAAAACAGCCTCGGTTTCGTGTATCAATTTTTTTTTTTCGCACGACGAGGATGGTTTCGCCTCTCCATTTTTTTTTCCGCCCACGGACGCCGTTTTCCCGTCTCAATTTTTTTTCGCAAAACAGCGTCGGTTTCGTGTATCAATTTTTTTTTTCGCACGACGAGGATGGTTTCGCCTCTCCATTTTTTTTTCCGCCCACGGACGCCATTTTCCCGTCTCCATTTTTTTTCGCAAAACAGCCTCGGTTTCGTGTATCAATTTTTTTTTTCGCACGACGAGGATGGTTTCGCCTCTCCATTTTTTTTTCCGCCCACGGACGCCGTTTTCCCGTCTCAATTTTTTTTCGCAAAACAGCCTCGGTTTCATGTATCAATTTTTTTTTTCGCACGACGAGGATGGTTTCGCCTCTCCATTTTTTTTTTCCGCCCACGGACGCCGTTTTCCCGTCTCAATTTTTTTTCGCAAAACAGCCTCGGTTTCGTGTATCAATTTTTTTTTTCGCACGACGAGGATGGTTTCGCCTCTCCATTTTTTTTTCCGCCCACGGACGCCATTTTCCCGTCTCCATTTTTTTTCGCAAAACAGCCTCGGTTTCGTGTATCAATTTTTTTTTTCGCACGACGAGGATGGTTTCGCCTCTCCATTTTTTTTTCCGCCCACGGACGCAATTTTCCCGTCTCCATTTTTTTTCGCAAAACAGCCTCGGTTTCGTGTATCAATTTTTTTTTTTCGCACGACGAGGATGGTTTCGCCTCTCCATTTTTTTTTCCGCCCACGGACGCCGTTTTCCCGTCTCCATTTTTTTTTCGCAAAACAGCCTCGGTTTCGTGTATCAATTTTTTTTTTCGCACGACGAGGATGGTTTCGCCTCTCCATTTTTTTTTCCGCCCACGGACGCAATTTTCCCGTCTCAATTTTTTTTCGCAAAACAGCCTCGGTTTCGTGTATCAATTTTTTTTTTCGCACGACGAGGATGGTTTTCGCCTCTCCATTTTTTCTTTCCGCCCACGGACGCCATTTTCCCGTCTCCATTTTTTTTCGCAAAACAGCCTCGGTTTCATGTATCAATTTTTTTTTTCGCAGGACGAGGATGGTTTCGCCTCTCCATTTTTTTTTTCCGCCCACGGACGCCGTTTTCCCGTCTCAATTTTTTTTCGCAAAACAGCGTCGGTTTCGTGTATCAATATTTTTTTTCGCACGACGAGGATGGTTTCGCCTCTCCATTTTTTTTTCCGCCCACGGACGCAATTTTCCCGTCTCCATTTTTTTTCGCAAAACAGCCTCGGTTTCGTGTATCAATTTTTTTTTTTCGCACGACGAGGATGGTTTCGCCTCTCCATTTTTTTTTCCGCCCACGGACGCCGTTTTCCCGTCTCAATTTTTTTTTCGCAAAACAGCCTCGGTTTCGTGTATCAATTTTTTTTTTCGCACGACGAGGATGGTTTCGCCTCTCCATTTTTTTTTCCGCCCACGGACGCAATTTTCCCGTCTCCATTTTTTTTCGCAAAACAGCCTCGGTTTCGTGTATCAATTTTTTTTTTTCGCACGACGAGGATGGTTTCGCCTCTCCATTTTTTTTTCCGCCCACGGACGCCGTTTTCCCGTCTCCATTTTTTTTCGCAAAACAGCCTCGGTTTCGTGTATCAATTTTTTTTTTCGCACGACGAGGATGGTTTCGCCTCTCCATTTTTTTTTCCGCCCACGGACGCAATTTTCCCGTCTCAATTTTTTTTCGCAAAACAGCCTCGGTTTCGTGTATCAATTTTTTTTTTCGCACGACGAGGATGGTTTCGCCTCTCCATTTTTTTCTTTCCGCCCACGGACGCCATTTTCCCGTCTCCATTTTTTTTCGCAAAACAGCCTCGGTTTCATGTATCAATTTTTTTTTTCGCAGGACGAGGATGGTTTCGCCTCTCCATTTTTTTTTCCGCCCACGGACGCCGTTTTCCCGTCTCAATTTTTTTCGCAAAACAGCCTCGGTTTCGTGTATCAATTTTTTTTTTTCGCACGACGAGGATGGTTTCGCCTCTCCATTTTTTTTTCCGCCCACGGACGCCGTTTTCCCGTCTCAATTTTTTTTCGCAAAACAGCCTCGGTTTCGTGTATCAATTTTTTTTTTCGCACGACGAGGATGGTTTCGCCTCTCCATTTTTTTTTCCGCCCACGGACGCAATTTTCCCGTCTCAATTTTTTTTCGCAAAACAGCCTCGGTTTCGTGTATCAATTTTTTTTTTCGCACGACGAGGATGGTTTCGCCTCTCCATTTTTTTTTCCGCCCACGGACGCAATTTTCCCGTCTCCATTTTTTTTCGCAAAACAGCCTCGGTTTCGTGTATCAATTTTTTTTTTCGCACGACGAGGATGGTTTCGCCTCTCCATTTTTTTTTCCGCCCACGGACGCCGTTTTCCCGTCTCAATTTTTTTTCGCAAAACAGCCTCGGTTTCGTGTATCAATTTTTTTTTTCGCAGGACGAGGATGGTTTCGCCTCTCCATTTTTTTTTCCGCCCACGGACGCAATTTTCCCGTCTCAATTTTTTTTCGCAAAACAGCCTCGGTTTCGTGTATCAATTTTTTTTTTCGCACGACGAGGATGGTTTCGCCTCTCCATTTTTTTTTTCCGCCCACGGACGCCATTTTCCCGTCTCCATTTTTTTTCGCAAAACAGCCTCGGTTTCGTGTATCAATTTTTTTTTTTCGCACGACGAGGATGGTTTCGCCTCTCCATTTTTTTTTTCCGCCCACGGACGCCGTTTTCCCGTCTCAATTTTTTTTCGCAAAACAGCCTCGGTTTCGTGTATCAATTTTTTTTTTCGCACGACGAGGATGGTTTCGCCTCTCCATTTTTTTTTCCGCCCACGGACGCAATTTTCCCGTCTCAATTTTTTTTCGCAAAACAGCCTCGGTTTCGTGTATCAATTTTTTTTTTTCGCACGACGAGGATGGTTTCGCCTCTCCATTTTTTTTTCCGCCCACGGACGCCATTTTCCCGTCTCAATTTTTTTTCGCAAAACAGCCTCGGTTTCGTGTATCAATTTTTTTTTTCGCACGACGAGGATGGTTTCGCCTCTCCATTTTTTTTTCCGCCCACGGACGCCATTTTCCCGTCTCCATTTTTTTTCGCAAAACAGCCTCGGTTTCGTGTATCAATTTTTTTTTTCGCACGACGAGGATGGTTTCGCCTCTCCATTTTTTTTTCCGCCCACGGACGCCATTTTCCCGTCTCCATTTTTTTTCGCAAAACAGCCTCGGTTTCGTGTATCAATTTTTTTTTTCGCACGACGAGGATGGTTTCGCCTCTCCATTTTTTTTTCCGCCCACGGACGCCATTTTCCCGTCTCCATTTTTTTTCGCAAAACAGCCTCGGTTTCGTGTATCAATTTTTTTTTTCGCACGACGAGGATGGTTTCGCCTCTCCATTTTTTTTTCCGCCCACGGACGCCATTTTCCCGTCTCCATTTTTTTTCGCAAAACAGCCTCGGTTTCGTGTATCAATTTTTTTTTTCGCACGACGAGGATGGTTTCGCCTCTCCATTTTTTTTTTCCGCCCACGGACGCCGTTTTCCCGTCTCAATTTTTTTTTCGCAAAACAGCCTCGGTTTCGTGTATCAATTTTTTTTTTCGCACGACGAGGATGGTTTCGCCTCTCCATTTTTTTTTCCGCCCACGGACGCCGTTTTCCCGTCTCCATTTTTTTTCGCAAAACAGCGTCGGTTTCGTGTATCAATTTTTTTTTTCGCACGACGAGGATGGTTTCGCCTCTCCATTTTTTTTTCCGCCCCATCGGACGCAATTTTCCCGTCTCCATTTTTTTTCGCAAAACAGCCTCGGTTTCGTGTATCAATTTTTTTTTTCGCACGACGAGGATGGTTTCGCCTCTCCATTTTTTTTTCCGCCCACGGACGCCGTTTTCCCCGTCTCAATTTTTTTTCGCAAAACAGCCTCGGTTTCGTGTATCAATTTTTTTTTTCGCACGACGAGGATGGTTTCGCCTCTCCATTTTTTTTTCCGCCCACGGACGCAATTTTCCCGTCTCCATTTTTTTTCGCAAAACAGCCTCGGTTTCGTGTATCAATTTTTTTTTTTCGCACGACGAGGATGGTTTCGCCTCTCCATTTTTTTTTCCGCCCACGGACGCCGTTTTCCCGTCTCCATTTTTTTTTCGCAAAACAGCCTCGGTTTCGTGTATCAATTTTTTTTTTCGCACGACGAGGATGGTTTCGCCTCTCCATTTTTTTTTCCGCCCACGGACGCAATTTTCCCGTCTCAATTTTTTTTCGCAAAACAGCCTCGGTTTCGTGTATCAATTTTTTTTTTTCGCACGACGAGGATGGTTTCGCCTCTCCATTTTTTTCTTTCCGCCCACGGACGCCATTTTCCCGTCTCCATTTTTTTTTCGCAAAACAGCCTCGGTTTCATGTATCAATTTTTTTTTCGCAGGACGAGGATGGTTTCGCCTCTCCATTTTTTTTTCCGCCCACGGACGCCGTTTTCCCGTCTCAATTTTTTTTCGCAAAACAGCCTCGGTTTCGTGTATCAATTTTTTTTTTCGCACGACGAGGATGGTTTCGCCTCTCCATTTTTTTTTCCGCCCACGGACGCCGTTTTCCCGTCTCAATTTTTTTTCGCAAAACAGCCTCGGTTTTCGTGTATCAATTTTTTTTTTTCGCACGACGAGGATGGTTTCGCCTCTCCATTTTTTTTTCCGCCCACGGACGCAATTTTCCCGTCTCAATTTTTTTTCGCAAAACAGCCTCGGTTTCGTGTATCAATTTTTTTTTTTCGCACGACGAGGATGGTTTCGCCTCTCCATTTTTTTTTCCGCCCACGGACGCAATTTTCCCGTCTCCATTTTTTTTTCGCAAAACAGCCTCGGTTTCGTGTATCAATTTTTTTTTTTTCGAAGGACGAGGATGGTTTCGCCTCTCCATTTTTTTTTCCGCCCACGGACGCCGTTTTCCCGTCTCAATTTTTTTTCGCAAAACAGCCTCGGTTTCGTGTATCAATTTTTTTTTTCGCAGGACGAGGATGGTTTCGCCTCTCCATTTTTTTTTTCCGCCCACGGACGCAATTTTCCCGTCTCAATTTTTTTTCGCAAAACAGCCTCGGTTTCGTGTATCAATTTTTTTTTTCGCACGACGAGGATGGTTTCGCCTCTCCATTTTTTTTTCCGCCCACGGACGCCATTTTCCCGTCTCCATTTTTTTTCGCAAAACAGCCTCGGTTTCGTGTATCAATTTTTTTTTTTTCGCACGACGAGGATGGTTTCGCCTCTCCATTTTTTTTTCCGCCCACGGACGCCGTTTTCCCGTCTCAATTTTTTTTTCGCAAAACAGCCTCGGTTTCGTGTATCAATTTTTTTTTTCGCACGACGAGGATGGTTTCGCCTCTCCATTTTTTTTTCCGCCCACGGACGCAATTTCCCGTCTCAATTTTTTTTCGCAAAACAGCCTCGGTTTCGTGTATCAATTTTTTTTTTCGCACGACGAGGATGGTTTCGCCTCTCCATTTTTTTTTCCGCCCACGGACGCCATTTTCCCGTCTCAATTTTTTTTCGCAAAACAGCCTCGGTTTCGTGTATCAATTTTTTTTTTCGCACGACGAGGATGGTTTCGCCTCTCCATTTTTTTTTCCGCCCACGGACGCCAATTTTCCCGTCTCCATTTTTTTTTCGCAAAACAGCCTCGGTTTCGTGTATCAATTTTTTTTTTTCGCACGACGAGGATGGTTTCGCCTCTCCATTTTTTTTTCCGCCCACGGACGCCATTTTCCCGTCTCCATTTTTTTTCGCAAAACAGCCTCGGTTTCGTGTATCAATTTTTTTTTTCGCACGACGAGGATGGTTTCGCCTCTCCATTTTTTTTTTCCGCCCACGGACGCCATTTTCCCGTCTCCATTTTTTTTTCGCAAAACAGCCTCGGTTTCGTGTATCAATTTTTTTTTTCGCACGACGAGGATGGTTTCGCCTCTCCATTTTTTTTTTCCGCCCACGGACGCCATTTTCCCGTCTCCATTTTTTTTCGCAAAACAGCCTCGGTTTCGTGTATCAATTTTTTTTTTCGCACGACGAGGATGGTTTCGCCTCTCCATTTTTTTTTCCGCCCACGGACGCCGTTTTCCCGTCTCAATTTTTTTTCGCAAAACAGCCTCGGTTTCATGTATCAATTTTTTTTTTCGCACGACGAGGATGGTTTCGCCTCTCCATTTTTTTTTCCGCCCACGGACGCCGTTTTCCCGTCTCCATTTTTTTTTCGCAAAACAGCTCGGTTTCGTGTATCAATTTTTTTTTTTCGCACGACGAGGATGGTTTCGCCTCTCCATTTTTTTTTCCGCCCACGGACGCCATTTTCCCGTCTCCATTTTTTTTCGCAAAACAGCCTCGGTTTCGTGTATCAATTTTTTTTTTCGCACGACGAGGATGGTTTCGCCTCTCCATTTTTTTTTCCGCCCACGGACGCCGTTTTCCCGTCTCAATTTTTTTTTCGCAAAACAGCCTCGGTTTCAGTGTATCAATTTTTTTTTCGCACGACGAGGATGGTTTCGCCTCTCCATTTTTTTTTTCCGCCCACGGACGCCGTTTTCCCGTCTCAATTTTTTTTCGCAAAACAGCCTCGGTTTCGTGTATCAATTTTTTTTTTCGCACGACGAGGATGGTTTCGCCTCTCCATTTTTTTTTTCCGCCCACGGACGCCATTTTCCCGTCTCCATTTTTTTTCGCAAAACAGCCTCGGTTTCGTGTATCAATTTTTTTTTTTCGCACGACGAGGATGGTTTCGCCTCTCCATTTTTTTTTCCGCCCACGGACGCCGTTTTCCCGTCTCAATTTTTTTCGCAAAACAGCCTCGGTTTCGTGTATCAATTTTTTTTTTCGCACGACGAGGATGGTTTCGCCTCTCCATTTTTTTTTCCGCCCACGGACGCAATTTTCCCGTCTCAATTTTTTTTTCGCAAAACAGCCTCGGTTTCGTGTATCAATTTTTTTTTTCGCACGACGAGGATGGTTTCGCCTCTCCATTTTTTTTTCCGCCCACGGACGCCATTTTCCCGTCTCAATTTTTTTTCGCAAAACAGCCTCGGTTTCGTGTATCAATTTTTTTTTTCGCACGACGAGGATGGTTTCGCCTCTCCATTTTTTTTTCCGCCCACGGACGCCATTTTCCCGTCTCCATTTTTTTTTCGCAAAACAGCCTCGGTTTCGTGTATCAATTTTTTTTTTCGCACGACGAGGATGGTTTCGCCTCTCCATTTTTTTTTCCGCCCACGGACGCCATTTTCCCGTCTCCATTTTTTTTTCGCAAAACAGCCTCGGTTTCGTGTATCAATTTTTTTTTTCGCACGACGAGGATGGTTTCGCCTCTCCATTTTTTTTTTCCGCCCACGGACGCCATTTTCCCGTCTCCATTTTTTTCGCAAAACAGCCTCGGTTTCGTGTATCAATTTTTTTTTTCGCACGACGAGGATGGTTTCGCCTCTCCATTTTTTTTTTTCCGCCCACGGACGCCATTTTCCCGACTCCATTTTTTTTTCGCAAAACAGCCTCGGTTTCGTGTATCAATTTTTTTTTTCGCACGACGAGGATGGTTTCGCCTCTCCATTTTTTTTTTCCGCCCACGGACGCCGTTTTCCCGTCTCAATTTTTTTTCGCAAAACAGCCTCGGTTTCATGTATCAATTTTTTTTTTCGCACGACGAGGATGGTTTCGCCTCTCCATTTTTTTTTCCGCCCACGGACGCCGTTTTCCCGTCTCCATTTTTTTTCGCAAAACAGCGTCGGTTTCGTGTATCAATTTTTTTTTTCGCACGACGAGGATGGTTTCGCCTCTCCATTTTTTTTTCCGCCCACGGACGCCATTTTCCCGTCTCCATTTTGTTTCGCAAAACAGCCTCGGTTTCGTGTATCAATTTTTTTTTTCGCACGACGAGGATGGTTTCGCCTCTCCATTTTTTTTTCCGCCCACGGACGCCGTTTTCCCGTCTCAATTTTTTTTCGCAAAACAGCCTCGGTTTCATGTATCAATTTTTTTTTTCGCACGACGAGGATGGTTTCGCCCTCTCCATTTTTTTTTCCGCCCACGGACGCCGTTTTCCCGTCTCAATTTTTTTTCGCAAAACAGCCTCGGTTTCGTGTATCAATTTTTTTTTTCGCACGACGAGGATGGTTTCGCCTCTCCATTTTTTTTTCCGCCCACGGACGACATTTTCCCGTCTCAATTTTTTTTCGCAAAACAGCCTCGGTTTCGTGTATCAATTTTTTTTTTTCGCACGACGAGGATGGTTTCGCCTCTCCATTTTTTTTTCCGCCCACGGACGCCGTTTTCCCGTCTCAATTTTTTTTCGCAAAACAGCGTCGGTTTCGTGTATCAATTTTTTTTTTTCGCACGACGAGGATGGTTTCGCCTCTCCATTTTTTTTTCCGCCCACGGACGCAATTTTCCCGTCTCCATTTTTTTTCGCAAAACAGCCTCGGTTTCGTGTATCAATTTTTTTTTTCGAACGGACGAGGATGGTTTCGCCTCTCCATTTTTTTTTCCGCCCACGGACGCCGTTTTCCCGTCTCAATTTTTTTTCGCAAAACAGCCTCGGTTTCGTGTATCAATTTTTTTTTTCGCACGACGAGGATGGTTTCGCCTCTCCATTTTTTTTTCCGCCCACGGACGCAATTTTCCCGTCTCAATTTTTTTTCGCAAAACAGCCTCGGTTTCGTGTATCAATTTTTTTTTTTCGCACGACGAGGATGGTTTCGCCTCTCCATTTTTTTTTCCGCCCACGGACGCCGTTTTCCCGTCTCAATTTTTTTTTCGCAAAACAGCCTCGGTTTCGTGTATCAATTTTTTTTTTTCGCACGACGAGGATGGTTTCGCCTCTCCATTTTTTTTTCCGCCCACGGACGCAATTTTCCCGTCTCAATTTTTTTTCGCAAAACAGCCTCGGTTTCGTGTATCAATTTTTTTTTTTCGCACGACGAGGATGGTTTCGCCTCTCCATTTTTTTTTCCGCCCACGGACGCCATTTTCCCGTCTCCATTTTTTTTCGCAAAACAGCCTCGGTTTCGTGTATCAATTTTTTTTTTCGCACGACGAGGATGGTTTTCGCCTCTCCATTTTTTTTTCCGCCCACGGACGCCATTTTCCCGTCTCCATTTTTTTTCGCAAAACAGCCTCGGTTTCGTGTATCAATTTTTTTTTTCGCACGACGAGGATGGTTTCGCCTCTCCATTTTTTTTTCCGCCCACGGACGCAATTTTCCCGTCTCCATTTTTTTTCGCAAAACAGCCTCGGTTTCGTGTATCAATTTTTTTTTTCGCACGACGAGGATGGTTTCGCCTCTCCATTTTTTTTTCCGCCCACGGACGCCATTTTCCCGTCTCCATTTTTTTTCGCAAAACAGCCTCGGTTTCGTGTATCAATTTTTTTTTTCGCACGACGAGGATGGTTTCGCCTCTCCATTTTTTTTTTCCGCCCACGGACGCCATTTTCCCGTCTCCATTTTTTTTCGCAAAACAGCCTCGGTTTCGTGTATCAATTTTTTTTTTCGCACGACGAGGATGGTTTCGCCTCTCCATTTTTTTTTCCGCCCACGGACGCCGTTTTCCCGTCTCAATTTTTTTCGCAAAACAGCCTCGGTTTCATGTATCAATTTTTTTTTTCGCACGACGAGGATGGTTTCGCCTCTCCATTTTTTTTTCCGCCCACGGACGCCGTTTTCCCGTCTCCATTTTTTTTCGCAAAACAGCGTCGGTTTCGTGTATCAATTTTTTTTTTTCGCACGACGAGGATGGTTTCGCCTCTCCATTTTTTTTTTCCGCCCACGGACGCCATTTTCCCGCTCTCCATTT